>VZTD01003554.1:1379669-1606833 GCA_013397725.1 Rhagologus leucostigma
CACCGTGAGTACCCGGGGCGCTGACAGCGGCCGCGGCGGCAGCGGGACGGGCGAAGCGGGAGGACAGCACCGGGGAGAGGGGGCGGCTGCTGCAGCCCGGAGGAGCGCGGGGTCCCGCGGCGGCGGGGCCGGGGTGCGCGGAGGGGCAGCGGCGCGTTCCGCGCTTTCTGCCGCTCCGGAGGAGAGCAGCGCTCAATTATAAATCACTGGGTGCAGCAGTTAATTTTGGCCGTAGTTCAGGCTGGGGTTTGTAGGCTTCCCGCAAAACAGATGTTAGGAGGTTCTGTTTATTGTGATCGGCCAGGTTTGGGGATTCTCCTGTTTGATTTCCTCGAGTGCTAATGGTTCGGCAGATAGGAGTAACGTGGTGGCGAGATGTTAAATGGGGGGTGGAAATAGGCACGTACGCTACGAAACCAGCAGACCTTGTTGAAAGAGACATGAGAGCGTGAGAAAAATAATAAAAAAATTGTGAGGAAGAATGCCTGACAGAGATTTTGACAGTGCTTTCTGAAGCAGGAAATCCTTTTGCTTAATATGTCTAAATTTTCCAAACACCAAGGAAAACATGCGGATCCCCACAGGAGAACTTTTCAAGATGACAGAATAAACATCTACACAACTGAAATATTTGACGTTTATTGACATTTAGGTGGCTTATTTAGAACGAAGATCTTAGAACGAGGAAGTTAAAGACCTTCTGAAGTCTCATTAAATTTACATCTTGCTTTTGAGCAACCAAAACCCACCAAACATTCTCTCGCTGTTTCAAACACCAAGAGGAAGGACTGCCCTTCACAGCGCAAGATTGATTCTGGAAAAGTAAAGGTGTTACTGCATTTAAAAATGTTTCTTTGAAGGTGGTTGGGTTTTGGTGTGTTCTTTTCTTTCTTCTGTAAGCAAACATTTAAAACTGGGGTAAGCGGAAGGGATAAAAGCTTTCCAGGAAAAAACGTGATAGTGTGTTTCATGTAGTTTGTTTAAATTTAAAAATGAGCAGCGAGGGAAATTTGGAATAAGAAGTGGAAATGTGGTGTAGTGTATCATTGGAAGTTTTTAACATTAGATACCATGTATAAAGATGATTTTATTTTCCATCCTATTCTGAGATGGTTTGCAAAGCATCTGCCAGAACACAGTCTACTGGTTTGAGGTGTAAAATAAATTGTTAGCATATATGTGGATATGCATCTTTAAAAGTACATATACTTGTGAATACACATCACAGAATTTTAAGTATATAAACACATACGCACACAGCGTTTTCATGTTGTTCACAAAGCCATGACATGCAGTTTTTAGCCAAGCACCTCACTGCTGTCAGAGTTTTCCCAAGGCCTGGAAGGGTCTGGAAATGAGCAGCCATCCCCTCTCAGCAGTTCTGCGCAGTGACAGACGGCTTGAGTCACGCTTCACCTTAGGAGAAAAAAAGAGTGAGTAATCATTTTGTTTGAATTGCAATAAGTATGAAATATTTCTCAGGAGCCAAAAAAAATCTTGGAAAAGCAGAAAGACATTCTTAAAGGGCTGGTCATAGTAGAAGCATTGTCACATTGTAGTACTTCTTTCTTAAAGGGAAGAAAGTGTTGGGATTTCAAAACATTTCATTCATGAGTGTATGAAATGAGCACTCAGGATAGCACTTTTAGAAGAATTTAAACTAGTAATTAAAAATTAAATAACTGCAATTACCTGCTTTTGCTTTAATAAGTACAGTTTGTCTTTGATGAGAATATCTAGTCAAAAACCCCTACCTCTTCCCTTAGAGCCCAGCGATATATGATTATTGGAAGAGTGAAAGTATTACCAAGTTTCCTGGGTTGCCAGCAAGGTGCCTTTCTGCAGCCAATTTGCATTTTAGTTTTGTAACATTTTGGCTGTTGAAGCCATTATGTCAGTAGATACCGACTGCGTTGTGCTTTTAGGGAGGCAAAGAGTGCTGTTGGGAAAAAGTCCCCTTCTCTCCCTCCCTCCACCCCTTCCTAAAAATGACAGATTTTTTTTTCCTAAGAAGGAACACCCTCATTTGAAAACTGCCATTGTCTTTGAAATTCGCTTCTTTAAAGTAGAACTGTATTTTAAGAGAAAACGTGTGTGCTGGCTATAGTTTTCTGGGTTAAATTCTTATTTTCACTTCGAAAATTTCTTTTCAGCTGGAAAAATGTTTTAAATTATAGCCATTAAAAAAAATTGCTCCTAGCAAGCAAAAATACTGTGGAAAACCTGTAATTTAGACAAGTACCTACATTTTATTTGCTCTGTGCTGCTGAAATTTAGAATCCCTTCCCATTTACAGTTTACTTTTCACAGAACATTATTAACTTTTTGGCTTCATACATGATCTTCTGTCAGATGCTTTTGATTTGTAATTTAGCAAAGTATAATAAACAGTGCAAAAGTCATGAATTTTCCTCTGCATCCTGAGCTCTGTGGTAGGGAAAATGTGATAAAATGTGTACCTTAAGTCTTGTTTGATGATCTCTCAAAGCAAGTTTGCCTTCTGGAAATAATTTCTGGGGTTGAAGAGCATGGTATTAACAGATTTAATGTGGCTATTCAATGGATTGCTGGAGTACTATGTGAGGTTTAACAAAATGAGAGAGACAAATTGAACATCAACAAAACCTACATCTGTGAAGAATTATAAATTTAATTAGAAAAAAAGGCAAACTTAAAAGACCTCATTAACTAATCAGAATTTGATGTTACTGATTTAAGATTCTTAAATGGATGAATTTTAAGTAGCTTTGCTATAACTGTCCTTTTTTTCTCGCTGTGTACTACACAGTGCCCAATCCGCAATCTGTATTAAGGAGAAAGATGCGAATGTTACCTACAACAATCAAATTATACACAGTAATGTTTTCGGGGTATTAAGAAGAACGTGTAGGCCATTTGGCATATAAGGACTTTTTAGTTTAAGGTTTAAGCACAGCACTGAGTATGAAGGGGGTGTGACAGCTCTTGGTTATGGGGTTTTTTTGGTGGGGGGGGGGTTGGTGGGCTTTTTTGGTTTGGTTTTTGTTTTTTGGTTTTTTTTAATTTTTTTTTACTGTGACCCATTTTTGTCTGGGTGAGGCCAACCGTTCGGGTTTTTTCCCTCACTTTTTATTTGATACGTGAGTTATGTTGCCAAACTTCAATTATCCAGAAACCTGTTGACAAAATAGGAATATATGAGAGAAAGCATAAGCACACACCACCCAGAAATGTTTTTATTCTATGAACTAACTGGTCATCATAAGTGTGGTTCCTTACTACGCTGTAATTTTGTACTGCACATAAAAAACTGAAAGCATGTGAAGTGTAGCATTTTGTAAACTGTAACTAATTTCACTCACATCTGTGTCTAATTGTTGTCTGCATTCGCATTCTTGAGAGTAGATTTATTTTTCCTGGACCACTCTGTGGATTCAGCTGACCAGCCTAAGTGAGGATTAGTTGTTTTAAAGTTATTTTGATTAAAGAGTCATTTTTAAATTTGGTAACGTGCAACACATGGTTTAAATAATCCTTGAGACACAAAGGAATATATCTAAAGTACGTCTAATGAAAATGAAAATTGTGGATATGAACTTTCACAAATCATAGAGTGTTGGAGGACATTTAAGGTATATATTTAATTCACTTTGAATGAGCTGGTTATTTTTTTTGCCCTGTCACATGAATCCATAAATGAGATCTTCCATGCTATGTACATACATGAACATGTATATATGCATATATTTTCAAATGTACAGAAGTTATTATTTTTGTAAAAATTTGGTACTTAAAATAGTGAGGATTAAATGTTTTTTTTAATTTTAATCAAGTATGTATAATTCTGTAGGGCATGTTGGAAAATATCAGTTATTAAAGCATCAATTAGAAAAAGGAAATTTTTTCTCTTATAAAAGATATGTTTTAAAAGATCCCATGCAAGAGGGAGTGAAGATAGCTCTGTAGGCAAACTTAGTTCTCACCTATAATTTTTTCCAGGTGTTTAGAAGTAACAGCAGAAGCATATCCTAAGGCACTCTGCAGCAGTTTCTGGGGTAAAGAACTGAGGAGAAAAAATCCTTAAACCGAAACGCACAGTTTTGACTGTATGTCCTAGTCTAGTTTGATTTGGCATGCAACAATGTATTGAAAAGCGTGTTATGCAGTACTTTAAGTACCCAGTTATAAAAAGATTGATGTTTTTCAGCATGCATTATTGCATGCTTCTTGACATCATTTGTAATGTTCTTCTTTGCCTGACTGCCCCTAGCAGTTGTTTATTCTTGCTAGTAGTAATTCTGTCTGTGATTAAAAATAACAAAAAACCCACCCTACAGACACATAAGTAGGATTTGCTTGGATGATTTTTATGGCACTTAAAATGCCTCATCTCCCTTGTCTTTGCTCTGTGATCATTTAAGAGATGTCAGTTCAGGTTGAATGGAAACGCACAAGAAGGATCCTCACTGCAGACATTAAGAGAATATATACCTTGCCCAGAGAAGCTTTCATGTGCTTTTAAGCTAGCAGTGTCTAGCAGTGTATCTCCACCTGAATTTTATCACCTGCTGACAATTGTTACTGGCTAGAGTTTGTTAGTAAAACATCAGTGTTTTTCTGATGGAATATGAGAACTATTACTCACCTGAGTTATAAAAGGAATAATTTTTTTAAACTAAAAAATTATTGGTGGGTTTCCAGGTGGAACCAGATTCCTTTTCTTCATGAGCGACCTCAGAGGTAAATGCTACAGCTTCTTCCCATTTATTCAGCCAGAAGTATCCTTTTAACTCATTTTATCAGAAATCTCATTAGCAACTGGAATTTTTACAAGTCAGACTATGCAATAATGTGTGGAGTTTTTATTTTAATTTGACCTGGCTGGAGATGGGCTTCTTTTAGCGATAGTTCTGTAAGGCTGTTAGCTCTATAGTGAAGGTCTTTACCATAGTGAGACTTGCCCCTTGTTATTCTTTACCCTTCCCCCACAAAAAAATAACATCAGCATCTCCAGTTTGCCTTTGGGGTGAGCTTGACTTGCGGGTTCCCTTCCCAGGCACAGAGGAAGGATGGCGAAGAGCAAAGAGGAAAACCAGTATGATGAGGGCAAGAATCTGTCAGGACTGAAGGGGAAGGAGGGATGAGAAGAGGCCAGAGGACTGGAGGATGCTGAGGGGCTTGGGGCTGGAGCAGCCCGTGCTGCCCTTGGCGGGGCGGCGCGGCGGGGTTACCTTTGCGGGGTGCAGGCAGAGCCGAGCCGAGCCGAGCCGTGCCGTGGGAGGAGTGAGCCCCTCTGCAGCTGTCACGGGCCCCTGATGAATCACTATCCCGTCACTTGGCTGCCGTCCCCTGGCGCGGGGAGGAGGGAGAGAGACCTGCCGGGGAAACAACAGTTGAGCCTTCAATTTAAAGACAATATGCCTTTCACGGGCACCGCACCCTCCTCCTCTCCCTTTGGATTTAAAGGACGGAATTGTCATCCGTAGTGATATCCTTTCTTTAAATTAAGGCCTCATAGTAAAGCGGAGTAATAGAAGCTTCTGTTTGTTTCCCTGGTTTACAGGTGCAGAAGTCCCAAACCAGTTCAGATGTTGCTGTTTCCTCAAGCTGCAGGTAAGGATTGGACCGAAAATTGCTAATTTTTTGCAAGTGTTTAATTGCTGGGGATTTTTTTTAACTTCAAGTGATAAGTGAAATATTTATTCTTGTTTCCCACATTAAGCAGATGAGTAAGTGCTGGAGCGTAGCTTTTACGTGCATGCAACCAAGTCTATAAACCATGAGCACATAACTTTTTCACTAAATTGTTTGAGTTTATATTCGATGCTGGCATTTTTAACTCATTGCAGTATCACCTTCTTTTTTGAGTAGATTGTTTTAGGTAAAGAAATATTAAATAAAGGCTCTATGTTTAGAACCTGTGATAAAATTTCAGTTAAAATATGAAAGCTTTGTACCTGAAATGACACTTAGGCTTAAGGATATTTATACCATTACTTCAGGAGTAATTTTATATATAATTTTAATAGTCTTTAAAAGAGCCTAAGCATTTCTTTTAAACTGAAAAATTACTGGTTCAAATGCCTTGGAGGCACAGTAACCTGTGAAGTTTCTACTGGGAGCAATTACTTAGAATGAGTACATCAAATAACAATATCAAAAGTTTTAGGTATAAAGGAACAGAAGGATAGGGCACTTCAGTCACAAGCCCCATCATCAACCAAGGGATATGTCATGGTGGTGATGACTGTTGGCCTTTTAATATAAGGCTATTTAAAGCACAAATCTGAAATATTCAGCTGCTTTTGTGCTGCTTAAACGTTTAATTTTTGCTTTATCAGAATTGCTCTTTTCTCGTTTTGGCTAAGCGACAGCTGCTGAGGTACAGCAGAGTGCTAAGGCACACTAACGCCTGTATGGATTCGCTGTATGTCGGTCATATCCCTTTTCAATTGGGCACGCTTTATGTAATCCACAAAGCAAACAAGTGAGCAGACATAATAATGTTTTAATGCTGCATTTGTTTCAAAGGAAACAGAGGAACAATTAAGTAGTTTGCCAGAGTAAACACATACATCAGGAATATCTCATTCCCTGTCAGTAGATGATAGGTTTCCACAATTGCTTCAAGTGTTTTATTTGGTTTGGAGGCCCATTATATTGCCACTGAGTGGTAAATCTTGAAAAAGCAGAGTGTTAATTTGTTTTTAAGAGAATATATGTCTTCATATATTGGTGATTCCATCTTTGTACATATTTTAAAAATAAATGATCAAATCAATTTTTAAAGTACAGTACTTGGAATCTAAATTTTATTTAGTTACAGGCTGCAAAAATAATTACAGTAGCTGGCCAGTCATGTGTGGGGCTACAACATGAGTTAAACACTGGAACAGATCAAGTTGGGAGAAGTAGTTAATTTTTACCAAGTGTTTCTGGGATGTTGATAAATAGCAGTCTGCATCTCATAAAGCCAGTTCCACTGTAATTCATGTTGACTTATGTCACTAAAACTAGTTGCATCTTGTTTGCAGGTCTATGGAAATGCAGGATCTAGCCAGCCCACATAGACGACTAAGTGGTAGTAGTGAATCCCCCAGTGGTCCAAAACTTGATAACTCCCATATAAATAATAATTCCATGACACCCAATGGCACAGAAGGTGAGACAGCCTTTTTTTTTTTTTTAGTGTTTCATAATTTTTTTTCTCCTTGTTGCTTTGGTGTTCTTGCAGTCTGCAAACTATATAATGTTTTACTATTTTAGGTGTTCCGTGTTTATTCATATGGTACATAAAGGCGATGTTCAATGTTTATCAGTAGTTACTATTATCAAGTTTCAGCAATAGCTTTCATTACAGGTTTATGTTTCTTTCATGGAGTTTGAATGGACTGAGCAGGTAGTATGTGCAGAGCTTAAATTAAAAAAAACCAAAAAACTGAAAAGGAAGTTTAATGATGAGAGATAAAAAGTAGGTGTTTACAATTGCCATAGTACAAAATGCAATTTTTCAGTCTTTTTTACTAGTTTGATATTTCTT
The DNA here is from genome assembly GCA_013397725.1 of Rhagologus leucostigma. Classification (NCBI taxonomy): domain Eukaryota; kingdom Metazoa; phylum Chordata; class Aves; order Passeriformes; genus Rhagologus; species Rhagologus leucostigma. The sequence continues at coordinate 1,387,189 of VZTD01003554.1, forward strand.
TATGTTCTCACTTTTTGCAAGCTCCTAAGGCTATGAGAATTTTGTTCAAGTAGGCTAATAAAACTGAGTGTTGAAAGTTCCTCAGGCTAGCTTGCTGCTCTGATGGAGTGGCCAAAATTCAAACAGGTGTAGTAATTCAGTGGGGTAAACTGATACCTATTTCTCAAGAAGCAGTCAGGCAGTTGATAAGTTATGTTTGTTCTCGGTAGAATACTAACAACAGAGCAACCTAACAGCTTTGCCAGTAAGATAATACATCTATAATACATATAATAATACATATAATGAAGCACAGAACGGTTTATACAACAAGCAGCAAAAAAATGCTCTTTCCTGTAGCATTTCTATGGCAATAGTGGGAAAGATCGTACATGACATTTGGCTGGCTGTGTGAACAGAGACTTAATGCATTGCTAGGAGAGAGAATCACGCAGCTTCAGTATTGCTCTTCAGTATAAACGTGTAGGTAAACTGCTACAACCCTCGTAGCAAAGATATGCCTTTTTTATTCCTAGGAACTGGGTTGTAGTAGTGCTGTCAGATTCTAGGATTATGGACTTGCATTACATTTTTCCAAGAAAGGCACATGTCAATCAAACAGATGTTGTCCCCCCCTCAATTCCCCAGACATCTCTGTTATTCGTTCTAATTGGAGTCCTTGGTAGTGGGGACGGTTTATGGGTTATCAGATTAACAGGAATTTGTGCCAGACTTGTGTATAATTTACTTTTTGCTGTTGCTGTAAAAGTGTTGCTGCAATCAAATATTAAGCCATTTGAAAAAAAACCAGCTTTTTAAAGAATAAATAAAGTGCTTACTGTGCTCATGTATTTTAAGCAGAAAAAAATTGTATGTCCATAAATGAGTCTTCTTCCTTTAAAATACACAAGTATGTTATTATATTTTTATATCATATTACCAGGTATATACCACTTCTGGTACAGGATAAAATTGCCCTTTCAAATTAAAATTCCTCTAGCTCACAGAAGCCTTTGTTGTAAACTTCATGAGCTTTTCTACCTTCTATATAACTTGAAGGTTCTTTTGTAGCACAAAACCAGGGGGTATTCCTTGAAACACTGAAAGATGTTCATCATCTGACTTGACTTTTTGTTCGGCATGTAGTGCTGTGTGCATACACTCTGAGAAATTCTTAATATTACTTTGTCAGGAAATGAGATATATATTGTATCTATCTATTAATGCACTGACCTCAGGTAGAAAATAATTTTGGAACTAATATCCCAGCTTCTGGGTAGATATCAAAGTTTATTGAAGAAAGTCAATTAAACCAAATTAACTTATTTATCTGACACTAGAATTTTACAGTTTAAAAGAATTTGCATTGAATTCTACCCAGAAAGCTCTAACTTGCAATACGTGTTTGCCTCCTGAGATGAAGCCAAACGGTTGTCTTTTGTTTGCCCTTTTCCCTCAGGTGACATGACTCTCCTCAGCACTGCAGACTGGTTGCTCAGCCCTAGCGCACAGAGCCCCGCAGGTTTGGGTGCTGCAGTGGGCGCAGCAGGCGTGGGCACTCAGCATGCGATTTCGGATTTTGTTCCAAAAGTGTCCCAAGAGATAGCTTGTGCTTGGCGGTTCTGCTCTAAGCTTTCTGATTTGAAAATTCCTGTCTCTGATTGCTCTTAAGTGACAAAGAAGGAAAAGTTTTTCAAAGAAACCAGTAGAATAATTTATTTCTGAATGAGATGTGTGCCAAGAGACAAAATTTGTGAGTGAAGCAGATGTCTAAGAATCTGAAGGTGGAATTTTTACTGCTAATCTGTTTTATCTTGAGAAAATGTTTTGTTACTCTCCTTGAGCTGCTAAAGAGACTTAAGAAAAAGTGGAGTGAATGAAGCAAAAGTTTCCTATTTTTTAAATGAAGGGTGAAGTAAAATTATTTTTTCTGGGATTCTTGAAGCAGAATCCTGCTGAGATACAAGTGGTTGATTGTAAGGACGCGGTTTTAAGGGCTCGTCGAACACCTCTTTTTAGATGCTGCAATGTGGTTTGCTTGCTCGTTGCACATGGAGTGGAGATGTGGGTTGCTGGATCTTCACATGTCAAATATAATACGTGAAACCAGCTCCTAGTCTACTATGCATGCATTCTCACTAAAGTGAAAGAGCCCTCCTTCTCTAGCATAAGAGATCTTCATGTGACTGAGAAGCAGGGCCTCTAGGTATTTGCATGTTATAAATATCTTGTAAAGATATGTTAAATTTGATTTGACTGTGGGTGTGATTTTGACAGGTTTCCATACCCTGAAGCACAGGATATGTTCACTAGATGAGGGAAGGGGAAGAAAAAAGAAGGAGAAAAAATACCTGTCCCAGAGTGAAATGGCTGCATTTCAAACAAGTGTTCATTAATTCCTTTAAGGCACATTTTCAGACTTGTCTTCTATTGATGTTTTTCTGCAAGAGGATGTGGTTGGAAGATAGCTCACTTTGTTAGCTAATATTTTTAGCTTCACACTTAGCTGTAAGCTTTCAAAGCACTGAATGGGGATTTAGTTGTGCGATTGAGTCTGAATTTAATCTCTACATGCAGCTTATATATAATAACTCTTTGTGTGCTTAATTTCGCTTTGATAGAGCAAAATTCTTCTCCTGGCCAGGCAGCATGGTCTTCATTGATGAGGAAGTAACAAGGAAATTATAGACCTTGACTGGACAGAAATTTCCCAGGATCAAATGCAGAGGAGTAACACTAAAATGTCTGGCTAAAGGCACTCAGAAATATCAGTCCTAGTATGCCGAAGTGGTGCTGATTATATAAATACTACAGTATTTGAGGTTTCCACATTCTCTTTAAGTGTATTTCCACAACATACCCTCTATTGTAGAAAAGAGCAGACATTGCACACCATAAAAATTATGGCCCTGTATAACTTGCCTAAGAAAATCTCTTAAAAAAAATTACTGGAGTAGGGATCAAAATGTTCATAGTTGTGCCTTATCTTTAATCTTCCTTTGTCAGTGAATTGCCGTGGTGGGTTGATACTGAAGGAGTTAAAGGAACAATAACAACAGAAGCTCATAAAATTGCCATTCATTAAGCTTTATCAGACAGCTGGTGGCTATTCCAACACCAGTGCCCACTTTGGTAGATACCCTTTAGAGGTGAAAGGCCGTGAGTAATCAGTAAATTTGAAAGGAGTAGGAAATCTGTTTTCCGTAGCAGACAACTGCATTGAGTTTCTGCCTACAGTGATCTTTACTTTTATCTTAAGAATGTAAATCAAATCTGATGGATGGCATAGAGTGAGAAACAGAAGCCTGTGGCCCATCATGATGAGGTTTTATGAAACTGGAATGGAAAAGAATATATGAGGACTGGGTGAAGGAGCTGTGATTTTCTGAGCAACTACTCTTCATTCATTTAAGGAGTACAGACCTGCTACTGCCCTTTTATTTGAGTGTTCAAGAAGGATGGAGGGAAGGCATTGTCATATCAAGTGGGAAGGGAAAATGGATAACAAATTGAAGATCAGATTTTCAAAGATACATAGGAAGAGAGGCTTCAAAGGGAGTTGGACATCAAAATTCCTTTGGAAAAAAAATGATTCTCACTCTTTAAGTACCTGCTGCAACATGAGAATGAGATCTCACACAAAGGCAGTCAAAGCTCTCCACTACGAGACTATCTGATGTGTGGCCATTAGAAAGGTTGTTTTAAGTCTGGTGAACATAAATCTATCTTCAGGGTTTCAAAAGGCAGCACTGTGTGGTATGTTTGCTGTCAAGTTGCAGTATTATAGAATGGAGAAAAAATTGTTTTCAGTACTTCCTAAAGTAATGGGGGAGTAAGTTGAAATCCACAGAGAGGGTAGAGCTGGTTGTTATGGCATATGATGTAGATTTCTCTAAGTAGATTATATTTCTATAATTATATTTCTTGTAATTCTAGCAGTATTTTGTAGCACTCAAAATAGTATTTTAGTATTGCAATTAAGCAATTCATATTGGGAGTGAATTTTTTAAATTTATTCCTATGTTTTTATATTTTTTGTATTTTTGTGTGCTTTGGGGTGCAAAGTTGTGGTAGGTGATGGTAATCAGACAGAATGATGCTTTTTTTGTTGATGGTTGGATTCGGTTACCTTTTAATTACCCATTTCTGGAGTTCCTGCTGATTATGTATGCTGAAGTTTCTATACCTGTGTTTGCAATAAGGAGCTTGATGGTATGAAACTTGCAATTGATACCTCCATATTTAGACATCCTGAAATAATAGCATACTAAAGGTAGATGTAATATTTGCCTTTTAGTAGGGTATTAGCAGAAAAAGCTGTGGATGCTGACTTCTTTACTCATCCCAGAAGAGTGCAAGAGGTCAGTCGTTTGGCCATAGGAAAAAACTGCAGAGGTCCTGGGGTCCCAAAAGCAAGCTGGGGGTCTGTAGAGGCTAGTAAGAATCTTCAACCTGGTGTCACTTCTGGAGGATAAAAATCAGATACAGCTGGTTTATGTGAAGGCAAGGGGCTGACTTGGACTATCCTTTCTTCCCTGCTCTCCACCTTTTTTTCCTTGCCGTATTACATTGGCTTCCTTCCAGACTCTTTGTCTTACCTGTGCTTTTATTCTCCTGCTTCCCCGAGAGTCTTTCTGTCTGTTCTGAGCACATGAAGCATAACGCTCTATTATTCCTCTTTCATAGGTACTTGGCCAGTGAAATGACTTGTCCACTTCTCTGCTGACTCAGTCGAGCAACTCCTTTTGCAAGGTCTTGGGGAAGAGACTGGCTAATAAATATTTTTGTACTTACTGTCTTTTCTATATGTATTTATATCCATTTTTGAAAGATTCTCTATTTTGGTTTCCTGCATAAGTTTTTCCTGAAAGAAAGGACCTCATTTAAGTGATAAGTTAATAGCAGTACTGGTTCCCACAGGCATTTGAGGGAGACAAAATACTCCAAATTACAAATTAGTTTACAAAAAAAAGGAACATCTTGGAAGCAGCATTATTTTAATATCACTTATTTTTGCAAGCTTCTCGTATAGATGTTCACAGCATATGCTGTTTCAGATTGTGGATGAAGTGTGGTGGTGTGAGAGCACCCTCTGAGTGTCTGAGGGTCCCAGAGCTCCACGTGCACAGTGGTTGTGCACAGGCTGTGGGATTTCAAGGACCTGTGAGCATGTCCACTACTTTACGGAAAACTGTAGCCACAACACATCGTTCTAGGTGTGCTGTCTTTCCAGTGGGACCAGCCTGTTATGCACATGCGTGTACAATTGTGAGATTCCATACACAAGTGTCATGTGTCATATGTCATATGCCTGGCCAGTAATACAGATGAGAAGGAAATCCAGTCCCAGCTGTCACTGTGCACCTGCAGAAACGCCAAGGAAGAGAAGTAGAACATCTTAGTCAAAGATCACACCTTAGTAGGGTGGTGTTTGAAGAGCCTTAGCAACTTCAGACTCGTGACTTGATGATTTAGCATTTGCATTTACATCTTATAATCTTCTGATGGGTTTTGCTTGTTCTAAGTAGATAAAAAAGCATGAAACTTGGTTACACTTCGGGGTTAGCCATGTCATCTGACCTTGGTCAGTGAGTGAAGTACCTGTGCCACCAGGTTTGATGAAACAAGCTAGGGAATTTGCTGCTGCTGGTGCTGGCTGGAGGTTTCTGGAAGCTAGCAATATCCTCTTTGTCCAGGTGAATTTGGCTTTAAGTGTGTCAGTCCTGGAGTTCAGACCCTGGCCAAATGTAGAGCATATTATTTCCCATTTATGAAAAGCCCCACCTCCTTTGTCATTGTGCTTCTTGTCTTCATGAGTTAGTCTTGTGTCTTCTACACCTAAATGGCAGAGCAGGCTTGACTTCTCCATGCTGCTCTCTTGTTCACATGAAGACCTCCATGTTCCCAGAACGTAGTGAAGACAACCTTCTTTTCCCTTAATGACTGGCCTGTGGTGTTTTGTGGTCATTCTTTCTGGCTTTGGTTAAAGAATATGAATACTGTTTGAGAACACTGCAAACTGTTAAATGTGCACGGTCAGATTCGCAATTGAAAAGAAAAGAAAAAAAGGAAATAGAATAGTCCATGACACCCCTAAAAGAATTGCTTTTGGATATCTGCTGCCTCCATTTGGAGAGGAGAGATACAAACATTTGGTATAATGGGACATGTGAGTGTGAAGGGGTAAAAGAGCCTTAGTTTGACTCAGATACTCTCATCTCCTAGCTGCAGTGAATGAGGCTGTTTTAACCCATGACTGTACTTGTCAGATAAATATCCAAGTTGAATCTTGCTTAGCAACTACAAATACTGTCCAACCTTGTCCCTATCCAGATGATTTTGAATTTTCTTTCTGATTTTGCACTGTAGCAGTGACACCATTTCTTTGTAAATTTGAGGTTTTTACTGCTAGGTGAGCAGGTACAAGGATGTTGAAGGTCTTTCACCTGAAATGCATAACATAAGAGGAAGATAAGGGTCATGGGGGTGTATGTGGTGAAACCTAAGTGTTAGCCACAGCCCAAATACTGGAGAAGTTTTGAAGCCTCTCACATCAGAGGAGGGGAAAGCAGGGAACAGTCTGGGCTTGAACTAGAATGTGCTGCTTTGAGCAGGGACTTTCTTTGAAAACCATACAAAAATTTAGCCTGGAAATTACCTTCTGGTAGTTTCCAGACAGTAAGATTCAGGAAGAGTTCTCTGCTTTGAGAAGCAGTAACAAGTAAGTTCATGAGGCTTCATGGTCAGAAGCTGATGATTTGATAATCTGTGATAGACAATAATATCCTGGATAGGAATTAGTATAATGGAGTAACCTGTAACCTTTTTTATAATTGCAAGATTCTCCACAAACAGAGGAGTGTTTGAATAAAATAATGGAAAATACCATCAGCTTAGAGGTTCAAGGTAGAATTTTTTCTTGTTGTTAGTAACAATTATCTTTAAGCTTCCAGGTGAACTCTGGGCTTCTAGTGAGTACAGAAAGAGGATGGTGTCAAGCAAAACAGTGTGTGAATAGAAACTGATACATAAAATAATTAATCAATATCTACATGGTGTTTAGTTACTACTATTATTTGAAGATGAGAGAAGCCAAAATAGGGTAAGAGGTTGTGGTTTTATATATGTCTATAAACAAACTAACCACTACACTTTGTTGAGTCTCTTTGTAGCCCATGAACACTGAGAGCTGTAAGCCAGGAATAATTTCATTTTGCCCACTTATTCATTTTACCCACTTATTTGTATAATACAAAGAACATAATTTTATAGTGTTAATTCAAACTTAAAACTGCAAAATTAAAACCAATTCAATTAGTCAGGCATATATGCAATATTTCTATTCTGATCTAGTGTATATGGCATAGCTGTTAGCAAAGATGAGTTCAGAAGAGCAAGCCTTATATGTATTTAATGTAATAAAAGCAATTTTTAAAAGATATTTTAAAACCTTGCTTTTTGCATGCTTGAAGGTACAATCTTTATGAGGTATTCCTACAATTTCTGTGTTAGGAGTATCCAAATATTAGGTCTTTAAATCCATGTTTAAAATAGCCAGCATCTCATTCCTTGTAATACTCTTTACTGATATATATACCAGGAACTGCATGACAAGCTGTGAACTCAGAAAGTTGTTACTTGGCCAATGAACCACATGAACTTGTGGGTTCTGGTCTGAAGTTCTCTCTCTCAGTGGAGTTCAGAAACTGCCATGTAAGTAGTTTTTTAACCACCTTTTTCTATACAGCTGACAAAACAGGGCACATTGCACTTGCAGTCTCTGAGTTCCTTTAGAAGAAAAATCTTGACAATCAATATAGCATTAGCTCAGCAGTTGTGATCTCTGAATTTTTGTGCTTTTGTGCTTTGTTCAGATTCTCTGAAAATCTCTGAATTTTTGTGCTTTTTTCTCCAAGCTAGCATTTGTGCTATTATCTGCTACCCCAATTTTTTTCCGTTGGTCTACATGTTGTTTTCTTACACAGTTTCTTTCTAAATCTTTTTAGAATCTCACCAATTACTAGAAACAAAAAATAGGGAGGAAAACTATCTCTTTGTTGACATAGTTTCTTAAGCTCCTTGGTATATAAACCAAATCTAAATCACTGGTTCTAAATAAACACTGAATTTTTGCAGCAGATTAAGAAGACATTAGTCTTCTTCTTGAACTTCTTATTGATAATCTGTTTTATTACATGAGTGATTTGGGTGGCACTAAAGCTTAGTCGTACATTGCTAAATCAGAGTCTGTGTCTAGAATTCCAGTCGGATGATTCTGCACCTCTGTAAAGGTCAGTTGTGATAAAGACACAGCAGAAATGGGAACTTTCCTGTGTCACTTTTCACGGCTTCTGCCACAACTGAGCGTGGTGTTGGTGGTAACTGGCAAGTTTGCAATGTGTGCTGTCTAGATGTGGCAATATTCCCACTCACTTCCCAGTGTCATCTTGTGAAAGCTTAGGACATGTTGCAGAAATGTTAATTGTCATGGAAAATGTGAAGAGCTGGAATCCAGAGCACCCATAAGCAGCATGTGGCAGGGCCAGATCTGTGCCTGACCAAAGCCTGGCTTCCTTGGACAGCTCCATATGTCTCTCATCATAGACGTGGATGATTCATGTGCTGCCGGGATAGACTGTGCGACTTGTATCCTTAGGCAGTGCCTTTGCAGTTCTCTTTCCCCGTGATTCTGGGATGAAGTGTGCTCCATTGCAGGTCAGTTTTTGCCTTGGACAAACAAGAGACCTTCCTTTAAAGTAAGAATACATGTAAATGTCTCCAACAGCTAAACTCATGGCTATTCTTCTCAGTTTATTTCTTTGTATAGCAAGATTTCATCCTTTTTAAATGTGCTTAGGCTGATAGAAGGAAATGTGCAGTAATTTTCAGGCATTTTGATTAAAGTGCTTGGGGAATGGAGAGTTTTTCAGTACCTCTTCATCTTTGTTAAATTGCCATCTGTGACACAAAGGTTCATTAAGGTTGTGGTTGTTTCTAAAGGCAGCATGATAGCGCACATTTATTATCACCCAAGTCATGGGTATCCAGATCAGGAATAATGAGAACATCCTTTCTTATATCCTGTTTTTCTTATATTCAGGAGATAAAACAGCTTAGAGAGAAGACATAAAGTTTTTATGAAAAATTGTTGAGCACCTCAGTCAGCAACTAGAATTCATTCCCGTCAAGAAGGCACTGCATTGTATTCCATGTTTTCCTGTATCTTTAAAAGTAGTATGTCTAGTAATCAGCATTCAGTTTTAAACTATATTGCACAGAAATATTGCTCATTAGTCATAGAGACAGAAATTCCGTTTTGATGACATTTTTCTGAAAAGGAAATGAACAAGGATCCGGATAGGTGCTCAGAGGCCAGTCCAACCTGGCCTTGAACATTTCCAGTGACGGGGCAGCCACAGCTCCTCTGGGCAACTTGTTCCTATGCCTCACTGCCCTCAGAGTAAAGAGTTTCTTCCTGATACGTAATCTAAACCTGCTCTCTTTCCCTTTGGATCCGTTCTCCCTTTTCCTGTTGCTACGTGTTCTTCTAAAAGGTCCTTGCCATCTTTCTTGTGGGCTCCCTTCAGGTGCTGGAAGGCCACAATTAGGTGACCCCAAAACCTTTTCTAGGCTCATCAATCCCAAATCCCTTAGCGTTTCCTTGCAGGGGAGGTGCTCCACTCCTCTAATCCTCTTGGTGTCCCTTCTCTGGACTTGTTCCAACAGGTCAATGTCCTTCCTGTGCTGGATGCAGCACTCCTGGTAGTGTCTCAAAGAGCAGAGTAGGGGGCAGAATCCCCTCCCTTGCCCTCCTGGCCATGCAGCTTTTGATGCAGCCCAGGATACAGTTGGGCTTTCTGGGCTTTCTGGGCTACAAATGGATATTGCCAGCTCTCATCTAACCTCTCATCCACCAGAAAGCCCAAGTCCTTTTCAGAAGGGCTGCTTTTTATCTAGAACAACTGATGCTATACTTTTCTGTATTGTGTGAACCCTAGCATAGTCTTCAGACTGCTAATTTGCAGTGATCCGAAAATGAGGAATATGGCATACTGTTTCTCCAACAGAGAAGAGGAAGAGTTTGGAGAAAGCACGTACTGAAAACTTCCACCCTTTACTCCAAGTTAGGTTGATCTGCTTTATCTTCCTTTCTTTTCCCCCACCACAGATATAGAGGAAAGCATCTTTCATTGTTATTTCCAAAAGCATAATTGCATTATGGAATTCTGGAGGAACTTGGAGTAGTCTATGAGAGAAGTATGAGTCTGACTCTAAAATGTAGCTGTGATAACCTTCTAACAAAAAGCAGAAGATAATGTAGAAGCTATAATTTTTCATATCTAGATTGACCAACTGTAGAATATGCTGTAGAAGTCTGATAGTTTCTGAAAAATTACTTGTGATAGACATTTTGCAATAAATATTTCATTGTATCTGTGTGTTAGACTTTCAGTACTTAGTCATTAAATGGATGGTCAATAACTTATATGCTGTGTTTTTAAGAAATACCTTTGTATTAGAGTTATGGTTCAGATCACAAGTGCACTTTTGAAGTGAACCTCGTGGCCACCTTTTCTTACCGCATTAATTCCCCTTAGGGAGTCCCTTGGACTTCACTTGTTTCAAAAAAGCTGCTTTCCAGAAATGTAGCTAATGTTCTCAAGCTGAATAACCCCTCTCAAAAATGCCTAACCGCTGGACGCTGGACCCTCTGCCCCAAACATTTCAATTCATAAAACTTTCCTAAAGGGACTGCACTGCTTGGTAATGCAGACAGAGCAGAGTTTTGTGTGCAGCTAAGCACTGACCTTCCAAGTTAGCAGACAAAAATCCTGCATGAGAGTCAAAAGAAAATAATGGATGATTAGAAAAATCTTGAGAGATTTCTTGCAAATCCCATGGAGGAGGCTTGGTGAAGGAAATAGACATGCAAAAATAAGAATCTGGGTTGGCAATGAAAGGAAAGGTCTTTTGTGAAAGAGGGAAGTCCCTCTGCCTCACCCTTTCCAAACTTGGTTCCTGCTAAGGATGGTTGTAATTCCTGAACACACACGTATAGACAAACATACATGCATACGTGTATGCGTGTGGGGTGGATCTGAGGCTTTACATGTCAGATGGGGTGCAGTTTACCTTGGTTGTCTCAGCTTGGCTCCTGGCAGCGTTACAGAACTGCCTCACTGAAAGGTCAGGTCTGCACCGGGGCTGGCGCGTGGGCAGCGGCATCTCTGTGTGTGTCAAAAAGGGCAAAAGGGGGGATGTCAATAGTAAGATCAGCTCTGTTGTTTTCTGAAACATCATCCTCAGTTGCTTTTGGCGTGCTGTAACTCCAAAAGCCAGGTGTATGAAAATGGATTTGAGGGATTGCCATGATGCTCTGCTAACTCTCTGGGAGTAGCTATTGGTGCCTCTTTTACATCCATGCCAGGTCAGCCCCTGACCTGCTCTTTGGATCAGGGTACTGTCCTGATCCAAACATTACAGAGTTTGCACTGGACTGACAGAAAGGGAAATTGTTTATTTACTTGAGGCTTTATTAAAAGCCATGAATTGATTATTAATTATGAATCAGCATGAGCCAGGAGATAATCTCTTGGTGTCTTTCTTTTTTACTCTCAGACAGCTGTGTTATGTTGTGGGTGCAGGGGGTATAAAATGTTAAAGCATTCTTTGAAGTATTTGGTGAGGACTGTGTTCCCCTTTGTTTATTCAGGGTTGTTGTGTATAAAGTTGGTTTTCATTTTGAGAGGAGAAATCCACCTCGAGGAAAGTGTTTTACTTCATCACAAATTCTGAATTTTCCTCTGAAAATTTATTTAATTGGAAACAAAATTTGAACATCCCTCAGCAAAAACCATTTAAAAATTATTTTCTCCTTTGTCTTATTCAATTTGCTGTCTTTCAAGCCTGTAAATGCTGTGTGACCTGATCTAAATGTGGATCCTTATTGTTGGGTCTGCAGGATTAAGAGGAATCAGGACAGGTGCAGAGAGTTGCATGGGGACTTCTGGTTTGTTACAGTGGCTCTTATTCCTTGGGGACAGGAATAACCCTCTTGGTCATCTTATATTTATGCATAGATCATAGCTGCCAGTATTTTGCATTGTTTGTATACACAAATACATGACATGCGAAATATCGATAGCCATGATTTAGAACGTTTTTGGCAGATTTTTGTTTTATTGAGTTTGTGTCTGTAGTGAGTGTGTGTGCATGCGCATGCAAGAATATTAGGAGCATATAGAATATCTTCTGTTTGTATTTCTGTAGTTAAAACAGAACCAATGAACAGCAGTGAGATCGCTACTACTACCACCACAGACGGGTCTTTAGACAATTTCTCAGGATCAGGTAAGGAATAAACAAAAGTTTTAAGCTCAGCATTTTTTCATTTATTATTTTCTTCTCCCACATGGTGTAAACCTGTGCACATCTCTAAAAAAGCCCTTTGCACTTTACACCTTGTGCCTATTTCTGTTCATTTTAGTCTAAGTCGACAGGAGTTTTCCCCAAGTAAGGAGCATTACATGATCAGGCTTATTAATGTCCATTGGTGTCTTTGGTGGGAGTCTCACTAGGGAGCATTCTGGCCCAGAGTAATTACGTTTTTGTTTTCTGTGAGTAAACATACCTGCCTCTGTGATTATTATTCTAATTGAAGGTAGGTCTTCCTCACTTATTGTGATTTATTATTACCAAGGCATCCACTCTTTTGTCAGACTTCTTTTCTTCGTAGAAGCCAAATGCATCTTAGCTTCTGACAGCATACAAACACTGTGAGAACAACCTAAGGTGTTTGCTCGGTTTTGCACACCTGTGGACTAACTGTGGTACTTCTGGCACATCATTTTTATGGTGCAAATCAAATCAAAAGAAGAATCTGATAATATATTGTGGGATTACATTTCCACAGTAGCAAAATTTGACATCTTGCAACCGGTCAGCCTGCTTAGTAGCCAGCCCTTTCCTGGTCTTGTCACAGTCTCCATTTTCAGCACAGGCTGTTGAGTATGAAAGCATCAAGCCTGAAAGTTCAAAGAAAGGTTTCTAAGGTATTTTAATTCTCTGAAAGAAGAAAATACAGTGTGTAGCTAATAGTAGGTACATAGGTCTGTGGTGATCTGACTAAAGGTAGGATTGTAACATTTGGCATGTCTGCAGCCTCACAGGCCACAGAAAAGAAAAATTATTGGGTGTAGAAGGTACAGAAAGAGGCTCCCTGCTTCCCTCCCAGAATGTAAAGATGATGGATTTTCTCTGTAGCTGGCCAGGAAAGGGGTAGCTGGCGAGGGGCAATTATGAGTGCCTTGTTTATTTCCAAGTACTTAGCAATAAGGCCTGTTGTTTCTCGGGCTGTCTGGTTTTACAGTAGTCTCATAACCTGCCGCTGACCCTTTCCTGGCAAAGGCTTCCAAGCCCACCTCAGGACCTAGAGGAGAAGTGACACCCAGACAGTAACCAGAGAGGGAAGGGCTCCCAAAAATATCGCCCCGAGCAGAGTAGGCCAGCAGAGCCTCCAGACTCCAAGCAGCACCCAGAAATGCCGACAGAAACGGGATGTGCTGGTATGAGGCTCCGTGTCAGCAGCGCGGGGCTGCTCGGGGACTGGCTCACAGTGTAGCCTCCTCCACTTACATGTTTCACTAACAGCATCTGCACCTTGGACATCTTTATGCAACAGTGATTTGAAGGTCCGAAAGCATTTTAGACAGCAGATAAGGTGGAAGAAAATAGGAGTGTAATAAGGTAATAAATAGTCTGCATTAGGAATTATTTTTTTTTAAATGAGGCGCGTGCTCTGAAGTGGGCCATATGTTTTCAATCGAGGCATGCATAAAGCTCCTTCATAAAATGTAGGTCTTAAAAATCCTAAAAGTTAATAAAATGTTGCACTTGAGATATCAACAATCCTTTGAAAATATGAAGGGAAATGTTTCCATTAGGAAATAGATTGTTTGCATTGAAAATGTTGCCTGTGTGCAACCAAAGAATAAACTATGGCTCAGGAGTTGTACAAAGGGGCGATTTAGTATTTGAGATTTGCAATCAAGATTTTAATTTTAAGCATTCTTGTGTAGTTCTTCATAAAATATTAGTTTCTATCTAAGGTAGCAATGATATTTGAATTTAATTAAAATCTTGTTAATACTCTGAAATTCTATTAGGTAAAATAATATTTATCTTTGGTGTGTGTATTTACACTTCTGTATGCTTTCTTTTCTCCTTGGTGCAGCAATTGGAAGCAGTGGTTTCAGCCCAAGACAAACACACCAGTTCTCCCCACCACAGATTTACCCTTCCAAGTATGATATCTTTTTAAAATAATAATAGTAGTGGTAATAATAATAACTGGAATAGGCAGATTTTAACCTCATTTAAAATAATAATTGAATCCATCTGTTAAGCCATAATTTAAACCTCAGCAGCTTCTAGGGAAAAAAATATTTTTTTTAAATGCTAAGAATGTATTTGAAAAATATTTGTAAAGTTCTTATTTCATTTATTCTTTTATTATTGATTTCTTACTGTTTTGTCTCTTAAAGTTTCTGTTGTCTAGCACAGCCTATGATTATGTGTTAATGAAGCAGCAGGATTATAATAAGGCTAAAAATAAGTACACGCATATCAGTCTAATGCAGTGTCTGTCCTATTTTCTGTCATTTGCAATCAATAGCAGACCCTACCCACATATTCTTCCTACTCCATCTTCACAAACGATGGCTGCCTATGGGCAGACACAGTTTACAACGGGAATGCAGCAAGCTACAGCCTATGCCACTTACCCCCAGCCTGGCCAACCCTATGGAATCCCTTCATATGGTAAGAAATCACGTCCGTGTTATTTTATCCCTGAGGTAAATAGTTTTTAGATCAAGATTATGTGACCCTCGTGTTAGTATTTAGTGAGACAGCTGTGCTCTAGAGCATTTCTTGTGGAACACTGTTCATTTTCCCGCCTTGGAATGAGTGACGCTTAATTTATGTATTAAAGAGCTACAAAGGTACTCAAGAAGATGAACCCGTTTTGGGATCAGGGGAGAGGTTCATTAGCTTTTTGTTGGTGTCGTCAAAAATACAGCTGTGAAATGGGAAGAGAGATCTCGGGGCTTCTATTACACAGGCCCAGCCCCTGGTGACTTGCTCAGGGCTCTGCTCCCCAGCGGTGCTGGAGGTTACATAAAGGTCTGAATTTCAGCTGATACAGATTACTGGAACCCAGATGAATCTACGAGGCTGTGCTGATTTTCAGCAGGCAAAAAAACTGATTCAAAAATGCCTCCATCAAAAAAATCTCCCTTTCCAATGTTTTAAAACTCCCTGGAGGTGAAAATTGAGGTAAATTGCCACTAAAGCTCTGTCCGCCTGATGAAGGAGATAGTACTAAGTAGCAAATATTTCCAAAAAAATTTAATTTAAAAACAAGCTGCCGTGGGTGAGACCATTTTCCTGCCAGACTGTCTGCTGGCAGACCACATAGCAGTGCAGCAGCGAGGATGCATTATTAGAAAATAGGTCTTATATTCCTCTGGGGGAATATATTAAAAATATACAATCCACATGCTTTGAGCTGTATATTTTGTAAAAATACATTCAGATAATGTAAGTTTTATACCAAAAGGGCAGAACTCACCATACAAGCTGTTCACTTTAAAATTGTTACAAGTTTTAAGTGCAAAACTGGTGAATCTTTCCTCTTGAAGTCTGCAAGTTGAAAATCCGCTGGATCTCAAGTATATCCTACAGCAGATTATGGTGAACAGTAGGTAAAAGAAATACATTATTATTTCCCCATGCTTTAAAATAGGGCTGTAAGTATAAGTTGGATGTTTCAGTTCCAGTTCGAATCCACATATTTTAAGCTTACACCATGAGATGGGGAATCTTAGACACATGCACACACGCGCACACACACAGAAGAGCTCCTGTTGCTGATGAGAGCTTGTCTGCTAATTCCATCTGGATCACGTGGGGTGATAACAGACAACCCTTTTCCCCACCCTGGTTTTCTTGACCCATTTCTCCTGCAGACACCTCATGTTCATACTTGGCTGACTGCAAGGCTTGGGCAGCCCAAACAGTGACTTTTTTGTTTTTTGCTTGGTTCCTCTGGATGAAATCCTGACCTCACTGAAGTCAGCTCTAAAATTCCCACTGACTTCAGCCAGGCCTTGATTTCACTACTTGAGTTTAGCTGTCTCACTGTCGTCGGAGCTGTAATTGAGAGTTGCTTTACTTGGCAACTGCTTGTGGGGGTTAACATGCTTGCCTGCTCTTTTGTTTTGGTTTGGTTTTTTGCCTAGTCCATCCCCCATGCCTAGGACTTCAGATAAATTTGCAATGTTATACATTGCAGAGCTGCTTTTGACCACTGAAATCTTCAGCTCCTGAGCCAAGAGGATTTTTACGTTTTTTGTTCTTTTCAGACAATGCCTTGTGGCTAGTGCTAAGGTGTTCCTTGCTGATGTACTTTATATGAGTAATATTTAAAAGCAAATAACTATTTAAAAGTTTTGGGACCTAACATATATTTTTGCATATTTAAGGCATGGCATATAATCTATTCTCCCAAATGAAATTATGTGGAGAGCATTAGGACACTCATTTGCGACAGGAAAGAACTGAAGCCTTGCTTAGAGCCAAAATTCTACTCTTTGATCTGCAGTTTAGACCCCATGTACCTTCTGTCTTGCCTTTCTTTCATCCAGGCAGAAATCTTACAGCAGTATAAAGGGAGAAGACTTATGCCTGTGTGAAAGGAAAAGCTGAGTTGAGGCCTCTTTCTTTTTGTTTCTTTACTCTGGTTCTACTGGAAGAAAGAGTATTCATGAGTTCCTGTATCAGCCTGCCTCGAGTTTTCTCTCTAGAGTGGAGTTTGGGAAGGTTCTGTCTCAACTGCACCTCTAGCCTCTTCATTTTTCCAGTTCCCCACCTCCACAGCCATGCAGCCATGCAGGCAGGAAGGGGGGTGGAGGGGCATGCCATTGACAGCTGCTGCCCTGGGGCTCCTGGCTCTGCTTCATCTGCAAAGCCCCTGAGGAGGCTGGAGAATTTCCTGAAGCTCTTCTCTCCTGCCTGCTCCAGCACCAGCATCTAGCAAAGGCTTTGCTTACCAGCTTCTTTACTTTCCAGATCCTGGCAGTCCCCTTGTGTCACTGTCCCTTCCCACTTCCTTGAGTACATTAGACTTGGGAGAAGGGAGCATCAAGATTTGATGAGTGAAGGCTTTCTGGATGAGAGCAAGTGTGAGAGTAAGTCCCAGGAGATGAAAGGCTCTCATAGCATGGAGGTTTGCAAAAGGGCATATCAGTGCCAAGTTGTCTTCACTCAAGTGGCATCCTCCTACTGCTGCTTTTGATCATCCCCTCCTGCTCGGTCTGAGATAGAGAGTTGGATCAGGCTGTTACAGGAAACTTAGACTAGAAATTTAATGCTTGATTTAGTTAAACTTTCTCTAAGCCATATTTAATCAGCATTTCAGAAGTCCTTAAACAGACAGCAAATAGGGATTGTTGATACCAAATCATCCATAGCAGGGGTTGCCCCTTGGAAATGAGGTGTCAAGATTCGTCATTCGAACTGCTTAATTGTAACATGAAACAGAAGAAGCAAGTAAGCATCAGGGAGTAACAAGCAAACAGTTAGTCTGGCAGTTAGAAGGCCTGATAGAAGGAATTAAAGGTAATTAATAACAGCAGCTGAAATATAATTGTTTAGATGGCAGAAAATATGCTGCCATTTGTATACAGGGAGGTATTGAAGTTTTGCCAACGCAGTAACTTCCGAGCCCTCTCCTACCTTGAAACACTGTTGAATATTGTCTAAAGAAAAATCCAACCAGGAAATGGACTCAGATTAACAGTAATTTTCAAAGGAATGTTACTAATTCACACTTAGTTAATTCAGTTCAAATATCGTTGGTTTCTGAACAGTAAGGTATCACTGAATGCCACAGTGCAACCTAAGAATATTGTATCACTTTTCCATTACTTTGTCTATAATTATTTTTAAATGGTAGTTCATGTTGGGACAACTTTATAATTAAAACTAAGAGACAGAGGCTGAATTGTGTGCATTTCCTCAGTATTTTGCTTGCTGATATTTGCTTGCTGATTGCCTTACAAATTGAGGGAAGAATCACTGAAACTGGGCAGCAAGTCATTCATTGATCAGACTTTGGATTTTTTTATAACTAAATTTAGAAATGAGAGAGTAATGTGGTGTGTAATGGATTTCCCCGTCAGTGCAGATTAATGACTCTCTGCTATGTTTTTCCCAGTTCAGGAGATCGCTTCAGGAATAGTTCCTGTCTGTTAGGTGTTTATTTGTTAAAAACTGAATTAGTGTTTAATTACCTTTGAAAAATCATCATTGCACTTAATACTGCTAGTTCTCTTTATCCACTTCTAATTCCTTAAAAAGTCATTCTTGGAGCTGTGTAATTTTCATGTAGGAATATTATACAATGCAAATCTCAGTTATGTCATTAATGGGTAGATGGCAGGAGAGCTTGGCTGTGCTATGCTTCATTAAATTCATATAAAGTTGCTAATCTACCTCTGTGTAATGTCATGAATATATGGAAAAGTTTGCCTCTGGCAGGAAAGGAAAAAAGGAATAATGCAACTTCCTGTTCATGTATAAATTTCTTTTGCAGTTATTGGAAACACAGTTTTGGATTTAACCTCTCCCTGGTGAACTTCAGTTTTCCGTGTGCTTCTAGACTGCCCTTACCCTATTCATTTGTGCATGCTCTCAATATTTGTTCTCTCAGGCAAGAGTAGATATATGTTAAAATTGCTGTTAATTAAGTGATTTTGTTTTCCATCCCGTTTGAATATGAACAAATAGATTTGCTGTCACTAACTGATTTAGGTGCATTGTGGGCAGGCATCAAGACAGAAGGTGGATTGGCACAGTCACAGTCACCTGGACAGACAGGATTTCTAAGCTACGGTGCCAGCTTTAGCACACCTCAACCTGGACAGGCTCCCTATAGCTACCAGATGCAAGGTCTGTATAAACAGATATTACCATTAATTAGATATAGCTAATGCTGTGGTGGGTTTTTTCCCTCCTTATTTCGTTTTATTCCTAGAATAAAAATGAATGTTTGCTTGAGCACTTAACTCTGATTTTATTGCAGCTGGAGATGAAATGATGATTGCCTTTGCTGAGAGAGCAACAGGCCAGCTCTCAGCAGTTTGGAAGATCCCTTGCTTCATTAAATTTTAAATAGTGAAGTGTTCTAGTGTTATTACAGTAAAAATGTATCTCTGAATAGCAATAGTTTAGCAAATAGTGAATGAGACAAAGCTAGTCCTGGAAAACGTGACAGGATTATGAATTTAGGAAGTGCCAAATATAATTTGACACCTGAGAGTGTTTGAGGAGGGAGAAGAAGATAAAAATACCTACTGCAGCTGTGGAGGTAACTAAGTAATGATTGAAGTCTGTTTCTTTGAAGTCTGTTTAAAAGCTGTAAGTCTTTGTATGTGCAGGCTATTATTATCGATTATATTTTGTCGCCTTACTTGCCTGTTTAGTTTGCTTAATGTCTTTCCATCTTGTTCTCCCAATTCCTTTTCCCTCTTCTGTATTGAGAATTCACTGGGTGTGCCTGGTTCTGGATTGCTCACCACTTAACGGATATTTTAAAAATTCTTTGTTTACCAGAAATAGCTAATTTGGGATGTCTGCTGCAGGCCTTTTCACCCTGAATTTGGCAGTAGATATCAGGTGTGTTGCAGATTTTGGAATTGTTGAAATAAGTGATCAATCACAAAAATGGACCACATTTTTTTATAAGTTTAGCACCTTTATATATTATCAATCTCAGTTGAAACTGTGTGCCATCAAGTAAACATTCCATGAAATGTCTTGAGGCAGAAGTGCTTTCAGAGACTAAGTGAATGAGATTTTGCTTTTTTTCCACAGCTTTAAGGGTATATTGATCCCATCCTTTGCTCAGACACAAGAGAGATGGTTTTTTGTTGCGTTGTTGGTTTTTTTTAAATCCCCTTTTGAACTGTGTGTTGAGTAGCTCCATAGGGCAGAAGTGACCATCTGACATCTGAAATATTGCTGACTTACAGTGTGCTCAGACAAGTAAGAGGGACAGGACCAGAGTAGCACGTGGATTTTTATCTACATGCTGAATAGTGATAAACTTCTCATCGGAGTAAATATAACCAAACCAAGTTACTGGTGTACCTTTCTGCAGACAGCTACACAAAAAAACTCAAACACACCTCCACACCCACCTCAACACCCACCTCCCCCCAAAAAAATTCCTACCTCTCTGTAGGAGAGAGCTCAAAATACTTGCCAGCAGTGGCTACAATGAACTTCTGAATCAACATTTCAGCTTTTAAGGAACTGATAATTCACAGCCGCTAGGAAATTGTGTTATTGAAAAATCATGTTTGTGCTGCTTTAGTGCAGTAGCGCTTTCATGCCACGGTCATATACTGGGATCCTGTTGTGCTAACTTCTACAGGCAAATAAAAATATAGTCCTCGTAGAAGTTGGAGGCTAAAATAAAACACACAGGCTAGGTGGGCCTAATGTAACAATAAAGCTGACACTGTTTATGTATACTAAATAGTTGGCACCCCATACGGGTTATCTAACAGCTCTAAAGGTGTTTTTTGTAAGATCGTGAGCAGAGGGATGTCAGTACAAAGGGATTTTAGGCAGGACAGGGAAATAGTTTTGCAGATGTCTGTGGGAAACTCATTCAACAGAGGGAGGGAAAAGGGAGCAGCACAGGGTTAGCAGAGAGTGCTTGGAAAATTTTAAGTGAATGCTGTAAGTAATGTGAATGCTGACATTAGTAGTGCAAAGCTAGGACTCTGTCAATAAACTGCATAGAGTCTGCCATGAAGGGTACTGCTCTGTTTTTTTGCTTTACGCAAAATAGGTTTAAGATCAGAATTGTCAAGCTCAGCTAAGGGTGACAGTTGTCAAGAGATGGAACAGTAAGATCTTGGGAAGCGTTTCAGCGGTATACGTTGAGAGGCAAGGATCTAAAAATATTCTGCAAAAAGAAATATGTTAAAGATGACCCAGTTGTGAAGCTCTAAGAAGAAAAAGATCAGAAGCATCAATTTAATGATGGAATTCTCTGTGGAGCTTAGGGAGGAAGGGGTCTGACCCTGGGTTCTGATCTAGCTGTGCTGTGCTTGGGCTGAGAGCTGCCCACCTGTGGAAGTCAATGGATCACTGACAGTCTGGCTTGGGCAGAAGAGCCACAAGTCAGAGTTGGAGGGTCCCTGTGGTGTGTATGTCCTTTCTGTTGTGCTCATAAACAGCACGATGTGTGGGTGAGGGAAGGACTGGTCTTCTACAGAAACCTTAGAGACCATAAGAATGGAAATAAGGAGAATATTTCAAATGAAAGGACTGGTGGAGTTGTTAGTTGCTAAGGAGAAAAGAATCACATTGCTGAACAGGTCTTTCTTGCAGTTAAATGTTTGATGAAATATGTCCATGCTATACATGAGAATATATGTCTTTGTAATATTTTCATTATGTTAACTTTTGTATTTGAAACAACTCTAAATTGACTTAATTTTTTCTTTTGATTGAACAGCTGTTAAAAGTAAACAGGAACATTTGTTTCCCTTTCCTCATTTAATTTTGAAAGGAGAACCTATTCATAATTTCAACTATTATTTAAGGACAAAATTAATTCTCATGACAGAAGACGGGGTTAGTGCTGCTGCTGTTCAGTTGTTTGTGCAGAAACCTCCAGAGAGGAAAATGAGTTTATTCTCCCTTTCCCCTCTAGCAGTATATGGGCAGGCTGCAGCCTCAGCCTTGTCATAGCCTGCAGTAGCCGTTCTTCATCTCCTGTGTGCAGCTGCTGAGCTGCTAAATGGAGATAATGGATCCCACAACCTCCTTCACAACCGAGCGTTACATGGCAGCGCGCTCGGGGCCCTGCTGGCATTCTTGCCTGCGGTAAAGGGGATTTCCTAGCGGCCTTGCAGTTGTCCTGCTCGTGTTCCCTGACTGGGGTTACCTCGCGCTCAAAAACTTTGGAGTTAATTCTGGTTCCTCTCCCTGGGATGAATGTCTCCCTGCAATGTAGAGACGCTGTCTCGCGGTGCGTGTGCAGCCAATTAAACCCAATGCTTTTCCTGACCCTGCTAAAATTACAGCCTCATTAGTCACTGAACAATAGTGGAGGGAGAGGCTGCCAACTTATGAAAATTATAAGGAGAATTGCTGCCTGTGACTCCTTGCTAAGTTTATTCTGGTAATTGGATTTTTGTATGTAACAAATTTATAATCTCTATAAGGGAGGGTGCATAGGGGAGAGGATGAGAAGAGGACTCGGGAGGTTCTGCCACCGCTCTCACCACTCCCCTCCCTTACTTTATTTAACGAGTGTGTTCCTTAAGCTGTTTTTCATATAAGTTGCTTCATAGATGTTGAAAGACCGCTTACATGACTAATGGCTCTGGGAATGGGCCGTTGTTGCTATATTGGCAGAGTTAGAAGGATTGCTCAGTGAGGATAAATGGAGTGGAGAAGGGCTGGAGGAAACGGTAAGGAAAGAACTCCATTTGCAAATGTCTTATTTGAGTCTCCTTTGATTGTGATAAAAGCATGGCTTTTACCCTGCACCTAAGTGCCCTACCACTGGAAGGGTGCTAGACCTGTGATGAGCACCAGCATTGTTTTAGTTACCAAGACTGTGATGATTGAGAATAACTATCCAATTGGCTTGGGAATTCAACCGTAAAAAAGTAAACGTTAAGGTATTTGGTTATTATTATACAGTATAAAAATATTGTGCTGGATGGCTAAGCAGTTACTAGGACAACAAGGGGGAGTTTGCCAAGGATTTTTAAACACTGTAAGCAAACGGAAGAAACCTTGAATTCAAATAGCCCATCTGGCCGTCTAAGGCTTTCCCAAGAGAGCTGCACTAAACTTCTGCCACATACATTGTACCCTGATGATAGACATAGCCCATGGCAAGGAGACTGAGCTAGGAAAGCAAATGGGCTTCTGTGGCCAATACACGGGGGAGGACCTTATCCCATGCCTGCGGCGGCACAGGGCGAGCCCCGCGCCTGGAGCGCGCCCTAGTCCCAGCAGGGTCCGGCCGCCTTCCGATGCTGACTGGGATTCCCAGCTTTAATGTGGGTCAGAGCTCTTTGCAAAATAGACCTTTGACCTGCAATTTACAGCTTTTATCACATTTTAAAGCTATGTAGCCGGCCAGCTTAGGGCAGTAAATCTTGTGCGTTTTGTAGTGGTTCTTATTTTTGTGTTTGTTCAGCTAGGGCAGGATAGCGGCTCTATGCCATGTTATGGCTGAATATTTAAAAAGCAATTTGCAAAATCATGAGTATTTTAAAAACAACTTCAGGCCTGTAGTTCTGGGTGGCCCACGGAGCTGTTTCTGAGAAACCTGCTTCATGTTTGTTACGGTCTAGGAGACCCCTACCCCTCCTCCATAGGAGCCAGTGCTGACCATGAGATGAAAGGGAGAGATCTGTGTGTTACTGTGTGTGTGTCTTTGTCTGAGAGGGAGAGATGCTGGCTGGCATGTAATTACTTTTCTCATTTGCTCTTGCAAATTATTTTCCAAACTTTCTGAGGAAAGATAATGTATTCCTCAAAAAAGTCTGGGGTTTTTTTCTGCTTATAACTATGAGAGGCTCTTTATATCTTTTTAGAGTGACTCAAACTGTGCACATCTAAAACCTGGGTTTGAATGTATTACTGCATCACTCAAGAAACCCTACAGAAATAAGAAGTGACTTATATTCTTCCAGCCAGAGCTCTATTAGAAATAAAATATCATTGCAAAGTTTTGCAATTTAAAATATTTTTCAGCTGTATTTTGGCTTTCGTGTTTGTTACAATAAAAAAAAATAACATCTGTTTTCCAATTTTAAATTAAATTTAAAACATGTTTTTCTCATTAGTACTGTTTATCTGTACTATCTGCTAAACTTGGATGTCACCTCTTCTGCTGAAGTAATCTGATTTTAGTTCACAGGATTAGTAGCATCTATCAACAATCAGAGATTTTGCACTAGTAGAAGATACAAGAGAAATGTTTGCAGTCATTTCATACGTTAAGTTTAAGCTTCATCCTTTACTCCCACTGCTGTTGGATTTCACATCTTCTTTGAGGCTTAACTTGTATGTGCTTTTAGTAACTTTTGCAGTCAAAGCATTCAAATATTTTTCCTTCTGAGTTCTCATAGCTACAATACCTATTGGTTTGGTGGGTTTTTGTTTAAGAAAAGCAAATAGCTCACAACTGTCCTGCAGGGGTTGTAGTAAGTATGAACCCCTGCCCACATTCTGTCCTCTTTGGAGTTGCAAGAAATGTTGCTTTTCCCAATGAGTAACCTCTTTTTGGGTTTGGTTGTTGATTGAGTTGTGTTGGGTACATCAGAGGATTGGTGCATCTGTGTGCCTGGCTCGCTGTTGATTTTCGTCTCTCCTTGTCTCCTTTGCTCACCTGCGAGTTTTGCTCCCATGGTCTCTGTATATCTTTGCACTGAGGCAGATTTTGGTGGTGAGGGAGACCGTAAATAACCTGTTCTCTTTAATAACCTGCGCTGATGTGCTCTCCTGCTGGATGAGTTCAATAGGTTGCCTCATTACAGACTTTGTGGTGGCTTATGTAGCTTCACCCTGTGCATCCATATGTCTCAGCTGGTGGCTGTGTCACTCCTGGGTTATAACCAGCGAGGGCAAGACAGCTGAAAGGGGGTTGCTGCCCTTTTATTGGAACAGCTTCTCAGGTTGGGTATTAAACAAGAGACCCATCTGTCTATTTTTGGTGGCTCATGAAAGCTGGAGGAGGGAGATGAAGGCAGTAATTCAGTCTCTGGGCTAAATTCAATCTTGGGTCTCCCTTCTCGGAGAAGGACTTTTTTTGTCCTGTGTCATGCCCGGTACACTGTATCAAAAGAGAAAAAGTTCGTAGCCCAAGGCTGTCTATGATCAATTAGTGAGTCCTAATGGCTTCACTGTCAGACTGAGCTGTTTAGAGCAGGGAGTTGTGGCTTTTGCTGTGCCTGTGAGGGGCTGAGGCTCAGGGAGAGGAGAGGACACCATTCTCAAAGGTGGGAGGAGAAACAGAGCCACTGGGCTTTCATGAGGGGAGATGGTGTTACTCGGGACAAGGCTTGCCCTTGTTGTTCAACAAAAAAAAAAAAAAGTAAAGAAACCCTCGTTTCTTCCACAGTGCTGGGTATTATTCAGAGGGATGTGATAGCCTAATTTTCAATCAGAGCTGAGGTGGGTCCAAAATTCCTATCTAAATTTCTAGGGCAAATTTTTATTGCAATAATGAAACACAGAGTATAAGAGCTATGAATTATCACTTTCTGTATATTAACATGTTATAGAGCTGAATTGGTCAACATAAGGGAAATATTACAAATATGCCATAATGTTATGATATAATCATGTGACTGAAGTTATTTTCCAATACTTTGTTTTAGTAATTGACATAATTTTTCATTTCATTTCAGGCAGCAGTTTTACAACATCATCAGGAATATATGCAGGAAATAATTCACTTACAAATTCTACTGGATTTAATAGTTCACAGCAGGTAAGTTTGTAAATAGGAGTTTGGCAAACTTTGGCAAACTTAGAATTCTCATCCACTGAAAAAATGTAGCCCTTAAATAGCTTATTGAAAGAAATTATCATCCTTTCAAGTTAAACTAAAGTTTATGAATGTTTTTCTTCAATCTGTCATCTTCCAGTACTAGAATTAATTGTCTGAGGTTGATGTTCTTATTCACACATCTTCAGCAGTGTGTCTAATAAACTACTTGTGTGAGAAGACATACTAAATTATGTGTAATTTAGATTTTGTTTTACTGCCTCACAGTTTTAGGTCCTACAGCATCCAGTCCAGGAAGCATACGTGCTCAAAGTCTGACATGTGTTTGTAGTTATATTTTGGAATTTATACTAAAAAGTAGCGAAAGTTTGATGGACTATTCAGTTGCTTTTTTGTCTTGCAGGAATATCCCTCTTATCCCAGTTTTGGCCAGGGCCAATACGCACAGTATTATAATAGCTCACCATATCCTTCACATTACATGACAAACAGCAACACCAGCCCCACGACACCCTCCACAAATGCAACATACCAGCTTCAAGAACCACCATCTGGCATCACCAGTCAAGCAGTTACAGATCCTGCAGCAGGTAATTACATGGATTTTATGGTCCCTATGAGGCACGTTTTTGTAAGTTGAAAGGGGATTGAATTGGATTTTTTTTTTGTGTAGTTGTTGAATTTTTTTTTTATTATTTCTTAATCCTGAGCCTGTGGCATATCTTGGACAGATTTTAACAGAAAATAGACTAAAGAAAAAAAAGGTTCAGTAAAAGTTTTAAAGCTTATCTGGAATACAAGTTGTTTGTATTTATTTGTAAAGTGTTTGTGTTAAAAATTGCAGAGTATGGATAAGGCTTTACACTAAATAAGAACCTGGTGCTTTTAAGCTCTGTCTTCATTAGGATAAACCCCTTTGATTTTTCGTAAATAAGGCTGAAATCAAGAGGCCTTCAAACCATAGCCCAACTGTCTGCTTGAAAGAGAGCTTTTGTTTCTTACTTTCAGAGGACATCATAATGCTTGCAATGGGAAGTTGAAATTGCGCAAGTGTTTCCATTTTAAGAAAAGATTTTCAGTGGCTTATTCTTTTTCTCAGTCATTTTACCTTTCTTGGTGGAATTTGGCAGTCCTTTACTAGTTGAGATATTTTTTGAACATTTATGCCAAACTGCTCCAGCTGTTTTTGGAAATGA
Organism: Rhagologus leucostigma; assembly: GCA_013397725.1. Classification (NCBI taxonomy): domain Eukaryota; kingdom Metazoa; phylum Chordata; class Aves; order Passeriformes; genus Rhagologus; species Rhagologus leucostigma. Next base: position 1,413,976 of record VZTD01003554.1, read on the forward strand.
GGGATGAAAAATACTTTTCTCATTATTAAAAAAAGTAAAAATTCTTTTTTTTACCAGTTCAAGCATGTCGGTCATTAGCCAATGGCAGAAGTTTGAAGTCTGTCAGAGAGAAAGTCCAAGGTTGTAGATGCATTTCTCGGTAATTCAGGAAGAAGCAGTTATGATTTGGCAGTGGTATCAGGTGGTTTTGTTTTGGACTTCTTTGAAATGAGGTTGGTTTTAGTTCTCTTGAAGCACTTGATGGGATTGATCTTCCATGTGCAATGCTAAATTTAATATAATTTGCTAGGCATCTGTTGCTTTTCTGCATGTGTGCACCCGAAGAAAATGTTATGCAGTGTTGTCTCTTTTGAGACATTTGCTGCAAGTAAGTAGGGAAGAAAATACAGCTGGTGTGTGCATTTACATACACGAGGTCATGTGTGTGCACTGTATTTGAGGAAGGAATCTTTCTAAATACATGAGTGCTTATTGAGGTCTGTGGCATTTAGATAAGGATGCATATTGATGTCTGCATAATTATCCTTCTTTTCACCTTTAAAAATTTTTTTGTTTTTATTTTCTTGTGATTTTGTTTGCTTTTCTTTTTAAGTTAGAAGCAGTTAAGTTCCTCTTAGCCCAAAATCCTAATGTGATCAAGTTTTAGCTGTTATCAAGGTACTAAACTCAAATCATTGTATTATCTTGGTCTTGAACTTTTGCAAAATCTTTGCATGTATTTTTCTAAAGTCATTGATCTTTACTATAGAATTTGCTTCCTAAAAGCTATAGTAAATGTGCACATGAAGAGAGCAGGTATATTTTTCTCAAGGTCAAACTTAGTGGCTTAAAGGCTGTCCTCCTATTTAAATAGGTTTTTGTGCTCTATAAGCCTGAACAGAGCTTTTCTCAGTTCCTTTCAAGGAAATCTTTATTTTCTCCCTCACATCTTCCCTACTCTTGTTATGAAAGTTTTGTCTAAAAATTTGAAAAAATTTGGTGGGATTTCTCATGGGTGAGTTCTGCACCTAATCCTTCTTCTAATTTGTTATTTCATGTATTGAGAGCTGTACATCCATGGATGCCCTACCACCGCTTGCTTAGCCCTTGCTCGCACATGTGCACACCTCCTCTGGCATTCCTGGGACAGCCATTTCTTTTCCCAAGACATTAATGTTACTGATTTAACAGTTCTGAAAATGTTCCTTCTACCAGTTTGCAAATAACAGCTCTTCATGTAGCTATGGGGTTATCATGGGCTGGCTGCCTCCACCAGAGGCAGGGGCACATTTAGGAAAGCACCTGCTGTGGGCCTCTGTATTAGAAGGAGCTAATGAAAGGCACCTCCATCAATGTGGTTGCAGTCAGCAGAAGGTATAGGGCTAGGCCCAGATTTCTCCATTTTTCTTCGTGCCGTTGTTGTCTTTATGCAGCTAAGTTAGGATCAAGCCCATTTAGGCTCCTTCTGTATTGAGTGGAGAGAGGTGAACACTTCTAGAGTTCAGTTTAATGACAGTCTTAATCCTGAGATGCCAAAGCCTCTCCAGTGGTATGAGAGCAGTTTAAAGTGGCGGACATACCAGTGCTGGCTAACTAAGGAGAAATTAGGTGAGAATCTTTTGCTACCTCAAAAACCAGTGCTGGTAGAAGGGAAGCAAAGACCTGTCAGTGAATCCAGTGCTGTGCTTGTCATTTCTCCTTGGACAGTGTAAATGGTTTTACTTTTTTCTTGCTGAGGTTTACTGCAAACCTTCAGTTGAGCTCATACACAGTCTGCTTGGAAGACAAAGTAAGGCTGGAGTCAAAGAAAAGAGGGATCAGCACGTAGGAAGGGAATGCTGGTGGAGTGGGTACAAATGAAAGGCATATTCAACAGATGGAAATTCGTGGTTGGGTCAAAAACACAGAACAAAAGAGCAAATTAAACACTTTTTTATTACAATTAGTAAAATTTCTGTAGCCTGTTTTGCCACATCTGCTCAAGCTAGGCTGCTGATTCTTTACCACAACTGGAATGCTTCTTAGAAGGGATGGTGGGGAGCAGTGCAGAGCCATCATATTTAGTAGGATGGGCTCCAGCTGCTGAATTGCAGCTGTCTATCCTTAGACATCTTCTATATTTAAAAAAAACCCATGTAATCTGTGTGGTTATGAACTATGCCAGGACAAGCACAGAGCAGCTTTCAGGCTTTACAGAGGCACCAGAATAATTTGACAGACATAGGTGGTTCCTATGAATTTGGGCCAATAAGTGAAACAGAAGAGTCTGGTAAGAAAAATGTGAAAGGGAGAAATTATGTGCTCTTGTGACATTTTTAATAGAGTTTTGCAGACTCAGAAATCTCAGATAATTTCACTTGAAATATGTTTAATTCCTTGTCCAAATATAAAATAATCCTTTTATGGTTTCCCTCAGTTACTAGTTAAATTTGAAAGTTTCTTGCCATGCAATCCTGAACATGTGGGCATTCCTGCAGAAGAACCTGAGATTTTCCGTGCTCAGTGTTTCTTCTTTCTCTTTGCTTGCAGGATTTGAAACTTTCTTGTACCACAGTCAGGACAAAACCATTCATTGCACAGAGGTTTATAGACTTTGTATCCATAAATCAGATATACAAATTAATGTTATTTTCTTGTGCACAAAAGCCTGTAATCAGATGTAATCAGAAAGTTGCTGCTTTTTTTGTCTAAGCTGTAGTATCTAAGAGAAGTAATAAATAAATTATAAAAGAGAATAGAACTAGATAAATAAGCAAGTATTCATTCTCCCTTCCAGTATTCAAATTCATTGAAATAGGTTCAGTAAAAAAAGGAGTATTTCTTTGTATTTCATGCAGGATGTTGTGGATGCAAAAAGTTTATGCCAGTTCAAGCATAACTTTGACAAGCTCGAATATTAGATTTACACAGACAAGAAGAAATTCTTGATGCACAAGATCGCTGGAGACAGTGGATGAATTAGTGCTGTGTGTCTGTCTGTCCTTTTTATGCTTTCTTGCTTAGTTTCCAGCTCTTTGCCAGTGTTGAAACTTGCTGTGGACAGATGAAGTTATGCCCCCATCCTATGCCTACCCTGATGCTCAAAAATACTTGGAGTAACATTCATAACATGTATTGTTAGGAGTTAATTTAGAAAAAGACTACCTTTTCTAAAGCTGTAGTAATTTCTCTTGCAATATTTCAACTCTGTCATCACAGCTGGTAATAAAAAATTCTTGATTTGTGCACTTTTTTTTTAATTCAAACAGGAATGCTGAATTTATCCTTCTATTTCATATGATGATGTATTTATAATTTATTAAACAGTGTTTCTCACAAGAGAGACTTGCACTGTTCTTGAGATTCAATCTCTTTCATTTTCCTTGGTTTCTGAAACAAGTATGTTTAATATATTCCTGGAAGGTTTGGGGGCTTTTTGATATTACTCACATACTTCACAATGCAGATTAAAAACCTCACCAAGGGCTGTGCCAGCCAACAAAACTTGGTCTCAGACATGGGTCACTATTTTGCTCTTAAAGACTAAACTTCTTTTTCCTTGCGTACTATATCACATTTAGCATTGCAAAAGGGAAAGCAACTTCTACAGTTTCTTCTTATCGTGTTTCATAATAATAAATTAGAGACAGAAAAGTGAAACAGAGCAAATAGTTTTTATAGGCAACTTTTCACTAATAGCTGTGTGGAAAGAAATGCAGCTATATTCGTAGTACATTTCTGGTATTCTAATGTTTGTTCTTTTTCGTAAATATAAATGAAGAGTAAATCTAGAGGATCTATTTATATAAGGAAGGAAAGTCACGGAAAATTCTGTAAAAACAGAAATTAAATTGGTTGGATACAATAATGAATGGCAAAGTACAGTACTAGTTTTGCTTTTCTGATAATGGTTGTTCTCCTGGGATGTTTATCTTTGATTTTGTTGGGATTAAAAGTAACAATGATTTCAAATTGTTTGAAAATGGAATTAATGAGTAAGGAAGAAATAACTACAATGGATACAGGTACTACTAGCCCGTTGTAGGACTGCTTCACCTTTTTTCTTCAACAAAGAAAGCTGGAGAAAAAAAATCTGGACCACTTTAGGTTGTGGACATATATTTTATAAATAGTGTTATATATGATATTTTGTCATTATTTTAAGTATGCAATGCTAAATCAAAACCTCAACCAACCTTTGAAATAAATAGTCATTTTTGCCACTATTTTTAACAGACTGTTGGTGGCTTCTGTCAAATTTATAATAGCATGCTCTTAATTCTCAATATACAAACATTAAATTTGTTTTTCAATTGAAGATTTTGACATTTTGTCAAAACGGCACTAGAGATATACTTCTGTGATCCTGCCAGGAGGCATTATTGTATTTCTTCCAATACTTACTTAGTGCTTTTACTCACTACTAATACAGTACTATTTTTATTTATAGAGAAGTAAAAAAAGAAAATCCACAAATACATGTGATTTTGCTGTATTGTTTAATCCTGGTCCAGTTGTACGCAACTAGAAGTTTTTGTAAGTGCTCATGGAATTTGTGTTTAGTTTTATTTATGCAAAAGGAAACTTTAATTATGCAAAAGTAAGAAAATCATAGTGGGAGACTGACATTCAAATTACTTGAATCTTATATTTTATTCGGGTGCACAGGAGTTGAAATAACACTGGCAAAATTAAGTACAAGATTTAAGGGGAAGCCATTAATCTGGATACAATCTAAATGGAAAATTTTTGTACATACCTACTTGCAGAGACATTTGACTGTACTAACTACCCTAGACCCACCTCATCCATGTAATTTACATTGTGACATGAGATATGATTACTTTGATAATGTATGTTTACTCTTTTTTGCATAACCTTTCAGTGTAGTAGGGAAAAAGTCTGACAAAATTTGCAATGCCTTTGTCAACAGCAAAAGCTCTACCCACACACTCACCAGCTGGATTTACCTAGAGACAGACTTGATTTTGGGCTTTCTGGCATAGCCAGTTTTCCTCAGATTTGTCATTGGGTGCTATTGCTGTACATCGAAATCAACAGGAAGAAAATGCAGCAATTACTTGGAGGGGATTTCCACAACAAACAGAAATGAATTACAGAATATGGTGTTGCAAATGCTATCTCTGTAGCTGTATTGTTTGTTCATGAGTAGTCAAGGTATTTTTATTTTTGAGATGATGGAAAATTGTCCTGTGTGACAAAACCATCAACACTGGCCAGAGTGATGTATAAAGGGAAGTATAAGCTTATGAACTCTTATGTCAAGTTGAAGTTATACAGTGCCTTGAAGCATAGAGGAAAGTCTGATACAGTATGTTTCATGTATTTTAGTTAAGCCAGAATGTGAACGTATTTCATTCCTCACAGTTACGTTTTTGTCAGGCTTGGTGTCACTGTATACTACAGGGGTTGCTACCAGGTCAGAAGCAGAGGAGTACTGGTCATACCTGGAAAATCAGACATTTCTAGAATCTGGGTTTAAAACGTTTTTCCTGACTAACTGTAAAAGTCAAGAGTGGGTCTTTTACATTTATGCAAGGTTCAAAGAGGGAACTTTGAGTGTGTGAAGAAGAAATAAGCTGTAACGCTTAGTGTCTGCCTGGAGCAAAGTACAGAGAGTTGCTGTAGCAGGGAGATCTGAAATGATGTGTATATCCATGGATGCAGAAGAATAACTGTTGCTACATTATTAATATAATTTTGTGAAGGTATGTGCAACACAGAGAAATGGCTGTAGTGGTCCAGATGGATGGATCCATCAGGCCATACTCTGCCTGCCCCAGGGGCCATCAGCAAGCACCTCGGGAGCAGCGAGGACAGGCTAGGCTTGTGTAAGAATTGCCCTAAGCACTTTTCCAGATTCCAGATATTTTTGTCTCAGGGGATTTCCAGACCTGCTATTGTTTTTGTGTTTAGGGTGTGCCTGCATTAGCATTTTAATATTGAGTAGGGTCTGTTTTGATGGGAAGCTTTGGTTCAGCAGAGCAGTCCTAGGGCGCCTAAGTGGAGTCCTTCCAGTCAAAGCTAACCTGGAAGGTGTCCTCCAGGACAGTTCCTAATTCCTCCAGCCGCTACTGAGGATGCCCAGGAGACTGAAATAACCTCTCAGAAAAAGGTAGCAGAGCCTAATGTAGTTGCCACCACTTGCCTGGTCCCACAGATCCAACTTGCTAATGTGGTGCAGCTGTAGCACCCCTGAATGCTTCACTTCCAGGGATGTCTTCAGGCTCCTCTTGAGCCCTTGTAATATTTTGAGAGCCTGGCATGGGGTTGTTTTGGCAAAATGTGTCACAAATCTAGTAGCTTTTAGCTGAACTCCTTGTATTTAACCAGGCTGCTGCCAGCTCCCTTTGATGACCTTGCTTTAGTGTTGGACAGGAAATGGATCTGATCCTCATCCCCTTCTCTGCTCATGATTATGTGGAGGGCGGGGTTTTCTCCTGCACTTGTGTTTGTGGTGCTCAAGAATAGGATAAAATTGAATTCAGTGCTTTAGAAATATCATCATTTCGCTTGGCTAATATTAAAGTATGACTGGTACCATGAAGTCAGCTGAAGCTGAACAAATTAACCTTCTCTTACCAGTGATTATAGAGTAATGGGTATAATGGTAACATGGTTTGTGGCCATGTAAATTGACTTCAGCAAGTCTTTTGATGCCCTGACAGTTAAATCTTTTCACTCAACAATCTTAAAAGCAAACTAGGCTAAAGCAGTTTGGCAGAAGTTACAGCAGAAGGATGAAAAGCTGTTTAGGAAATCACGTCCAGAGAGAAGTCAGTGAGAGCTCACTTTTAAAATAGAAGGATGGCTACAGCAGCATTCCTCAGTGTCTGCCTTGGGCCTAGCACCAGACCGCATTTTCATTAATCATTTGAGTGACGGAACAGAATGTATTTGCCTATTAAATATGTAGATGACACCGTGCTGAGAGGGGCTGCGAGGTCTTTGGAGACGGGATGAGAACTCAAAAAATGGAGATGTGATCTGAATAGGAGCAGGTGTTAGGTATACATTTAGGCAGGAATGATGAACTGCACAAATCTGGGATGGGGAATGTTGGCAGCTTCTTCCAGGCTCTACCTTTCCCTGCAGACCACTCTCAGTACTCCAAATATTAGTGGCACACAGAGTACCCTCAGCCGCTGTTGTTTTTCTTTCTCCAGAGTTTGTCAGGGGCTTGAGCTTGTCAAGGCTCAGGGCTCAGCTGGACACTGTATTCTTTAACTGGGTTTCCTTATGAGGCCCCGAGAGTGACCACTGGACAGTGTTCATGCACATGGAGGTTTCCCTTTACATGCACGGAATGTTTCTTGCACGCAATGTCAGGTTTCCCCCCACGGGTTACTGCCATCTGTCACACTGTTTGTAACACACCGATCTCCTGAGTACACTCGGAAGTTGCAGGTATTAGCAATGTTGCTTATTCAGTTCATGTGAAAGGTTTGGCCAGGTCTTTGAGAAACAACCAGTTTGATGTCACTTCTTCCTCAGAAGATGATCTAGGAATGCTGAATCTAACATTTATGGAAAATATTGTAGAAAATGCAAATTTTTTCTTGCCAAGTGGTGTCCAGGGGAGGGTAGCCTGCAGAACATTCAGGAAGTCAAGCTTTGCTTGACTTTGCTTTGCATTATTCTGTCTAGTTTGGCGAGACTGTAGAAAATGATAATCAGAGCCTAGCAAAGAAGACTGACAGGGAAGGGTTAACCTAACAACAAAGGGGATCTGTGAACAGTCTTCAAATGCATGCAGATACAATGAAGGGAATAGTTTTTCCCCTGATTTCACAGATTAAACTTCTACTGCTGTAATGAATGCTGAAGTTGTATGTTCTAATGACGCAGCTGTCCGAGCAGCAGAGTAGATTTCCTGGAGAGATCCATAAGAGCAGGACAGACGAATCTTTTATGAGAATGATGGAGATACAGTGGTCCCAAGAAGAGGTCCTGAGGCAGGGTTGGGAGTCTTTCTGTCAGGTGAGGGTCTGGTGCATCCAGACAGACTACCTGTGAAGGGGAAATGGAAATGAGCCTCCACCCAAACTTGCAGCCGAGTGTTTGAAATTTTGGGTGCAGTATTCATAAGTGAAAGGTGCTTGCAAAGATGGAAAGCTGGATGGCTCTTAGACTTTCTTCCCTGCCCCCACTGTGCTCTGCTCTGTTTGCTCACTCGTTTAGGTTTGCTTGTTTGTTTATTTGTTATAAAGTTTTGTTTATACTCTTTCCATCTTGTCTGTTCCTCATTTTTTTTAGTATTACTCCTGCAGGTTTAATACTTGAAACTTTTAGGCATAGCATGACTGTGAGAAAAATTTTTAAAACTGGGAACTAAAGCCGCACTCCTAAGAACAGTGTCAGAGACCAAAAGCATGACTAATTTAAATTAGTCAGGAGGAAATGCAATTTTTCATTACATCTAAATTTTAGAGTACGTATTTAGACTATCATTGACCAGTATACCTGTTGAAGAAATCCTGGTCTGTTTGTTTTACAGGGTTATGATTTATTTTAAGGCTCTTGTGCATTGTTTTCTTTCTCTTTTCTTTTTATTAAAGATTTTAATAATAAAAATAGTGTATAGCAGAAAAATTAATTGGGAAAATTGGTACTATTTGTTACTATTTCTTATTTATGGTCAAGTGCAGTAGGTGAAAGAGCAGTCAGCATTTAAAGTTTAAATAGTTTAAATAAATATTCTGAAGTGTGCATTGTCATAGGAAAAAATATATGTTATTGGGATGTGTAGATAGATGTGGCTGGATAATTTTTGTTGTTTGACACATACAGAATCACCCTTTTAGTAAAGGTCAGATGTCTTCAGAAGATTCTGTGCTTAACCTTGAGTTACATTTTAACTTGTTCTGCTTTGTTTGATGTAGGCTGAAATACTTAGGTGAATACATAATGTGAAATATATAAGATATCCTAATTCTCAATAATTGTAGATTTGAAGGCTGAGCATGAGAATTTCAAGACCTTTTCCTTTCATTCAGCACAAGCAACTGTTATTATTTTGAATAATTGTGCATATGTGGTCTTACACAGATGTCCAGAGTCTCCTCCTTAATCTAACCTTTGACCTCAACAGGATGTTTTCCTAGGAGAGAGAATCCCTTGTGTGAGAAGTATACCTGTCTGTTCAAGCTGGAATGCCACAGTCTAGGCAGATTAAAATGAAAAATTTTGTATCTACTGAACTCTAAATAGTAGTTAATATTAACTGAGCAGTAAAATTGAGAAACATAAAAATTGCAGCTGCCTTCACTAAAGTAGTGTTTTTAGGAAAAGGAAAAGAAATCATAGTGACCATCAGAATAAAAGTATTTGTGACCTTAAGACTATGAAAGGAAGTTCTCAAAAGAGATTTTAAAATGTGTTGTTTCATTTCTGAAGCCTATGGTACTGCTAATTAAATTAATGGGAAGGTAATTGATGCTGGGTGTCTGCTTTGTTAATGTACAAGCATTCACTGTGATAGTCTGTGGATGTTAAGAGTAGCAATATATCTTCAAACTAGCATGTTTTCAGAAAAATTCTGTTGTTCTTAACTACATGAATCATCATTCTTTTTTCACCTGTTCAATAATAGTAAATATTCTCATAAATAAATGTTGCCGAAGCATAATAATTAGCATACAGTAATGTTTGTAAAGATTTTTATCCTATCTTGAAGGTACTCATTGGAAATGTTCAGTGTTGAGTAGGCCTTTGAAAAATACTGGAAATTTCATCTTTATAGTTGATGCATATTTAACACTTATTAATTTAAATTATCTTAGGAAAATAAATACTCTGGTTTATGCTATATTTAGGAATAATTCTATTCTTCTGGCTCAAATGTAGCAATCTAAAAGTGTCTGCAACCAGGCAATTTGGAAAATTTTTCAATTTCTATATGTTTGAGTTTTTTTCACACCTTGTTGGATTTTTCTTACCCGTCACCCTAACAGTTATTTTAAAGCATTTTAAGTATTTAAGTTTGAAAAGTTAGAGTTAAATTAATGTTGTTTTATGAAAAGCTGGTATCCCTTAAAATTGTTGGTTTAATCTTGTAATAATTGAAGGACTGAAGATTTTTTTTTCTACTAAGTCTTTTATATGTGTTTACTGAAATAGTTTATCACTCTGTTTTTACATATAACTTGAGCTAGATTGAATTATTTATGAATCAGTATTACCACTTACCATTTTATATTTAATTACTTTAGTTAGGACTGGATTTGGTGTAAGCAAGTAAGTCGAACATTTTGAATATTGAACTGAAAGGTAAAAAGTGTCCTTTCTTTACTACAACAGAATACAGTACAATCCACAGTCCATCCACCCCCATTAAAGATTCAGATTCAGATAGATTGCGTCGTAGTTCAGATGGGAAATCACGTGGACGTGGCAGAAGAAACAATAATCCTTCACCACCACCTGACTCTGATCTGGAGGTACTTTATATGAAATGTCTTTGTCCTGTTACAAACTTTATTTTTGTCATTATTTTTTACAGAGAAGTGTTATTTATGCATCAAAAATAAAGTGGCATTGAAGCTCTTTTTTTCTTAACAGTATTTTCATAGAAAATAGGATTTTTCTTCTAAAGAACCTTCTTCAGGAAGAGCTCCTATTTTCTCGGAAAAATACTGAGTGAATACTGGGTGTTTCTTTCTCATTTTGATTAAACAAAGCAAACAAACAAACCAAAAAAAAAAAAACCCAAAAAACCAAAGAAAAACTAAAAAAAAGGAGCAAGCTTTTCCCAAGTCAAGGAAAGGTTTGCATTTGGACAGGAGACACTTCTAGCACAATAGTGGGGTTTGTTCTCTCATGCTGTGTTCACATTCCTCCCAGTGGCCCATGGTTTGTGCTGAGAACACATCTCCAATGACACACCACAGCTATGAGTGTCCGCACTGCATTACTTTTCCTTTCCAAAAGCTTACCCCATTTGTCATCATGGGAAATACAATCTCACCAGGATTTAAAATACTTGTATTTGAACACTTTATTTTTCATTAAGGTATCATTTTGTGTGTGGTTGGAGGACAAATTTAAAACACGTATTTTCCATTGTCTCTAAGCAAAAGAATTATTTACTGATGCCATAAGTTTTATACATACATCATCCAAGTTCATAGTTTTTGTTCTTCAGGTGCTTAAAATGCATAAAATTAACATAAATTAAGAGGATTTAAGTGCTTAGCCACAATCCACTTTGTTTTCGTTTTAAAGGTAATTTTCAAGAGCAGTTATATGAATTTTGTTTTGTAAGACTTGCAGAAATACAAAACTCTGACCCCAAAGATTTAATTTGGGGATGCTTCTCTTTATTTCAGTTTCTATCTCACATCAAACTTCAAAAATTACATTGTACAATCTCATTTTCTGTGTATATTCGACAATACTATAATTCTATTCTAATAGAAGGATTTGATATAATAGCAATTTTAGTAAAAAACTAACAGATTGTATTACTTACCCTGGAAAAAAACTTGTTAGTTTTGAAAATAAATGGCAAGGAAACTGTGGTTTTAATATGCAGCCATTTCAATACAGTTTTCCCATTTGTGTGCTTACTGATTCAAATTTTAACTTTCCATTTCAAGTGTTAGCTTCACAGAGGAACACGTTGATTTGATTCTCTTTTTACAGAGAGTATTCATTTGGGATTTGGATGAGACAATCATCATTTTCCATTCCTTGCTTACAGGGTCCTACGCTAACAGATATGGAAGGGTAAGTGTCAAGAAACTGATGGGAATGTTCAGTAATATTTGCTGGTTTATGGTTGATACACAAGGCATACCAGAACATTAGCTGATTTTTAGAGGCAAACTGGTACTGGTGTTACAAAACAAAAAATATCAAGCTGTTTCACATATCCATTCTTTGCAGTTACTCAGCTCTTTTATTCAGTACATATTTAGGTAGTGTTGGGAGTAATACTTTGACCACTTGAGGTTTGGTTTGTAGATATAGGGTTGTCTGAAACCTCTTGATACCATCAAAATCTGCCAAGGTCTGTGTCCCCTCAGAGAGTGAAGAACTTCCAGGAATGATTGCTATGACCAATTGGTTGTGCTCTGTATTGAGAAGGCAAGAGGAGGAATACTTCTGGACATGGGCAGACTAGTCTAAAATTTTTTACCTTACATTTTTTCAATCTGCATATTGACTGATGTTTTTGAAAGTCTGCTTATGGGTCAAATCTTTCTATTATGCACAGTCTATAAATCATAACTGAACTGATGAATATGTCTACAGACAGTGGGTTTCCCTGGTAATTCTCAGAAGAGAAACATGATTTTAGGTGAATAGGAACCGTTTATGAATGGAATGTCCTTATGAGATCAGACTTCTTTTCTTCAGGATTGTATTTGTAAGCTAACATCTCAGCTTGTGCCAAAATTTGTTATAGCCTTTTATATTCACCTCATGTGAATTATAACTGGAATGTGATTTTTTGTTAACCTTAAAAATTTCTGAATGTAAAGAACAACTACACAGTTTTATCTGGCTTTATGTAATGCCTCTGTCTTTTTGTAAAGCTTGTATTTATCACTAAAAGGTTTTACCCTACACCCAGCTGAGTGAAGGGCAAAGCTACCTCCGGTTCAGTCTGTGCCTGGTTCAGGTTCTGAGTTTCTCTCAACAGCTTTTTGCACTATAAAAATCTAAAGCAGTACTATTTGCAACCTTTCTTTCTTGTTCAGGTAAGGTTTGTTTTCAGAAATGTTTGCTGTAATAACAGTATACCTGTTTGAGGAATATAATTAGCATTTTTTCATTATATGTCAGAAAAGCAAGTTAGTTAAGCAGCCTAGGTTTCCTAGGTGTTGTTAGTTTATATTTAGTTAATTCAATAGCCTTGGTTTCCTAGGTGTTGTTAGTTTATATTTAGGTAGTAAAAAGAAACTAGAACTTAAACGTTTCAGCAATTGTTGTATGGATATGTATGGATAGAAGCATTATAGAAGACTATTAAATATTTACCAAAAGTTATTTTCCATTTTTCAGACTAAAACCAGCTTTTGTGTGGCATCCCAAAATCTATGACAATCCAGTTCAGAATGAGGAGAACAAATCCCAGTGCTCACAAAAAAGTCCAGTGACAACAGAATCTCACCACTGGCTTTTGGGCAGCAGAGTAGTGCTGGAAAAGCCTAATTAATTAGTCATTGACATAGAAGTACTAATGTGAGCATACTTTTTCCATTTGTTACTAGTTCCCTGTAGTGGATTCATTAGTTGGGGCCTGAACATAAACACTTTATTGCTGGATGGTTGAAGCTGAGGAAAGTGGCTGCCGGTATTCAGTTGCAAAGAGATATAAATACGTATGCTGCGAGGAGGGGGCTGACTCCTGGCTGCAGCTCCATCACTGTTGGCACTGTTTACAAAAGATGTAGCTTTTGCCTGGCTGGCTCTCGTTGCCTGGCATCTGGCACGATATTCCTGCATAGCTAAATGACAACCAACTGTTGGTGTTGAGAAGAATGAGGGCATTAGTGCTTATGCTATGGATAAATACTAAATCTTTTTGGTGAGGGTTAGCAGCATGCCTGTCCTTGGCTCTCAGATGCTGAAATGAAACTGTGCCATTCTTGTTTTGTTTTCTTAAGGTTTCATTCAAATCAGAGTTTCTCTTGGGTTATTGACAGCTTCAGAGAGCAGTTAGCAGTTTCCAAGGATGTTAGAGAAAGTGTCAAATGTTCAAAACAAACATGATAAAACATGTATCTGTCACATGAGAATTTTAGGGTTTATTTGTGGCAGCAGAAGGTGCACGTTTTTAAGAGTGTTTGCCTGTGATTACTGGCCTTTAAAATCAGAAATCTGGATCATAAGTCAATCTGGAAAAAAAAAGAAGTTGAGGGGAAATACTGTTCTTTTCACCTGTATTCTTGTTTATGAGCAATCTAACATCATGTTTTCTTATATTTCTGCACTGTGGCGAGGGCTAGAAATGCCCTTTTAAAAAATAAATCTAGGCTGTTCATATAATCATTAAAATACAAAAGCTGGATCTTCAAACAAACAAAAATGTCCTAATTAAATAATAGGGGATTTGGCAACTTGGCATTCAGCGCTTTTCATAATGCCTGAGTGAGTTTCATGGTGAATGACTATGAATGATGTGCGGCCTTGCTGCTGAAGGGATTGATTTTCTTTGCCTAATTCTCTACCTCATTCCTCCTAACTTCTTCCTTGTGCCACCCTTTTCTGTATCTTCATACTTTTTCATCTGTTTTTATCACCTGTTCTCCTTTTGCTGCTATTGTGCTTTATTTGCCTCCTGCTTTTGTGTCCTTCAGCTTTGTTGTAACAAAATAACACCTTTGTTTTTCAGTTTGCGCAAAAATGACTCCATAAAGCACTACATTTTTATTTAAGGATTATTTGAATTTAGTGAATTTAAGGGAAATATATGAAACTCTAAGGATATGATTTGTTCTTCCAGAAGAGAAGAAAAAGAAATGATAATTTCCATTTATTTTTGGATTTTTCTTAATATGTACATTTTTAAAATATGTATATTGATCAAATATAAAGTTATCGTTACTTTAACTGACATTAGGGCTGATTAAGTTTTGGAATTTGGAAAAAATTGGAGCCCTTTAAGATCTTGGAGCAGGTGAAAATACATCTCAGAATTGGCACTAGAATACTTTGTGTGTGTAAAATGTGGTCTTTACACATATTTCCATCTCAGTGAAAGCAGTTATATGCAGAGGTTTTAAATGAATTTTCCTTTAAATTATAAGCTATTTTATTGTGGTTTAATATACTTTAGAGATAGAGAAAAACAAAGCCTGGTTTCACTTAACCCTTCATTTGTGACCTGTAGGCTTAAGTGGAAAATAAGCCTTGTACCCAAAGTGAACTTTCCTGTTTTTCAGCTTCTTGTTTCTCCACAAAACAAAGAAATCAAGTAGGTAGAATTTAGAAATGACATACAGGCAATGTTTTGGCTCCAATGCCAGTATTCAAAACAAAAGGCCTACTTAAGCAGTTTGACATTGGTATTTCTTTTCTTTAGTTAAACTGTACCTCCCTCAGAGATTTGTACCTGATTTTGACCATACCTGAAAAGACACTGACTGAACCTGCAAATCCCAGGCAACAATAAGAGATTGTTAGCTTTCCTACTCATTGTGTGACACCTCAAAATAATTAGTTAGCAATTAGTGGCTTAAAAGTGCAAAAGAAGGTTGGGTATGGGATTTTTTTTTTTAAAACCTTGTTCTAGCCTTGTCTTTTTTCAAAGCTTACAGTCCCCACTGTAACGTCTGATGGAGAGTTTGATCTACTATGATGCTTTAAACCAAGGTTCTTGTGCTTTTTATTAGACCAGTTGCAAGTTTATGACTATACATATATTTAAAACCCTAATGCAGATAAGGTTTTTGCTTCTCTTAAAGATGTAGGTATCGAGACCACAGTTTAACATAGTTTTTGTGTTAAGTGGAACTTCCTATACAAGAAGATTGTGTTTAATCTAGGAGTTAAGGCTTCTTTGAAAAGCAGTCCATTTTGTTTCTTCTTTTAGCTTTTGCGTTATTTAATCTGACACTTCAGTAGGTGCCAATGAATTTCTTATTTTTTTTCTGCCTAATTAAATTAACCTAATAAATGACATTGTTTTGGTATTACTTTAGAGAAAACTATTCTATTTCTGCCATGTAAAAATATCTTGGAGTGAAATGGTTAGAAAGCTTTACAAAAATCTGTTTTTACAGACTCAGAAATGTAATAAAAATGTTTAATAATAAAAAAACTAAGTCGTGTACGCTGAAACATAAAATATATATTTGCAGCCATTTGTTTAAAATTAGTCAAATGGGTTCATAACCAATATCGTGCTCTGTTGCCCATTTATTCTGCTTTTCAAAATGATATTCCTATTTATGGATGGAAGCTCAGAAAGGAATTCTTTCTACCTTGCTGCGTTAGCAGTTGATATCAAGATGTAGCAAGTGGTCTTCATTTGCATCTTAGACCTGTAGCCCATATAACTCCTCTTAATAACTAGAGCAGAGGCTTCTGTGAGGTGACTTCTATTAGTGCTCACACACAACAGAAATCCTTGTCTGTTAAAAAAAAAAGAAGCCTGATGCTTTGTAGGATGATGAGATGCTAACTGGGCACAAAGATAAGCAGAAATGTCAAAGGGAGAAGAAGCCTCAGGCGTAGCTAGAGAGAAGATACCATCTGCTTTCCACCTCACATGCCTACAAAAGGAAAGGAAGGCACAGGTCTACAAATAGAGCAATATTAAAACAGAGAGACGGAATACTTTTGTTCATATTTTAAAGTCTTTCCATATGAATTAGGAAGCCAAATATTCTTTTTTTTTGGCTGTGCCAGTTTAAATAGGAAACTTATTTTTAAGGGCAAAGTTCATCAAAATAGTATGATGCAATTTTTTTCCCCATTTATAAGGGCTATTTTTTTTTATTTTAAAAAACTTACTCTTAATGTATGTGAGTTCAAGAAGAGATGTTTTGTCTGCTTGATGTAGCTTTGCTTCTAATTTTCAAAAATTCTTTCTCTGGATAGTAGTTCTTGGGTTTTGGCATTTCCAGAAGGCAAACAGGCTGCCAAATCACCATTCTTTTCCAGCTCTTTACTACTGACTCATTTTGCCTTTTAACCAGTAGTTACAGAAAAATGTTTGAAAGTTCAGAGGTCATGTTGAAACACCTATTAATTTGATTGAGAGTGGAAAAAGAAACTAAGGACTGCATCTCTTGCTTTTTAACTGTGACTTGTCACCAAGTTTAGAATACTAGCTTATTTTAAGTAAAATATGGGTTGTCACTTCTTCAGTTCTATTTAAAATATAATTCCGAACAAACCAACAATATTAATAGAGGGCGTTATGAGATAGTATAACATGTTCTTTCAAACTCATACTCCTGTGCGCTTGGATAGACTTGGCATTATAAATGAGAAACTCTATATCAAATGTATGAATTAGGCTCTCTTTTAGATTTTTCAGATTGAAAATATATATAAAACACAAAAAAAAATAAAAACAAGACAAACATCTGTAATGCATTTGGTAACCACAATGCTGAACATGCTTTTTGAGTTTATTAGCTCAGTAAGGAATAAGTTGTTATGGTAATTTTTGTAGAGAAGTTAAAGTGTGTTATGTATTAATAACAAACAATAGTTTTGTTCGCTCTGCATGGGTGGGCCAAACTGGAAGCATAATTAAAACATGGTTTTGTGGACAATCAAGGAGTGGTTTTAAATATAATTGCCATTTGCAAATAAAAATAGTTCTTTACTTTAAAGACATTAGGTATTCCCAGGACTGAATCCTGTCATTTGTGACCAGTGAGAGTTTATTTTGAGTAACAATAACATTATCATACCCCTGGCTGATCACAAAACTTGTGAACAGTTGTAGAATCTGGAGAAGTTTTAGGTGAAATGGATTTGCCCTTTCTGCACAGAGAGCAAAGAGCCTGTGCAGGGGAGGCATGAGAGTGACCACTGAAGTCCCACTGCAAAATCTTGGAGCCAGTTGAGTTAAAGTCATATTTTTGAGTGTTACTGGTAAGAGTACAGGGTGAGACAGGTACTGAACTTAAACTGACGAAGCAGATGTTGCATTTAATACAAGTAGTATCTTACGAAAAGCTGTTCCTCCAGTTTGTATTTGGGTATGTATGGTAGGCACAGTATTGATGGTGTACTTGCTTAATTTCTTCTTTAAGGATCCTCCCACTTCTGTGTCCCTTGGACTCCGAATGGAAGAGATGATTTTCAATTTGGCGGACACACACCTATTCTTTAACGATTTAGAAGTAAGTGTTCATTCTTTTAAAACACATAGACATGATTTAATGTTTAATATTTGTCTGGTTTTAGGTGTTGTTAGATGGTTTGACAATTATTTGCAGAGTTTCAATACGGAAATGCTTAGAAAATAGGTGTATCATTTAGTCTTTAGGATGTATAATAATATCTACGATAAATGTCTGCACTGGCCTCCAAACGTTACTACAGTTTAAATGGTAGAGTTTTGTCCTCACACATTTTAGCATTTGTGATGACAGTAAGACAAGTTTCAGAAGTGGATACACTGAAAGGACCTATAAACATGCAGAATTCAATAGTCTACATAGGCCATTAAATATTAAACTTCAGCTTCTATAAACAGTTGATGGCTGGGTACAGATTTCTTGCTTACATCCCACTGTGGGCAAGCGTTACCTTAGCCCCGAGGGACATCGTTAATGATGTATGGGCTGTCCGTGTCCGTGGCCTGTTCCTGGGGCTGCTCTGCCTTCAGCAGGCACGGGGTGTTCTGTGCCAGGGTGCCTCTGCCTGCAGCGTGCGGTGAGGAGCTGCGGGTGCCTTGCCAAGGGCTTTTTTAGCCTGCACAGCCTGTGGTTGTGAGATTGTTCCAAAACTCTCCAAACTGCTGAAAGAGACTGTCACTGTAATGCCTGGCTGTTTCATCTTAAAAGGGAAAAAAGCAATTTCTGATCATATTTTAATAACACAAAAACATGAAAACAGTCAGATTTTTTTCCCATCATAGTGAAGACAGCTGTTTATTTAAAATCCAGCTGTTAAGCAAGCTTGTGGTGGGGCTGCCAACACACATTAATCATCACATTGTTGTTTTGCTAGATTTTAGAATAGTATGTTATTCCAGACAGGCAAAAGAATCTAAAAGATTCAAATGCAACTTTTGCTGATCAAAGTTAATTGGCAGCAATTGGCCTTTAAATATTTCCTGATGTTTCCCTTTTCAAAATCAAGCAAAATACACCTTATTCAATAGATGAGCCAAAATAATTTGAAAAATGCCAGTGTGTGATAGACCTCAAATGTGGTTTGTCCAACATCTGTCCTATATTTTGATTTCTTTTCATCTAAAAAGAAACCACTCACAGATGATTTGGCATCTTAGAATGTAATGAAATTATTGAACATGCTTTTTTTTTCTTCCATTCCTTAGAGTATTTTTAATACTTACAGTAAAATAGCTAGTTTCTTTACATTTTAAAGTAGCATTTTCTTTTGTTAAGGTAGCTGTATGTAAAGATATGGTTGTTTTGGGTATAAGAAGCACCATCAGTAAGTTGCATGTAAAGGACTTATTTTTCAGATTTGTCTAAAAATATAACAATGCTAGTTATTTTCCAACTCTGTTTCTGATTTCTGATTATATTTCATTTTAACCAGAGCAGAATGAAAAAGTACTACTCTTTTGGTATTTTAGCAGTATATTTAATAAAGTTCAGTGTGTTTTCATTTGCTATGCAGAGCCAGATATGTAGCCACTTCATACATGATTGTCAACATCACTGACTTTAATGAAAGTTAATCAGTCACATCTTAGGGGTGGTAGATTATCTTCTGCTAATAGACATGTTGCAGCCTTAACAATACAGCACAGCAGTTCCTTCACTGAAGAACTTTGAAGCTGTGTAAGAGAAAACCAACTGCTCCAGGTGGTTCATGGAGGCAGAGGAGCTCACTGGAAAAGCCTGATTCTTTGCATTTCCACCATAACAACCCAGCTTGTATCTCCAAACTGAAGTGTAACAGTTCATGTCTGTACCCTAGTCTGTCTTCCTCATATGTAGAGGCACCCAGGAGTGAGCAGTTGGGTTCATGTCCTTGCACATGAGCTCTAATCCTTATGTCTGGGGAACATGAGCCCCAGTCTGAAAGACTATGCCTTGTCCAAGGAGTGAAGAGCATGTTCAGTGTGCTTAGAGAAGCCTTCCGAAAAGTACACAGTGAAAGGGCGTAAGAGAGCCTGTACTTTGTGGGAAGCAGCATGTAAGGACTAGACCTCATCACAGACTGAGGCTTGCAGTTCACCAGAAATGACACGTTTTTTTGAACATGTCACAAACACGTGATGTTTTTGAAGGAGCATGTCCTCCTGGAGCCACAGTTTGTCATTCTTGTGAGCATCACTATTTAACTATCAGGGCCTGCCAGTTTCCCAAGGGCTGTGACCTTGGGGCAGATTCCTCGCATCCATCTCAGAAACTCAGAAGTCCTTGCTTGGTGGTTTGGAAGTTCAGGCTGCTCACAGCTTGACAGGCTTTCATGAAGACTGTGGGCAATTTGGTTTGGATGCGTCTCAGGCTTAAAGCATCTGTTCTCACTGATGAAGGACTGAGTCTGAAAGTCGTAGTGGTGATACTGCTCAGGCCTGAGCTTTCCAGTTCAAGAGCGCAAGCATCTGGGCTGTTGGGAATGAAGATGTTTGTAGGCACCATTGCCAGTGAGGTGCAGAGCTTGGGTATCCTTGCCCAGCAATAGTATGAAGAAAGGCAAAGCTGGATTTGGAACATATCTAACCCACAGAGTAGACGTGTCCTTGGGTCTAGGCTTAATTCAAAGTGGGAACCTGAAAGCTGATGCCCTCTGTCTCACCCAGGCTCAGAGGGAACCCTTCTTGGCATATAGAGAGGCTGCTTTTACAGGCAGGCAATCATCTGTCATAACTTTGGCCTGTGATGCACATTTTTCCAGATACCACAAGTTAATGTTTTTAAACAAAAATCTTCTTTCATCTAGCACATTCCAGAAAACTCTATAATCAGAACAGCTCTCTTGTTATCCAAGTAAAAATACTTTTTCTTCTTATAAAATGCTGAAGACTGATTGAACATTTTGAATGCAAAGGGCAGTGTTGCAGCAGTGATCTCTGAAGCACAGTTTGATTTATGCGTGACCTAACTGGTTTTCCAAAGCTCAGCCTAGAGATTTAATAATGTTATTAGGTTAAATTCTAAACTTCAGCAGTCAATTTTTAGTCTATATGAAGTGAATCAATGCAAATGTGTATCAGTTGAAAACCAGTTTACCCATCTGAATTTAGTAGGGGGTACAGCCAGGTAAACGAATCATCTAATTTTATGTATGTTGTTCTTTATGTAATAGTAATAACAATTATAATAATAGTAATATTTGTAATTGAAAATTTCAAACTCATTGAAAAAATTCAGTCAGATCTCACTATCTAGCTCTGAAGTCAGTATTCTGTTTCTAGATGGGTGAGCTACATTTGGATTTGCACCCTTGTACTAGTTCTTATTTTATTGCTTTGAAAAAAATGAAATAAATTGCTTATTTCCTTCACTTTGCACAGATTTATTTGGAGTAATTAATTCCAAAGTGATGTAATACCAAATAATTTCCATTCTTTAGGAACATTCCTTAAACAGCATGTTAAAAGGGTATGACAAGATTTTTAACATACTGAAAAGAAAAATATTAATGTTTACTTATGTATAATTTGATCTAAGTACCATAATAAACAGTGTTTTCTTGTATTAGCAGTAATTTCATGATGAAATTATAGAAGTGTACTAGGCTAAACAGTAGAAAATAGTGCAGTGTTCTAAAATTTAGATTCCAAAATCTGCCTTTGGGCTTCCAAATAAGAGCTTTAGGTTTTCAGTATTGAATTTTTTTATTTAAATATCTCATTCTCTCTTCTATAGTTGAATTTTAATTTTGTGCAAGAGAAAATAACTACATTGATGTAGTGCTCTCAAGAGAAGCAGTTACCTCATCCGAAAATAGTGTTTGATTTTACATGCTGATTATGTTGTGATAGGGATAATAAGGTATAATATTTTAAAGGTGTGTATGGAGCAATTACACATATTATGTATTTTAGGAGGTATGCTCCAGTGTTTCAGGGAAATGACTTGATGATAGGACTGAAACGTGACATCCACTGAGGTGGTCAGCTCCGGTGCAGGTGTGTTCCACAGCAGAGCAGGGGAACATGGCTTACGGAGGGGTTCCTCACCCTAGGGAAGCCCGGGGGAGCACGGAGACCCACCAGGAACCGGCAGCTCTTATGAGAGTGGCTTACTCTCCTGGTATCTGCGAGGCCAGGAGGATTGGCGTCCAGTCCCTCTTCCCACAGTAGGCAGCCCTGGTGAGCACTGTGACCAGGAGCACCGTGACCAGGGCAGGCAGACAGGTCATGGTGTGGCAGTTTGCTCGGCAGCGTGCACAGGGGGATGACGAATCAGAGGAGGGACATTCCACTGGCCAAGTGCAGACATGTGAAGTCTTCCAGCAACCCAGCACCATTCTGTAGCCATCTGCACAGATTAAGGGCACTCATCCCACCGGACTCCCAGGGCAGAATGGTGGGCACTTACCTGAGAGCAAAGGCTGCAGCTCTGATGAGGGATCTGCACCATCTGTCCTCACAGTGGCCGATGCCTCCACACAGGCAGGGCTGCTGAAGGGGGAGAGTGCAGTGCAGAACTGAGACTGCAGAAAGTGAATAGAAGTTTCTCCTGGGGCAGGGAAAGGCGGCAGACCGGCCTGCCAAAGGTGTGTCAGATGGAGGAGCTCCTGTGGCAGGTGGCTGAGCTGCAGGAGGCAGTGGGAAGACTGCACAGCGTCAGGGTGGCTCAGAAGGAGTTGTATAGCTGGTTCAGTGGAGTTTGATGGCTGCTTCCAAGTGCAGTCTGCAGCGGACACACAGCCCGTGGCCAAACAGCCAAACCCCCCCAGTGGCACACACAGAAGGGAGGGGGAGCAATAACATGGCAGAATGTAAGCCTGCAATGGCAAGGACCTGCAGGAGGAAGACACCTCCCCAAAACCTGAGGTGCCCCTGTAGAAATGCTTCAGTGCTGTGCAGACTGGAAAGACACGTCACACAGGAGAGATGCTGGAGCTGCATAAGGAGCCTGACCTGCCCCCCATATAACAATGAAAGCAACTAAGAAAAGGTGGGAGGCGATAGTAGTAGGTGACTCACTTCTGAGAGTCTTATTTGTCAGCCTCAGCTGCTCTCTAGAGAGGTGTGTTGTTTGCCAGGGCCTCATATTAGGGGTATCACCAAGAGCCTGCCAAGCCTCATACAGTCCTCTGACATCTGCTGCTGTTGTTTGACATGGGCACCAGTGATACAGCCAGAAGCAGTCTGAGGAAACAGAAACAGTCACGATGGATTAGAGCCCTGGGAGCAGCACTAAGGGATTCTGGAGTGTGAGTAGTTTTTTCATCAATCCTCCCAGCCATAAGGAAAGGAGTTTGAAAGGGCCAGTCGAATCTGGCAAATTGACAAATGGTTGCAGAACTGGTACCACAGAAGGGAGTTCAGGTATTTTAGAGCATGGGACTTTCTTGAGAAACCTGGTCAAAGAAGAACATCTTCAGTCATAGGCTTGAGGAAGAGGGCTTTAAACTAAAGTTGCTGGTGGAAAGGAGCCTCAATCCATCCCATTCCTACCAGTCTGATGCCTGTGGCAGCCATACATGCCCAGAGGCTGGAGAGGGATCACAGGTCAGCAGAAGAGCACCTGAAGAACAGCACAAAGGAATTCCAGCCACTCCAGCCAGTAAGTTGTCTTCATCAGGGACCCATCTTAAATGCTTCTATGCAAATGGACACAGCATGGGGAGTAAACAAGAGGAGTTGAAGGCATGTGCATGCCTGCGGGTATGTGATCTTATTGGCATCACAGAGACTGGTGGGATGACTCCTGTGATTGGAGTGTTGGAATGAAAATATGCAAGATGTTTAGGAAGGACAGGAAGGGGAGATGAGGAGGGCCTGTAACCCTCTATGTCAGTGGATGTCAATGCTGGAGTGCATGGAGCACTGCCTGGAGATAGATAAGGAGCCAACTGAGAGCTTGTGAGTCAGGATTAAAGGCAGAGCAGGGAACAGGTGACATTAAGTGGGGGTCTGCTATAGACCTGCTAACCAGGAAGATTGTGGATGAGGCACTCTGTAGACAGGTAGGAATAGCCTCACAGTGGCAATTCCTGGTCGTCATGGTGAGCTTCAGCCCCCCAAATATCTCTTGGAGGTACAACACAGTAGGCCGTAAGCAATTCAGGAGGTTCTGTAATGCATTGATGATGACTTCCTCTTGCAAGTGATGGAGGAGCCAATAAGGGAAGGTGCTATGCTGGACCTTGTTCTCACCAACAAGGAAGGACTGGTGGGGAATATGAAGCTCGAGGATTGACTGCAGTGGCTGTGAAATGGTGGATTTTAAGATACTTGGGGCAGCAAGGAGGGTGCACAGGAAGCTCACAACCCTGAACCTCGGAAGAAAGACTTTGGCCTCTTTGGCAATCTACCTGGTAGAATACCATGGGTTAAATCCCTAGAGGGAAGAGGGGCTCAAGAAAAGGGGTTAATATTCAAGGATCAGCTCCCCAAGCTCAGGAATGGTGCATCCCAACAAAGAGGATGTGGTCAGCATGTTGGAGGAAAGGGATGCCATCCAGAGGGACCTTGAAAGGCTTGGAAGCTGGGCCCATGCAAACCTCGGGGAGTTCAGCAAGGCCAAGTGCAAAGTACTGCATCTGGGTTGCAGAAATGCAGAGGAGACTGGATTGAGGGCAGCCCTGGGTGGAAGGACTTAGAGATGTTCAGTGACGAGAAGCTAAACATGACCTGGCAATATACGTTTGCAGCACAGAAAGCCAGTTGTGTCCTGGGCTGCATCAAAAGCATGACCAGCAGGTCGAGGAGGTGATTGTCTCCCTTTACTCTGCCCTCGTGAGATCCCACCTGGAGTACTGCATCCAGCTCTGGGACCCCAGCTAAAGAAGGGCATAGAGTGAGTCAGGAGGAGGCCACAAAGGTGATGAGAGGATTGAAGCACCTCTCATATGAGGAAAGGCTGAGAGAGTTGGAGCTGTTCAGCCTGCAGAAGAGAAGGCTCCAGGAAAACCTTACTGTGGCCTTCCAGTACGTAGAGGGGAGAGCAGGAGAGGGACTTTTTGCAAGGTGTCATGTAGTGACAGGACAAGGGTTGATGGCTTTAAACTGAAAGAGGGTAGATTTGTAGTAGGTATTAGGTAGAAATTCTTTAGTGTGAGGTTGGTGAGACACTGCTCAGGGAAGTTGTGTATGCCTCATCCCTGGAAGGGTGCGAGGCCAGGTTGGATGCAGCTTTGAGCAACCTGGTGTAGTGGGAGGTGTCTCTGCCCATGGCAGGGGGTTTGGAACTGGATGATCTTTATGGTCCCTTTAACTGAAACCATTTTGTGATTATGTCTGCATCTTTAAAGATTGTATATGTTTACGTATTTATACTAATACTTTAAAAAATACTAGAATACTCATTTTTTTGGAATATCAAGTGCATATTATAACTAGGTATTTTAAAGGAATAGTGGTGGTAGTGAATTATTAGGAACCTCTTATTTGAAAAAGTTAATTCAGTGCTTTGCAAACTTTATTCTAAAATGACACCATCTCATTCGATCTGTTCCTTTAGAGATATATACTGGAGCTGAATATGTCATTTATTAAGTCTTTTTTTGTCTAATCTTACCTAACACTTATAATACTTTTTTTGTGTTGAATTCTATTGAAGTAATTAAAAGCAAATTAATTCGTAGTTTTATTTCATGTTGGTTTTTTTTTTTCTTTTAGGACTTTTATTTCTGTTTGTTCATTTCAGATTTTTTAGTGTGGGCTTTTGTGGGAAGGTTGAAATAAGATTATAACGATATTATGAAAAAAAAATCAATTTTTACACCTTTTACAAATGCAGTACTTCATAGGTGCATGGTCATGGTGAATAGCATTAATTTTTCTGCCATTTGTGAAGGATGTATAATGCACACCCATGGGTTCACAGTTCACTTCTGTTTGTGGAGTCTATGCAAAGTGATGATATGTGTGTGGGAGTCATTTATAATGAATGGCAGTATGGTGTGAGTTTCCAGGCTTCATTAGTTGATATATCTCTCCTAGTGATAAAAGATGAGGGAATGCTGTAAGGTACTACTGTCAAGCAGTAACTTTGATTCTTTGGGAAAAAATTAAAATAGTCAATTATATTCTAACAATTAGGAATGATTACCTTGATGAATTTCTTCTGAGATTGCTACTTAAAATCCACCTGGTGTTCCACGCCTAATGAGTTTGTGATGAAAATTCAGAGCACAGTCTCTTCTGTGTGTCAAAAAGAGCTGCATAACTGTGTTATGATATCAAGTATGGGGTGTTACTTCACATTAATGAACCTTTAAGACAGCATATGAGCATGTTATTGTGCATGGACCCCTCTGGAAAGCTGCCTGTGTTGGAGTTGCACGTGATTTCCAAAAAATGCAACTGTCATTAACCACAGCTGGCTGGACCGTCAGCCCAGGACAGGCAGTGGCCAAGGTGCTCCCATCCCAGCTTGGCTACCAGGCAGCACCTTCACTCCTCTGTCCTGCCCACCTGCCACCAACAAGGTCAGCCAGTCCTCAGGCACCAAGGAGCAGCACAAGAGCAGCCCATCTCTTTGCCTCTTCACTCCATAAAATAAAGTTAGATTAATACAGAAACATTTTACAAATCCTGCATTTTACACATATGGGAACATTTCCAGCTTTAATGAAGCATTGGGATGCTGTCTTCCACAGATGCATCTTCTCATAGTTTAAAGCAGAGAATAAACAGCATTTATGTCCTTGCACTCTCATGCTCTGTGTTTGCCCTGTAAACCTCCTCCCTCCACCCACAGGGCAATAAATCCTTCCAGGACTCCTACAAAGTCTCTAACTGCTAGTTTGGATTTACTCAGATCTAGAAGTTGATAGGGAGAAATTAACTATCAGACACTTTTTATGAAAACTGCTTCTTGTGGATTGTTTCTTGTATAATTTACTGTGTGGAAGTGCCTGCTCTTGTTTGTGGCACCCAGTCATTAGACTATGAGTATTTATCAACTCTACCTCTCCCTCCTATGCCTTTTCAAGCTCAAGACTGCATGGAGGACAGCTTTTTTACTTGAAATGTGACTGAGATGTCTGACACCCAGCAGTATGCTGAGCCCTTCTGTTCTCTAAAGGCACATAAAGGACCACTGAGGCCCACGTTACAAGGCAGACTCTCATGTCACTAAAGGAAATGGTGATCCACTCTGTACTAACACCAGGCACTGCAGGGATTTCCGAGATGAGAGATCGTAGTGAGAGCTCAGGGATAAGAAAGGGAACAACTAAAACCCAGGATAGCATCTATAAAGCCTGGCCATGGAGCAGAACTCCTTGAACATTAGCTCCTTTTTGGCCTTTGCCTTCAATTCTTACAGGTGAAACCCGGCTGCCTCCCTGCTGCTGGAAGCAAATGTACCATATAAATCACTTCTGGCCCTCAAGGAGACCTTTTTTCATGACAGGGACATATATCCTCTTTTCATCAGCCTGAAAATCTCTCCTTTGTAGGTATCAGTAACACCACAGGAGACTAAGTGACTTTCCTCACAGGTCCTTCAGTGACCGTGCACACAGCTATGTCCCCTGTGTACCACGCAGTGCCCTGTAGGAATGCCTTTGAAGCAATACAGCCATATGTTCTGTTTCTTTAATCTGAAGGAGAAAGGGAAACTATTTCCCCTCAGACCTGGGTACTTTAATATGCCACAGACTTGGACTGGTAACTTTTAGCACAGTAGCACTCTGAAGCATGATTTGGGATCATGGGCATTATGATAATACACATTATTGAATTCATTACTGCATTCAGCAGACTCACTGTATGCAGGTTATTGCACATCTCAAAGAACCATGACCACTGTAGGGTAAAAGGCTCTTCTTTCTGAAAGCATTTTAGCACATCTGGTCCTAGAGTCAAATAATCTAACAAATGAAGTGCTTGGACACAAGCCAGCTCTTAAGTGCAGACTTTGAGCAAGCTCCAAAGCAAGCTGGGAGAGCAGGTTGGTCACTATTAGCAGTGTAGAAGTCCATCATTTATTCTCCCACACCTTGTAGAAATGTCATGGAGCCAGATTTGGACAGCTATGACAGGTATGACGTGGCCTAGATTTAAACTTATTCACAGTCAGTGGTCCACAGTCAGTGATGGGAGCTGGGGGAGCTACAGTCAGACCAAGGAAGTGCAGAAGGAGGACTGTGAAACACCATTACCAGAGAAAAAAGCTTTCTCAACTTCTCCACACAGTAAAAATCAGATCAAGGTCATTTTGTGTCTGAAGCTGTACTCCAAGATCTGAACATTGACAGGGTGAGCCTTTGCTGGCGTTATGTACTAATCGCTTGTCTGGTGCATATTTTACATACATATTTGTGCGGATGACACAACACAAAGTCCATGTTTGTGGTTGCCAATACTTTGTAATTCCTGATCATCGTGCCTTAGTCTCTTCATGATGGTGATGATAAGGATGGTATCTAAAGATATAAGGATCATAATTCTGTCATAAAGTACTCAAGAGAGAAAAGTAGCAGTTGAGTCTGGTGATTATAGCAGTTGTTATTGTGTACAGTTGTAGTTGCCTTTCTAACAAAGCTTCAGCTTGGTCTCTAACAAATTAGTCCTCAGGAACATACTGGCACAAATTCTTTCTCTACTGACACAATTAGGAAATGTGCGTATTTCAGACAACTTAAAAGAAAAAAAAATACAAAAACATTGCAAGTAGTCAGCCAAGAAAACTTTCCAGTTTTCTGTTGTATTTGTTAATTTCTTTTCTATTTTTGGGGCTTTTGGGGTTTTTTTTGGGTGATTTTTGTGAGTTGTACTTGTTCCAGTTTGAGCTATTCATACATTTCAGGTAAGGTCTGATTTTTAAAAACACAAGTTAAAAAAACACCCCAACATTCAGAGCAGAAGGGCATCAGTCATCAGTAATCATGGCAGTGTTTCGGGTGTCTGTACTTGTGAGCTAGTAGCTAGTAAGAACTCCATGTAGCCAGCTGGTGCCAGGGCTTCTGTTTGGGATGCCTAGATTCCGCCGCAGTACAGATGAGCTGAAGACTAGGCAGGCGTGCTTTGTGAAGAAATACGTGGACATGCAAATTGCCCAGTATAGTATAGAGCATTTGATGAAGTCACAGAATGGTTTGGTTTGGAAGGAGCCTTTAAAAATAATCTAGTCCAACCCCACTGCCATGATCAGGGACATGTTCCACTAGACCAGGCTGCTCAAAGCCGCATCCAACTTTCAGGGATCCACAACTTCTCTGGGCAACTTCTTCAGCTACCTCACCACTCTCACAGTAAAGAATTTCTTCCATGCACCTAATCTAAATCTGTCCCCTTTCAGTTTTAAACCGTTACCCCTTATTCCTTGTCCTATCAATACAGGCCTTGGTAAAAAGTCTGTCCCCATCTTTCTTCAAAATCCACTTTATATATTGAAAAGCCACAATTAGGTCACCCCAGAGCCTTCTCTTC
Organism: Rhagologus leucostigma; assembly: GCA_013397725.1. Classification (NCBI taxonomy): domain Eukaryota; kingdom Metazoa; phylum Chordata; class Aves; order Passeriformes; genus Rhagologus; species Rhagologus leucostigma. The sequence goes on from VZTD01003554.1 coordinate 1,443,125, forward strand.
TCCATGTTCAGTAACCCCAGCTCTTTCAGCCTGTCTTCACAGCCCACCTCTTTCCTGTGCTGATGTCCCCTGAGCTGGAAGCAGTTCTCCATGTGGGATCTCACCAGGGCAGAGCAGAAGGGGAAAGGGGAAAATCACCTCCCTTAACCTGCTCTTCAGGCTCTTTTGGTGTAACCCTGTGTACTGTTGGCTTTCTGGGGTGCAGGTTATATCCGGGAGTTTTTATGCACTAGAATCCCCAAGTCTTTCTTAACGGGGCTACTCTCTGTCAGTTCACCACCCAGCCTCTACTGATATGGGTGATTGTCCCAGTCCAGCTGCAATACCTTCCACCTTATTGCATTTCATGAAGTTCATATGAGCCCACTCCTCAAGCCTGTCAAGGTCCCTCTGGATGGCATCCCACTTGTCAGTAGAATACATGCCAGTGTGAAAAGGTTCGTGGTAGGCAGCAAGCTAACTTTTAGTGTTATGAGACCCATCTCCAAGATGGTCCGCTAAAAGTAATTTCTATCAAAATAACAAAACATGTTTTGTCTATATATTCTCCCAAATCAGACATTCAAAGGTGTTCCTTCCAGTGACAGAACTAACATTCTTGTCCCTTTCCCAGGAAATAAAATACCAAATGCTGGCATTGTTTTCAGGTAACAGTTGTACCTGCCTGTTATAGCTAGGTTCTACAGGGTCTGAAATACCAGATTTAGGATCAGCTAGTTCAGGAGATAGTGGTAGAAGGATAGTGGTAAGGTACCTGGAAGCCATTGCAATACCTGCATCAAAGCTGTATGTAGGCAGGGTGTGTTACTGGAATCCCAGATCTACCCCACGTATGTCAGCTTTAATTGCAGCAGAAACCTCAGTGCCAGGCTGCAGAGGCAGGCTCTGAAGGGTAGCATTTAGATTGCTGTGTCATGAAGGACATGAGACAGTGGTTTGAAAATTCTCTTACAGCCAGTAATGAAACAATAGAGTTGTTTTAAAAAGCCTGTCTAAGACATGATGGAAACTAAGAGATGAGAAACTGACTGCAAGAAATTTAACAGATTGAGAACTTTGCAACCATTAGCAGATCTCAAAACACTGTCTTACGTAATATTGCAGACACATAAGAATGCCCCTAATGAATTTTAATTTTTGAGAGGTTGAAAAGTTGCTGATATGTGCCACAGAGCTTTTCTACAATGCAAATTGTTCCCTAAGCACAGATACGATACACTACTTGATATTTCAATCGTACTGTTCATCACATTAAATCTGAAATTAGGTAATAATGTGATTCATCCTGAAGGCCTTTTTGTGCCAGAACTGTCATTTCAGATTTGAATAGGTTCATTTTATTAGTAAAATTATCTGAAACAATAGAGAAGTAATGTCAAATAAATTAATAGTTGATACTGATGGTAAAAGCAGTTAATGTATTAATTATTGTATTGCTTTCCTTTGATTCTTGTGTAGAGAGGCTCCACTTTGGGTTTTAATATTTCATGGAACTGATGTGAACAACTTTTTTTTTTACATTTTATTTAAATATTATGAATTTGATAGCACTGAACAAAATCCTATCTACTGCTATAGATGTCAAGACTGTAGTTACGACTTGTTCATAACACTAAGTATTCCATTATAAGTTTATAATCTAAAAAGTTTCATAAATTCAAATAACATTCCTGAACAGTAGATTTTGTGTTTTGGTCTCTGATTAAGATGACAGATGTGTAAAATCTCATACAGCCAGCCAAGTTCCTGGTGCAGCTGCAAGTGCTAAAGAGTGCAAGTTATTCCAGCTAAGATCAACATTAATTTACACTCAAATATCTTTCCCAGCCTGCCCTTTCTATTCATGTAATGCGGTTATTTTGTGTTGATTCCACTTCTTTGAGGCAAACTATTTTTTTCTCATTGGGCTCTTCCAATACAAAAACCCAGAAGGCAAACCAAAGAAAACATAATAGTCACCTTTAGAAAAAATATCTACTGATTGATGTAGGTCACATCTTAAAATCTCAGATTTGAATTATTCAGGTTGATATTTTGAGTGAGTTAGTCTCTGAAAATTACGTGATGCAATTATTTTAGGAAAACCAGGTGAAACTAAGTGTCATCCTTACATGTTATTTTGCAGGATTAGAGCACATTAGCCAATCCTCACATAAATACAAAGATTTGAAACCACAGCTTAAGCATCTTAGCAATATGCATGGTAGGTAGTTTCAATCAATCTTGTCAGCCTAGGTTTAATTTTGGCATGAATTTACAATGTTGTTTACAAGTTGTTTGATATCACGAAAGCCGTCATGCAGTTTGTGCTGGTCTGGTTATGTGTGAGTGCTATGATTGAAGTTTAAATGTTAAGAAAATATGTATACATAGGAATTTTAAACATATCTGTTTGTTCTGGGTTTTTAGGATGGTTGGTTGGTTGGTTTGGTTTTTTTGGTAGCAATTGTATTAAAATGTTTCCATAGGGAGAAAAATTAAGAAGTTTCTTTCATTCATTTTCTTTTAAAAGCACGAAAGGAGTGCTTGAAGTTGGTTCCCAAAATGTTTGAGTTTCACCATCTCAGGAGATTTCTACTGTTTCAGTGTGGTTACAATAAGGCCTCTATCTGAATTTCATCCAGTTCAATGGTCTAATGAAACTGTAAAGAAAGGGGGAGAGCATTATTTCCTTTACTCATTGCAGTATCACTTCTACTTTTCTATATTTTAAAGTAAAATTTGACTGTTGTTAATTGCATTTGTAAAATTTTTTTTAGATGTGGTCAAGAGGCTGGGTGATTCTATAGTAGACTAAAAGTACCTTAAAGTGTGCTGTTAAAGCATGAGGCTTTAAATAAGGACTTAAAAAAGTGTAGACAAAAAGTTTAACAAAAGAAACAATGAGGTATTGCAGGAATGGAGCGTTGATTTTATTTTTTGGGGTTTTCCAAGGTCCTCGTTCAGTCAGAACAAGGCGGTCCAGGCATTATGTGGAGGTGACCTGTAGCACTGTGCAGTCAGCAGATGAGACTTCATGTGTGTTCACTGACAGCGGGGTACAGACTGCTGACACGAGTACTGGCTCAGCTGAAACACTGTCATGAGAAAGATCAGCTTTATCTAAGCACGTGATACTTTCTGAACTGTAGAAAACCACTTCAATCAGTAAAAAGATCTCATCTCTTTCTTCTGGCTATTTGTATAACTCACATTGCGAATGTAAAATATGGATACACAGGGGAATAGCTCCTTCCCTAGCACTGTTGGGCAAGGAGGAGAGACAGTTGTAGTAGCAGTTAGAACACGAGTAAGAGGGTTTCTAGGAATTTTCTTTGACTTTGAAAAGTTTAAAAATACAAATATTTCAATCCATTTATTGGAACAAAATGTATATATTTTTCTTAAAGGTGTGTTCACACGTCCAAAACTCCCATTATCGCCTTGGTTGAATGAATAAAGCATAAATCAAGCCGTGATTACCTACAAACAAGGATTTACAAGCAGAACAAAATAGACAGTGAAAACATACACCGACTTTTTTTTTGTTCCATCAGTTTAATAAATTCGGACAGAAATTTTAATACAAGCGATACAACCTCTGACTCCCAAACTGTCAAGAGGACTGACTAACAGAACTAACGTCTCTTTCCTGAATCTAATCTCCACTAGTTTCTCTCTAGTGGAATCTCACTAATCTCACAGCAAATATAATGACTAACAGAAGTATCTTCAACAAAAAAATCATAAAGCAAACAGGTTTTTTTTACTTGTTTCATTATATTATAAATTCATAAATCTTTCTTTACCATATGAAGGTAGAAAAAAAAAATTATGTATGAATGAAAATTTTTAGTTTATAATCAAAACCACACTCAAATGTCTATATAATGTAATATTTCATGTATTGGGAAAGTGTCTCTAATTTTTAATACAACATTATATATTAAGAAAAAAAACCCTGAATACTGCTTGACTAATTCAAATACAGTCTTTTTTAAAATTATTACTTAAATTTTACTTAAATGAAGTACTGTAAAAAATAATTGTAAAAACTTGCTAACAACAGAAAAGCTTTTACTAAGGAATTAAATAGCAGTGTGGTAATATAGCTTTTCTGTATGAACTACATGTGGTCATGCAAAGGGTTAAGCTATGTGATTTCAGGATAAAAGGTTTCCTGAGTTGACTATTATTCCTACGGTCTGCCAACAACTTTGCAATAAATGGAATGATTTTTATGGGAATGTGGTTATTCACAGCAAGACTACAGTTGGTGTCAGTATGAAAAATTCTTCTTTAGTAGATTCTCTCAGCAGGAATAACAGATCTGAAAGAAAGGCAAAAAGTAGCTACAGAGAATTCTGGCTGGTGTTGGTGACAAATTATGTTTACAAAATGATGTGGTAACCCATTGAAAAAGAAGAAATCAGAACACCAGTAAATCAGAGTATTGCTTCTCTAAGTACTGCTGTTCCAAAACAAGTTACCTGTGATTGTGTGTATTGTTTAATAGCTCATTTTTCTTGCCCGTAAAGCAAGTGAGACTTCTAGGCTTTCAGTTGCAGGGGTGTGAAAAAATGCTTCAGAAATCAGTAAAATTACCACAAAGTTATACCACAGTCCATGGCAGAACATAAAATATTGGTAGCTATGAATTAAAATAATTCAGGAGAAAGGAGAAAAAAATAATGGGATTAGAACTTAATATCATTTTATAATTATTTGCTGTATTTATAACTTTTATAAATTCTTTTATTTCTTAGTATCACTTGTCTGTTTTTTACATCTTTATGTTTTTTGAAATAATATTATTAGAAGAAAATTGTGATGGAGAATGCATTAAAATATTGATAAACTTAGGATTAACAGTTACCCCATTTACGTTTGGTTTGTGATAAGCTTTCAGAATGCTAAAAAGTTTAAACCACTGATTAAGTCTGCAACACCACCACTAGAGCTGGTATTATCTTCCATTCAAAATGAGGATTAAAGTTACATAGAATTTAATTATTCTCTTACAACCATACAGCAACTTTATGGGTTTTGGTTGTTCCACCATTCCTAAGTTAAGTTGTTGGAGTATGGAGGGGGCTGTTATTATTTGTATTGTTGGGTTGGGTTTTTTAAAAAAAGAAATAGGTGTCAGCTCTTTTAAGAAGTAAACACGACAGCTTTGAGTGCTTCCTGCTGTTTGTTTTCCTCATGGACAATTACCCCAGTTCTATTTAAAACATTTCATTTGCGAACTTGTCTCGGGGCATTGCAAAACTGCATTTTTTTCATTATGGCATGAATTTCCTTTGTTGTGCTGGGATCACCAATGATGTGCCAGAAAAGAAGAAAATTAACCTAGATTTGTCAATGTCAGTAAAAAGAAAAAAAATCCAGTATGAAGCAGGTGGAGGCCAACCACTGTTGAGATAAAGGCATAGGTTTACTGGCCTGAAACTGAGTATTGACCATGATGATGCCAAAGAAAATAAATTTCTTAGAAAATTATATTTCACATTTTCTCAAAATAGAAAAATAGTCTGTGCATTCTTTAACATTTTAAGAAATGTTTCTTCAATAGAAATATTTTAAGAACAACCTATGAAAGAAAAACTTCTTTCTTGAGAAGAGTTTTCAAAGGAGTATAATAGTTAAAGATGAGCTGAAAGTGGAATCAGCTCTTGGTGACTGTTGAATAATCATTCATGATTGTTTTTGCCAGATGACATTCATTTAGCAATAAACAATGGACAGAAGCTCGTATTCAGACCTCTAGGTCTGGTTCTGCTGCTGTGAGAAATAGCTGCTTTCCTTGAGGCATGAATGTGATTTTGGCAGAGTTGGTCTGATTTGGCTGTGATTGGAGGATGTATCCTGGAAAGTCTTAGCAAACCTTTGGCTCTTCATTTCCTAGTTGGTTACCTAGATGTTGAATAAAAAATACCTGTAGTCATTTCTTAAAAAAAAAAACCAGACCACCAAACATAGAAAGGACTGTAGAACATACTGAAAATAGATTTCTGGGCCATCAGACTCAAAAAAATAAGCAATTACAGGAAAGACTGTTGAATAAGCCTTATTCCTGGTGAGATACAAGGGATAGTTCCAGGGAGAGGAAAGCTTCAAACATAGCTGACTGAATTATTTTCCTCCTACCCCCAAATACTATAAGGATGGCAGCTGAACAAATCTTTGGTCACCCAGAGTGGAGTCATCGGGCCCCTACAGAGGAATATCTGTTCAAAAATTACTTTTCTCATTTGGTTGAAATAAGAGTTCACCTCCTCCAAATGTTTGTGATGTCTGTAATAGGAACCTGCTGACCAGATAGTGGCTAGGGATGCTTTATAAGAAGCATGGGATTCAACTTCTGATAATTCTTCTTCATCAACAGAGAGTTTTGGGAAAGCCAAATGTGATTATTCTAAAACCTTTTAACAGCATTATATTTATTTTTAGAGATATAAACCTTATTTTTGAGGTACTGTAAGTTCTATGAAGAGTTGGCAAAGGCAAGTTCACTTTCTAAGGAACCTGTCAACAGTTGTGAACTCCCTTCCAGCAGGCATCACAGCAGTTCCCTTTGCACATTCAGACTGAGACACAAAGCCCATGTATTTGCATTTAATTTTCCACAGCAGCAATTCAGGAACAGCTCAGTTGCAGTGCAGGAAGGAAGATTAGAGAGGAAAGGAAATACAAATCACAGAGTTTTCCCTAATATGTGTGAGGGAATAACTGGAAATAGTTTCTCATCTATGTGATGCTACTACCATGGGTGACTTGCACAAAGTTCATGAAGTTCCACTTCATGAATGTGGGACCAAATTATATCATACATGTAGCTCTAGGTAAATGAACAAAAATTAAAAACAAAGTCTTCATTCAGGCAGAACTGTGGCTTTGCTGGTGTGTGCAAAACACAGCTAAGAGCCTCAACCCATCTGAAATGCAAGATGCCTGGCTGTTGTGGAATGTGCTGCTGTAGTTCGTGAGTGTTAGAGCTACAAAGAATAACAAATACCTCCTTTGCTTACTTGAGAAGACCATTCCTATAGGCTTATGCAACTTATTAACCACTTAATTTCTTTCACATGGCAAATGACAAGTACCTTTCATGCTAGGTGCCACTAATACTAGAGCCTATATGATTTTCTTTCTCAAGCGTATCGCATAGGTTGTTCTTTGCATGTGTACAACTGAGCTGAAATACCCAGGAGCCTACCATGCTCACAGCATCACTTTATTTACCTTTCTGTTGCTTCTCCCTGAGTTGCCAGCTGAGGTTAAACCACCACAGGCTGTAAGGTGGCACAAAAACTCTGGTGTCTCTAGCTGGCACTCTCAGAGCTCTGACAAAGGATAGTTGTCCTCTGCTCTGGCTGGGCAAGGCAGTGATGGGTCAGCTCACTCCCGATTTCTGCCACCGAGCAGCAGCACAGGAGTCATCTGCCCTCTGCCCCACAGCACTGAGAGTGGGAAAGAAAAGGAAACAGAAAATTCAAAGTGTTGTGGAAAGGTCTTCAGGCTGTCAATAGAAGAAAATGTTTTTGCTGTCTGTACTGGCAAGGTTAGCAGAGAGGATTTTAAACCCTGGCTTTGTCTCATTAGCAGACAGTTACAAAGATAGGAGACTCGCTCACTCAAATCATTGTAGTTTTCATTTTAAATGTATGCATTTGGAAGGTTATCAACACCACCAAGGCCTTGCAAGTTTAAATTAATTGGTTGTGTGAAACTGAAAGACACAGCTTAGATCATGTGAAAATTTCCGCATGAACCCCTTATTTCCTGAGAAATGAGACATTATTTTAAGGCTTTTGTGGAAAAATTGTTCTTTTCATAAGTTTAATTTTTAGATTCTTTAAAATTTAAATATATTTTAACAATCTGTAGTGTATAGTTTCAACAAAATGTATATGTTCCTAGAAGTAGACTTTCAAGTTAATGTGTTTGGGAATAACGCATTACATTGTGATGAGATTCATGGCTTTTTTTACTTCTTAAAATACCTTCATATTTTATTTTCGCTGTCTTTCATTAATCACAGAATTTTTTTCTCTTTACAAAAGTATATATTAGCAGATAATAGGAATCATGTTGTAAAGAGAGTATTTAAACACATGTGAAGTGCTGACCTTTTAAAATACAGTTAATTTGACACTTTGAACTTAACACTGTTCTCTCCAGGAGTGACACAGACTCTTTAAGCAGATACACTTGTGTTTTATTTAGCTATTTCGTTATATTGGTAAAATTCTTTCTTTGACATCCCCCCTCTTCCCCTCACTTTTCCTGCAAAATATACAGAAATAGAATAACAAATTATCTTGTCAGAGTTGGAGGAAGAATTGATTGTTAGAGAGGCATTCTAAAACACTTTGAGTAAATTGATATATTACAGAAATAGAATAATTTTATGTTTTATCTTGTCTGAACAACTCGAATGTAACCAGTATATTCAGAACAACAGGGATTGTCTCTGAACCGAAATCTGAACAAATTTACACCCTATAGCAGGCGAGAAAGCTCTGGGCTTTAGAGGCCTGCACTTATTGTCATTGTCCTGAGTTCTGCTGACTCTCTGCTAGAGGTATGATTTTACTTTTTGGTCTTCCTTTTCAATAGAAAGATTTCAGTGTATGGAGTAATATATGCAGAGACAATATGAGTTCTTCAAATATCTGCTTCATGAAACTTATGAAGTAAAGAAAACTAGCAAAATAGAGTTTTCATTTGTTGTGGGAATGTAGCTGGCACACTGCTTTCTGCTTCTTTAAGTCATGTTTTATTTTAAATTGGATTCTTCCACTTACAAGGTGTAGTTGAAATGAAAATGTAAACCTTGGTTTTAGCATAGCTACTTCAATAAACTCAAGTTGCAGAATAAGATCTGTATTTATTTTGGAAAAAACACTGTTTACTTTAGGAGTATCATATTTGATCCAAATGCATTTGTTGATGTGAGCAAACAAAGTAAGATTTTAATCACTTTTTCTATTAGAAAAGAATGGCATCCATTGTGTGTTATAAAAGGGTTATGTGTTTGGTGCAGAAGAGTACTTTAAAGTCACAGGCTGTGAAAAAGAGTTAGTAAATAATTTCAGTTCGTAGTCCTCAGTGTTTATAACAGCTAATAGGTTATATAGATAATATTGTTTTTGTTGTTCTAATGTTCTATTTTAATGTTCTTTTTAATGTTCTATTTTAATGTTCTATTTCTAATGTTCTATTTAATAAAAGATAGGATTTGGGGGTTTTTGGTAGCATTTTTGTAGGCTTTTTTTTACATTATAAGCTTCTCTTTATAGTCTTAAGTTTAAAATGGGAGCATTTTGAAAGCCTTCACAGCCCAATTTAATTCCTTGACTGTTCATCCACAAATTGTCAGACAGAATGAAGTGGATTTCAAGAACTCTCTTTGTTCTTAATATCCTGTGCCTGACCCACAGGTAATCTGCACCTTTTTTCTTCAGCGCCGAATAATTGTGGTGGGAAAGAAGAGAAAATGTTAGGGTCACAAAGTGCAGGCTAGACAGAGATGACAGGTCCTGCCAGTGGAGTGCCAGTGTTGAGAACCTGCGAACCGCAGTCCCTGCTCTTTCACATGGGTTTGTGCTGTGCGTTAACAGGCGCTCCGCGATGACGGGTTAGGAAGTTCAGCACTTCAGCCTTTGTTGCCTCGGCTTGAAGGGAAGTGCAGAGGGCAGAGGGTTTTTTATATTTAGCAAGCACAGAAGTACAGTAGAGAAGCATTAGGCACAAGTCACTCTATATATATATATATATATACACATATATAAATGTACAGAGGATGTAGATGTGCTGTTGTTCAATTTTCCAACCTATGCATACCAGAGATTTTATTCTTCTAGTCAAGTAAAAGCCAGAAATTTACTTCTAAAGCTTAATGAATGCTTGTAAATAGTGTTGCGGTGCTTGCATGCTATTTGTCTAAAATTAGAATAGAGACTGGTTGACACAATCTGCTTTTCATTTTGCTGGAAGGTGGTCACAACTATGAGTAAAAGAATGTAGAAACCAACAGTTTAGGGGGGGTTGTTAAATGGTCATTCACAAAATAGCTTTAGAATATGTAACTGTTGCCTGGAAAAAAAAATTCTGACAATCTGTAACTCTATGATTCCCAAAGAAGCAGGTTGCGATGGCTAATAGGAGTGACGAGTATTTGTGAAGCAGACAATAGTCTTAAAGGGTATATACAACTGAAAGGGTATATATGTTATTCCTGGAAAAGACATAAACAGAGGTACTGCTGTCATAAAAAGCTGCATTAAAAACACAGCAGTGAACGCCTGGGGATTTTTTTATTAATTTTTTTTTTCAGATACATCACTTTTATAAAGGATTGCATCTTTAACTTGTTTTGCTAGATCTGTTCTCACATGTACATGACCAAATTTCTCTACTGTTCAGTAGGGAAAATGAAGCAGTGGATATAATTGCGTAATGACAGATATGAGAGGAACAGAGAATCCCAGCAATCATTTCCTGTGAGTTGGCCAGCTTCCAGGATGTCTCAATGGGCCCGCTGATGTAAAGGCAAAATGAAAATAGCTCATTCTGAAGGGTGGTTGTTGGTTGGGGTTTTTTTCCCTCTCTCATTTGACTTTGCAGACTAAGGTATTGAAACAATTAGTTGGCAGTGTGGTGTTAGTTTTCTCACGGTAAATTAACAAGATTAACCAAATGTGGAAATGTATTTTAGCTATAATCAGCAGACTTGAAACTGTAATACTTCGGCATCCTCTGAGGTTATGTTAATATTATTCACGTTATTCCCCTTTATAATGTGCAGACTTGTCCAGAGTTACCTTATGTCAGTGTTTATTCAAAGACAGCAGAATTATTAGATTTATTTTTGTTGTTTTGTAACACAGAAATGTAGAGGATCAGCATGCTAGCTGTTGCGTCACTCCACTTGGCATGTAGTATTGGCACAGATAACAGAACTCTTATAACAGCCTTAATTTCTTTTTTTATTATTATTGTTATTAATTTTCCTACAGTAAATTGAGTAGTGAAGCATATTTTACATAATTATGGCAGAAGTACACAACTTGACGGGTGGTAGCGAAGGAGCAAAGTAATATAAATATTTGCAGAACATTTCTGCCATAGGTTAATGCTTTGCATATGAATCTTTATAAAGATCCTAAGTTAGTTTAAAGGAATGATTCCAGAGGACTACGTAGGTCCAGGCATTTTAAGAGCTGTGAATGATGACTGCAGAGTATCTCTGGGAGTTTTTGGCTTGTCATACAAAAACAGAAAAGAGGAGGAAAACTTAGCAGGAAGAAGTTAACAAATGCTTTGGGAATGGAGGAGGGAGAAGACGTAAGCTTTCCATGTACAAATCCTAGGCTAGACTCACCTATTCATTAATTTTTGATAGCTGTTTATCTTTGGCTTGCTGCATTTCACTGGAGACATTCACTTAGCTAATGATTGCAGCAGCTTTAAGTTGCTCCCGCAAGCATGTATCTGCTGCTGCTTCAAGCCCCAAAGCAGAGCTGATGGAAGGGAATGGAGAAACAAGTCTCAGTTATTCCTTGCAACATCTATTGGTTTAATTGGGCTGCTGTAGGAGATTCAAGCTAAGCTACTGGTTGTGGCACAGAAAGGTCTGAGGGACACAAACACATGGATCCATGCAAGCCAGCTGCATGAAAGAGCAGAAAAGGACGATATGGGCAGTAACTTCTTGAGATACTACCCATAGATTTGCCAAGTTACACATGCTGACACTCCCATTTTTCCTGAAAATATTATCTCTAAATGATCCAAGTTCATTTTGCTTTCCAGGGATTGATCCAGAAGTGCAGAGCTGCATCTCAGCTTGTCTGACTGAAATACAAATCTTTAGTACAAACATGTTATCACTTGTAGTTTCTCCTGAAGTTTTCAAACTGGGTACACTGAAGTTGCAAGGTCAACACCTTTAGGAGCAAAACACATACAAGCTTTATATATAACTCACGAGATACTTTGCTCCTTACTTGCCAATTCAGCCTATTTTAAAAGAGAATCCCACAGCTTTAATTTTCTGCTTTGGACTTGACTGCTAATCTGATTCTCTCATATTAAAATACATCTGCATAAATAACAGTGTTTCTACAGGAACTTTCAGTATTAATTTCAGATATCACTTTGCCAGAGAAATTAGGGGAAGAATTCTAGTACTGTATTTCCTATGAAAATTTCACAGAAGTGTCTAATACATTTGTGAAAATTTGAAATGTAAGCCTGCAAACAAACTTTTTTTTTTCTGGATGGCCATTTAGCTGTAAGTCAGCTCCCCTCACAGAAGCCTTTCTGAGAAGTACTTGAGGATTTTAGAGTCTATGTGTATATATACCACATTTTAGAGTCTATGTGTTCTTGTTGGAAGGGCATGCTTTTATTTTTTGGGCAGTGTTTTACTATATCCCTGATTGTGGTGCATATTGAGCTAACTGCTATTTTAAGTTGTTGACTCTGTGCTTGCTTATATCTAATCAGAGGACTGAGCAGTGTCTCAGGTATCTCACAAACAGAATGCTACACACAAACCAAGCAGGTGAAAACAAATACAAGGGGTTCTGATGAAGGATGGACCAGATCAATTAATGATGGGCAGGTAATTGGCTTCCTTGAAGAATTACTCCTAAGTAACTTCCGTGCTAAAATAGCAATTGCTAAATGAGTGTTTTTCCTTACTGTGTTCAGGGGTCGAAAAATGCAGCCATCACTCATTAGCCCAAAGTCCAAGTCAGCTAGACAGTGTGAAAAAATACCTGGCACTCAAAGCTCACATTTAGCCTCAAAGCTGTGCCCTGCCACTCAAAAGGAACAAAACAGTCATGCACTGTTTGTGACCCCCTTTAGCTGTAATGTAGTGTCAATCACGTTGGGCTTTAATCCTTTCCAAATTATAACATGTATCTCTTGTGCTTTGTTCCCCTCCTGACTTTTTCCTTCATTTATTCCTGAAAAAAGAGGACACTATCTCTCTCTTATTATATTCAGTATTTTGTCTGAAAATTCTGGTGCTTGTGACATTTTCTTCATTTTTCTTCCTTTCTTGACACTGTTTCTGTACCTTTGCCCCACCAGTTTTTAGTCTCTGATTTATTTTCTGGGTTTTTCTCTCCGAAATAGCTCTTTCTTTTGATGCCACAATTTCTATTTCTAATGTATCACTGCAGTTCTCACTTTCTACCTACCAAGCAGGTGGTTAGACAAAAGGAGGGAATGTCTGTCATGTCCCAAGGCTTGCGATGGTCCCAAGATCTTGCACTGTGAATTAAAGTTCCAAGTCCCCAGGTTCTATCTAACTGTGGTATCTAAGATCTAGTGGTCTCATTCTTCCTGGCTCTATCTTTTCCCTGAGAAAGTTGAATTTGGAAATTTTTTTGCATTATTCCTTCTTTCATCTCTGAGAAGATGAGCTTCTACTCCTTCCTTTAATTTTGTGGTTACTAAAAGAATCATTTCTTTTTCACAGATTTCTATTTTGAGTCCTCTTCTCCAGCAGCTTGTTGCAGTTGTCATTCATAGTTTCTAAGCTGGGGAAGGACAAATCACTGAGCTGTGGAAGAGAAACTAAAGTGGGAAACTAATGAATTCAGGAGGGTGTCTCTTCTTTAGCTTACACTCAGCTGATATTTGAATTGTTAATGTGATATGCATTTGGATGGACATTTGCTTTCAGTTTTAAACAGAAAAATAGTAAAAAATTATGTGAATTTGATAACTTGCTGAAGAAGCTTCTGGCTCTTTTTTCAGCCAAGTTGATTTTCAAAGCCTGGCAACATATGCTCACACTTGCAGTTTCAGCTGTGTCTGTACATCTGATGCATTTTATCTGCTTGAGGAGGAAATTCACTGTATGGTGGTTAAATATGAGCAAATGTGGTATTGTCTCTCCTGTGCTGGTTGTCACTCCTACCTCTCTCTCTAGCACAAGTTACCTATGCATAAGATACAGAAGAGTAAGCATTACAGTAGGAATATGTTGTACAAGTGCAAAAGACCACACCTTGTTCTTCAAAACATTTCAAGTTTCTGAGGCATTTTTCATAAACTAATGTTTTTAAAAATCTAGAATCCACAGCCACCATGTGAGGCCACATAGGCTTCTTCAGCTTTTTTCTTATCTGAGGTTGTTGACCTCAGGAGAGGAGGAGAAGGTTACAGGGTCAAAGTCTTTTCCTCCTTGGAGCTTGCTGCTTGCTGGGAGAGGGTTGGCTGGAAAATAGATGTTTTAGAAAAAGGGTTGAGGGTCATGATTTTAATTCTGTTAGGGAACAGCTGGTTTGAGTTTCTTTCCACTTCTATCTTCCCTCCCTTCCTCACAAATCCATGGAGAGAGAAAAATTTGTTCAGAGGAAAGCAACACAAAAATAAAGGATTGCAGCATTTTCATCTTTAAAATGGATCATATTTGTTATAGGACTTCACATTAGGAGAGAGAAGAGGAAATTATTAAAATAATTGAAATCCATAATTGTTACAAGTATTGGATTGATATTGATCTAGAGTGTCAGAGGTTTATTTGTTTTCCTGCCAACAGTTAAAATGTTAATAGTAATTTTTTAATGGGGTTTTTTTGTGGATAAAAAATATGCATTGCAATTTTTAATTTAGTGATGGACAAAGCTAATTTTTAATGTATTGTGTTAGTTTACAGACAAGCTGGTGAAGAAAGATGGTTTGATTTGGGTATTTCTGTTCAGATTTTCTTCATCTTGGCATGCTGCTTTCATGCACTAAGACCAAAGAGAGAGAAGGAAACTCACAACTCTCAAATGAATGGCAAACTAGGAACAGATTTTTCATCTGTGCTCCTCTGAAACACTGGCCTCAGGCTGTGTTGGTGTGTGGCTCAACAGCAATCAGAGGTCATAATTTCATTGGCGGTTAGCATCAGGTTTAATTTTTCTAATATGTTACATTTACCAAAATGTCTGGTTTCAGTTACACTTATGCACTGACTGAATCAGCTTTGAGCAGCATGATGTTTTAAGGTACCTGAAAGGCTACAAGAACGTTTATGGAACACATATGCTAATTGTTTTTAACCACTTTCCTTTCTAAACACAAAAACGTGTTTTTGGAAAGCTATTTAACAGTAGTAGCTAATGACGGTGTGCATTTATTCTAAGAAATGAGCACAAGGAATAGGTAAAATAGTTGTTTTAACAAGACTGCCATCTACTGATTTCCACAATTAAAAATATCTCTGATGACTAAATGGTTCATAGATTTTTTATAGCTTTGTTTTCAAGATTTGCAAAATCAAGAAAATTGTGAAATCTTTCTGTCACCTTAGGAATGCGACCAGGTTCACATTGATGACGTGTCTTCAGATGACAACGGTCAAGATTTAAGGTACAAGAGAACTCCTTAAGATAAAAAGTTGCTTTGCAAATTCCTTTCTGGGCAAGTGATGGGCTGCTGGAATGCTCACAGTAGCCTGCTCCCTTTTAACTATCTTCTGTGCAACCCAGCCAAGTGAGTAGCTGGTGGTTCAATGTAGCCTGTTGCCTTTTAGTAATCTGTGGGGTTTTTTATGTCTGCCTAGCACGTATAATTTCGGAACAGACGGCTTTCCCGCGGCTGCCACCAGTGCCAATCTGTGCCTGGCGACCGGCGTGCGCGGAGGAGTGGACTGGATGCGGAAACTGGCCTTCCGCTACAGACGAGTAAAAGAAATATACAACACCTACAAAAACAACGTTGGAGGCAAGTGACTCTGGAGTATCTAACAAACACAGATTAGAGGTCGTAAATGGGAAGAGCTGGTTTCTACTCCTTTTTTTAACATAGTAGTGCTTAGTGATCTGTTTAGTTTGCAGTGTGTGGAAAATTGTCTGAGCTAGTGAAAGCAAAGGAAAATGACAGAGTGCTACTTAATACCAGTGCAGACATGCCCTTGTCTACTCCACAGGTCTCCTTGGTCCAGCAAAAAGAGAGGCTTGGTTACAACTAAGAGCAGAAATTGAAGCTTTGACAGATTCTTGGTTAACACTTGCACTGAAAGCACTCACCCTCATTCATTCGAGGTGAGTACTAAGAATACGAAGGAAGCTCTAGGGTTTCTGATGATGATCTGGAAGAGGCTGGTCTGGTGGGCAAAAGGCTGAACCTGGAGGACCTTATCCTCATTACTTATTCTGGTCTGACCTTGCTCATCTGAAAGGTGGTAAAAAAAAGATGTTCTTTTTAAGTGGCAGTAATAATATTGAGGAGTTCTGATGGGAAGGATAAGATTTTCCTTCTATTGTTTTGTTTTGTTTTTTTCTGTTTTGCTTTGTTAAAAAAGGATATTTGCATTTTCTCTTCCATAGGACAAACTGTGTGAACATTCTCGTAACAACTACTCAGCTAATTCCAGCTCTGGCAAAAGTCTTGTTGTATGGACTAGGGGTTGTATTTCCCATAGAGAATATTTACAGTGCAACTAAAATAGGTGAGCTATTTTTATCATGTTGTGATACATTTAAAGCTGTATTTCTAAAAAAAAAAGATATTGTAGTCTATATTTAATTCTAACATGCTTTCACGGTAGCAAATACAGAGATTAGTAACACCTGATCTTCATGAAACAGTGCTAAAACATCCTAAAAGTGCTTTTCAAATGTGTGATGGTCCAGCACAGCAAGCTTTGTATAGCTCTATTAACAGTGGTGCAGTCTCTGTTAAGAAGAAATGTAGTTGCCTTTTTTTCATCATTTCTCGAAACTGTGGGGCTGTGTAGCAGCTGAGAAGGCTTTTTAGTAGCCTGTAAGTGCAGAACACTGGAGTCTCCCTGGAGTAGCAGGAGAAATTCTGTAAAGGTAAGCCCTGGCTCCATTTGTTTTCATGGGCTCTGGAGCAAATTTTGGTAAACAATTTACCAGAAGCAAGAATGTTTTCCTGCAGAATATAATTATTTAAGTTTCTTCATACTGACTGTAATAAGCTTCAGCTAGGCAAATGTTTATTTCTGTTCTCTGGTTCAGTATAAAAGATGTTATTCTGAGTATGTAGAAGTACCCCAGGCCAGATGGCAATGGTGTTTGTAGTTTTTAATGTGATTATGACATATCTGTTCTGTCTCAGATTCCCTCAAAATTGTGGGCTACACAAAAACATTTTTCATGTGTTCTTAAGATCCAGAATACAGCAAGCTCAAATGGTCAAGAAAAAATTGTGGGATTTGTTTGTTTGTTTGTTTGTTTGTTTGTTTGTTTGTTTTTTAAACAAGACAAAACAAAAATTTCTTTTGAGTTTTACAAAGAAATTTGACAGCATTTCCATAAAAGATTTAAAATTGTTTCCTGGATATCAAAGTTACAGTGCCCTCTGTCAAAACTGTGTAGTAAATTATAACTTTGAAATATAATACTTTAAAAACACATTTTAATTAAAACATATTTTAATAAGTCTTCACCTGTGACTTCACGTACATGGGATAGAAGGGTGTTTTTGGAAAAATGTGTTCTGTCACTGACTGTCACAGGAAACCATGAGATTTTTGTAACGTGACATGATTCATAATATTCAAATGCTGTTTCAACTTAGTGTTGGAGGTTTCTTACGGTTGGCACTACAGTTAAAGGGTATCATTAAGTAGTTTGGCTTCTCTAATGGCTAGAAAACTTCATTTAATTTCCAACCTACTTTTTCTTATGCTTTCATAGTTCTTTAGCTGAAATAACTATTTTAAAAAACACAATTTTTCCCATCCATTGCTGTAGACATGCAAGTTAGCATGTCCCATGGCCAGACTAAAGTGACCTTTCAGAATGGGGACATTTGAGAAAATTCAACTCTAAGCATTTGCGTTCTTTCTGGCTTCTCCATACCAGTACCTGAAGCTTCCCAGTATGGATACAAATTGAAAGAGAGGAAATTTAGGTTAGCTATTAGGAAGAAATTCTTTACTGTGCAGGTGGTGAGACACTGAAACAGGTTGCCCAGGGAGGTTGTGGATGCCCCAACCCTGGCAGTGTTCAAGGCCAGGTTGGGTAAGGCCTTGGATAACCTGTTTTAGTGGGAGGTGTCCCAGCACATGCCAGGGTGAGTTGGGACTAGATGATCTTTAAAGTCCCTTCCAACCCTAAACACTTCTGTGATTCTATGGTACTTGTGCGTAGGGCTGGAGCACTGAGATCATTTCCCTAGGTGTGTGCAGGGGAGGAATGACCCATATTAATGGATCCCAGTGCAGGATCAAGGACATGGCCCATGTATTGGATTACAGGCATTTAAATCTAAATCTTTTAGGTGACCTTCTAACTCAGGGTACTACTGTTTTAGGAGCTGTGATTAATCTTGTCACAGGTTTTGGAGAAAAAGCTAGAATTTCAACTCAGATTCAATCAGTTTACTCAAATCAGGCTACTGGTCATAAACAAATGGTAGATAATTCTCCTGGTAGGGAAAGTCCCCACAAAACCTGTGTCATATTAGGGAATGAGACAAGAAAGGTGATATTGTGAACCTCTAGTATGCTATATCTGTGTTGCAATTGGCCTTGTTACACCATCCTGATGGACTGACTCTTCTCTCCCTGTAGGTCTACTTAAGAATTCCAAGGGTTGGGGAGATCCAGGCTAAAAAGTTATTTATTTGATGTCATCCCATCACCACCTACCCTGAACAGTCTGATCTTTTTCTTTCAGGAAAGGAAAGTTGTTTTGAGCGAATAATTCAAAGATTTGGAAGAAAAGTAGTGTATGTTGTTATAGGGGATGGTGTCGAAGAAGAACAAGGTGCAAAAAAGGTAATGACCTTCGTTCGGTGAGGGTTGGTTTCAAGAGTCTGACAAATTGTCTTTTCTTCAACATGGGACAGCATGCATTGACATTTAGGTTGGATATCTTTGCCTTATGAAATCTGTGTTGACCACATCTAGTAGAAAGCCGGGTAAGACTATAGATAATGATTTACCCTGCTGTTCTCCAAAAGACACATTAAACTATGTATGTTTGATGTATTTCAAAAAGGGGCCAGGAAATGGACCCTGGCTTTTGTGCCAAGAACTAATAATTCTGTTTTCCTTGGCAACCCAAAATACCACATAGGATGTTATGAATGTAAGCAAAATATGGTGATTCTTACTGATCAAAGGCAGTGTGCTGTTTGACTGTATGAAATACATATATGTCACACCTTGAAAAGACATGTAGGACTGGAGTAGGTATACAGCAATTTCCATTTTCTTGTGTGTCCATAATTTGGATTCTGCGTTCACTCAACAGCCTGTGGCTTGGCATTCATTCATAACCTCGGGTAACTGAGCAGAGGATACTATTTGACTGTCTATTATTTTTTGCTTTCCACTGAGAAGAAAGGAAAAATTCACTTTTTTTTTTCAATGTGAATTAAGCTGAATAAAAAGCAACACTTCCCAATCACAAATAATAGGCATTCCTTGCTATTCTACCCAAGATAGTCTGCAGATACACACTCTTTGCTTGGAGGAATGAGGCATAACACTGGCTATTTGAATAATAGGAGAAAGAGCAGGAAAAGGGGCATTTCTGTTCTTGCTTCCTTTCACAGATAAATTGCTTTTACACAGCTGCTTTTTCACCACAAAACTCTCTGTGATACTTCTATCTCTTTCCACTGTGACTTTCTAAATTGGAGAAGTGAAACTAATTAGTCCACATGGCGTTTTAACAACCATTGACTGGTTTTGCTTCATGAAATCTGGGTTTTGTGCCCCTGAAGCCTTGCGGGTAGGTTCCCGGCTTGTCCCAGCACTTCGCAGTGTCTCAGTTTCATATATCCCTTTGGCGGACTGACGGGAACAGTTTGCTCCTTTCTCCTTCAGAAATGCCTTTCATCTTCGCTGAGAAATGTTTTCCCGCTGCAAATGATTACATTTTAAAAGCTGTATTTAAGATCGGGGGGGAAAAAAATTCCTTCTCTTTGTTCCTTTTCTGTTGCTCGGTGAAATAGTGTTGTATATGATAATGGCAGGAGTGGTCCTTTTGGTAACATTATCTATTTCAATGCTTTTTTCAACAGGAAACATGATTCAGAAAAGCATAAGAAAAAGCCTTTCCAGTCGCTAAGAGGAGTAGCAGTATAGAAAGTTCCTTTGTGCAATTACTTCTGTGTATTCTTTCTTGGTGGAAGGAATTTTCAGGTTGAAAGCATGTTAGATGCTCTGGATTAAATTATCTGCTGCAGTAATGCCAGAGAAGTCAATAAGTAGATCAGCAGTCCTGCCTTTCTGCATAAACTATCAATCTTATTTAGGAAAATGCTTCTGTGATTCTTGTCCTGCTTCTTACTTCATCTAATACGAAATCGCCATTTCACACTGTGAAAGCAGATTTGCCTCTTTAGTTTTGTCCTTCACATCCTGCAAGAGCAGAAACCACCCAGTGCCTTGCAGTATGAGGAGCTGCTTCCAACTCAGATGATGTCTTACTGTTTATCTGCTCCTCAAGGTTTTTTCAGGGATACGAGGAGGAGCAAGCATGGGAATGCACCCTAGTGTGTACCATGCTCCATGTTAAAGGCATGTGCCCTGGCTAAGGAATAAATCATATTGCTGTACTAAAAAACAGTAGAAGTCTGGACCTTGTCTGGAGAGCACGCAAACAAAACAGAAGCTTTACCTCCAAAGCATGTCCATCCAAAGTGGCATAACTGTCCTGCAACGTACCACCCCATTACTGTGCTTATCCCCTGAATCTTGGTAGCTGGTGCCTTCTCGCCTTCCTTCCCGTCGGCATGTCAAGTTTTGTGGCTGTGGTGGTATTCTCAGAGAAGGGACAGGTCTTCTGTTACCCCTTTGCACAGCACTTCTCTGTAGGGGTTTGGCCTGTGGTCAAGCCATTAGTATATGTGTGTTTCTTTACACTACTTAGAGCATAAACAGTACACCCTTCTTTATCTAGCGCTTCATTGATTACATGGAAACTGTAATGAGTCTTTTCAAGTGAGCATATAAATTCAAGCCTATTTAATTCAAGAGATTTTTTTATTCTATGTTCATTCAGGGAATAAAAAAAAGTTGAGCTTCCAGCTTAGGGGGTAAGAAAGTTAAGGTTTATTATTAAAAATAATTTACCAATCATTTATAAATTGCTTCATCATAAAAAAAGATTTTCATTTATGTCCTTCATTCATGGAAAATCTTGAGTCAATACAGCAGCAGGAAAAATAAAAGACACATTTAAAATCTTTTTATTATTTTCATTAGTATAAAAATTCAATAATAAAAACTTTTTAATACCATTTAAAAGATCACTGCTTTACTGAGAAACATTTTTAGGATAAACAGTTTGTTCATAAAATGCCTCATTTGATTGATGTGAATAAACGTAATACACTGAAGAAACTGCACACTGTTACATTTCTGGTAGCATCAGTCAAACTATGATATTGACACCTTTGTTTAGCTCTCACTTTCAGTAAAATATTTGATGAGACAACTAAAATTCTCAGGATGTTTGCATTGTGGACTGAGAAATAATCGTACCCTTCTGGATCAGTGCAGCAACCAGCCAGCCTGGCTGTAACACCAGGGTTCACACAAAGGTTGCTACCTTCATATCAGCTTCCCCAGGAAAAGAGGGAGAGGAGGGCAGAGAGCAACCAGTGTGAAAGTCCAAAGGGTGCTCCAGAGCTGCTGGCACCAGTGCCGGTGCTGTGGGGGTCAGAGCCACCGCCTCTGAGTGCCACTGCAGTGACACAGCTATCCTCAGTATAAGCTTCTGTGGGTTTCTGCCAGAGACTCCACTGTCTCAGCATTTTATTTTGCTTTGCTTTGGTTTGTGTTTTGGATTTGGAGGTTGTTTTTTGTTTTGTTTTGTTTTGTTTTGTTTTGTTTTGTTTTGTTTTGTTTTGTTTTGTTTTGTTTTGTTTAAGCTCATCCTTTGCCTTTGCTTTTGGAGACATTTGGGAAATAAGACAGAAAAACCCCAGCTCCTGAGCTTTTCTGCTTAGGAGAATTCGCCAAAGGATTTCTAATTTGTGAGAAGAGACAAAGGCTCTCTGCACTGAGGAGCTGGATTTTACATCAGGTGATTCAGGAGAGCCTGGGCAAATGGGCTTCTCCCTTTGTCTGCAAAATGGTCATGCTGCCTTGGAGGGAAATCGTGAGGAAAAATCATAAATCTTTGTGGAGCAATAAATAGAATATAAATGGGTATCCAATATGCCACTGCTTTTAATCTCACAGTCACACTGTGCTGGTCAGGTTTGGGGTAGGAAGTAAAGACGGCCGCTTAGCAAATCTGGCAGTAATACAACAAAAATACCATGAAAGATGACAAAAAATTATGAGTTTTCTATTCAAATCCATCCCAAATCTCAGGAGTAAGTTTTTTGTACAAATATGTATTAATTTAAGGGAAGGAGGATAGAGAACAGTCTGTCCTTTTTGGTGTTGCTATCAAAAAATGGATTTGTTTTGCATGTGTATTAATAGAAACATTCTATTTTGTGGAGTAAAATAGCTGAAGTTTTTTACTTTTAGTAGATACATGCTGAAAATAAAATTACTTCTATTTCAGAAATAAAATAGCTTAATATTTTAGGTTATTTAATAATACTCTAATTATTAGGCTTACTAAATTTGTAGTTTCATTTTTTTATGCTTTTTACATCAAAACCAAATTCAAACTTTTGCCACCATATTCAATTTTAAAATGTCATCAAAATAAAATAATTTAAAAATTCATGGATGTTTTATTACTAAGTATCATCTACCAAAAAAATTATTATTTTTAAAAGACAGAATCTTTATATTTACTTGGAAGATGTTGAAATAGTACACTTAGAGTTTCATTAGATACTAATGCGTCCAGTTTCACCACCTATTTATTAGTGGTTAGCATTTGTCATCCGTTCTCCCACAACAGCAAATGTGAGATTAGCATTTCTTGCTTTGCTCAGAATAGAAGTGTTCTGCATGACGTGTGTGCTAAGTGTTGGCAGGAATGGCTGTTTAAAGGCAATATTTAGTACATATATATACAAAGGATCTCTTGCCCAGTCATTTGGTAAGAGAAAATGTACTTCCGTCTCATGGGTGTGTTTCTACTTTTGACATGGCTAAATAGATGTGAATAAACAGTGCATGTTAATATAGGAATAATATATAAGGTTATGTATGATAATTTTGTTACTTTATAGGTTTTAGTTTCATACAATCATGTATTATCTTAGGGTGAAAATTCGTGTACATGCCTCATGAAAACACAGGCATATATATGAACACATATGTGCGTGAGACTCTATATATACACACAAACATATAGATATATATAGATCTGTATCAGGTTTGTTTCCCCTCCTCACAGCTCTGAAGGCTGTACGGTAGGGTCAGACTGATAGAAATCTGAATTGGCCACCTTCAGCCATGCCCAGGGCGTCAGTGCAGATTCCAGCCCCATGCAGCCACCACGTTCCTGGCGTGCTTTATTTCTTGGGAGTGTATGGCTGGCCTTTTGACCTGCATGCAGGAGAACTGAAAATAATTATGATCCTGAGATTTACACAACCTCTTTTTTTTTTGAGACTCCCTAGTATCATTCCACACCTCACTCCTGTAACTACATGGAGTAAATATAGGTATACTCCTTTCACAGACAGACATAAATAAAGTAGAGGACATTTAACTGAATTTGAAATAGAAAGATATAGTCAAAATAACGACTACTTACAGTTTTGGTTTAAAATCTGACCATCAACAGCTGACCCATAAACAGGGTAATCCAAAACTTGATATTGCACATGGGCATCCAGCAAGAGGGGCTGTAATTTGATTTAGCAGAAGCTAAACCTTCTGTTAAATCATTCAGAGTCTTTAACTGCTCTATCTGCCTGGTGTGTGTACGCTCTGTGAAGTGTTCGTTGTTACTAGGGAGGCAGTATAAAGCTGGAGCTGCATGAAGTGGGAGCTGGAAGCCAAGAATTTATTCCTATAGTTCTCCCTATTCATTGGTTTGCTGCATGACTTTGGAGGGCATCCATGTCATTGACTGCTGGCTTCTGCAGAGACACTTTGCAGAGGCAGGTGTCCATCAAACTCTTCGCCACGCCACATCATAGGTGTGCTATTTACTGCTCCCTGACCCAGTGGTTAAGGCAGAGCTGCTGCCAAGCTGACTAAGAGGAGGAGCAGGGAGCTATGGCTGGCTGTCAGGGAGAGCAGCTGTGTCCAACCTGACAGGGGTTTGAGAGAGAAGAGGAAAGCTGCAAACCTCACAAGAAAAGGAGGCAGCACTGCTGAGCGTCGCCGACCTGTGCAGTCATTTGGCAAACACAGCATGGACCTGCTGCAAGCACGAACCTGTGTCCCTTTGTCCTTGATGTAGTACCCCTATCAGATATGACAAATTCTTCCAAAAAGATCTTGCAGCCTAAGTCAGAGATAGGTGCACAGAAGCTTTTGCCAAGTCCAGAGAATGGCATGACTAGTAATTTTTATTTCGTGTTGCTCTTGCTGGTTCATTTCCTGAACACGGTGCAAGAAGTTCATCTTTAAGAAATCTGTGAGTTGGAAAGCAGCAGTGTCTGGCCTGACAGAGCACAGAGGGTGGGCTGTCTGTAGAATGTAACAAGGAAGACAGTGGGACGTGGAGTTGTAACTGAGTGAGCTAACTGCATCTGCTTTCTATTGCTGGTGGAGCATAGAGACAGTACAGTGGAAGTCCAGATTAAAGATGTAGGAAAAAAAAAAGTGTTCTAGTGTTTAGGATTTCCTTCTTAAGCAAAGGATCTATCTATGAAAGTGTTTTGGAAATATCATAAGCATTTTTTTCCCAAAAACACCTCAATTGTCTCTGAATTTTGTTTGGTTTGTTCTCTCCATTGTCAGCCATCGTTCATCAATTTATCTTCAAGCTGAGATTCAGTCAGCTGTTTCTCAAGGCCTTGTAACACCCTAGAGCAAAGCAAAGCAGAACAGAAACT
The DNA here is from genome assembly GCA_013397725.1 of Rhagologus leucostigma. Lineage (NCBI taxonomy): Eukaryota > Metazoa > Chordata > Aves > Passeriformes > Rhagologus > Rhagologus leucostigma. The sequence continues at coordinate 1,468,028 of VZTD01003554.1, forward strand.
TTTACAATGGCGTTTTCTTGGGGGTCATTTTGTTTTCTTCCTGAAGAAATTCCTTTGCTCTAGAAGCTAGGCATACTCTGAATGTGGGCACGTGTTAATGCATCCATATTGCATCTTCATTCAGATCAGGAGTGTCATATCAAAGAAGGTGTGATAGGCTCTGTGCTAAAGTGTTTGCCTCCTGAGACAGGTATAAAAATTACAGTAAACATGCAGCTGGAAACAGTGAGTTTAACATTGTTTTCAAAATTTTTCTCTAACTTAAAATTTGAGAAGACCAGAATGAAAAAAGGAGATCAGAATATAAGTGACAGAGGAGATGGAGCTTTGCCACTGATTTCACTGGAATTAGGAATTTACTCAGGACCTGCTGAAGTAGGATGATGAAAGCCTCTTTGAGAAGTCATAGATAAAATGCTTGGGGAACTTAGAAGCTAATGTGATAATAAATTGCTTGTGGTTTGCCTCCTAAAGATGCCAGGACACAAACTGACCCAATGAAAAGGTGAACATAGTCATGCTAGCCTCCAGAATACTGTTGAATTGAAACTGTTTTCCCATGGGATTTATAGAATAATTTCCTGATGAAAGCTGATGGCTTTTTTTTTAAATTTACACAAAAGTTCTTGGTGACATTATAATCCCTAGTTTCAAGTATGAAGATAGTTCTTAATCAGATTTTTACCCTTCATGAATGAGGTAATCTGTGCTTTTTCCTGGGATTTGTGTTTTTGATTTATTCAGGTTTTTTGCAAAGTATTTGTGCTCCAGACAGATTTTATTACAACTAATAGGAAAAAATTACGTATTTATTTTAATGTCCCATATGGAAAAGATGTTTTAAGATCAGTGTTAGCAATGACCAATGTTACACAAGCCACTGGGTTAAAATTCTTTTCAAAGTGATGTGAGCAACACATGAGTTATTCTGGATCACCATTTCTGTTTTTAACTCATCTGCCAGGAGTAGTTTTACAAGGAGAAAATACATTTTGATAGTAAACAACACTCATTTTCTTTATTTTCTTTCTGTTCCCTTCCTCAAACTACCCACATGCTTCGTGTATATGTTATTTGTCTTTTTTTTCCGGAAGTAATATTTTCTACTGCAATGTTCTGAAATCTGTTTTTCATACAAAGAGATTAGAAGTCCCTCCCTTCCTTATGATCTCCTGATGTGTTTGCTGTAGTTCCTATTGTAAATAGATTTGCTTTTATTGAGAATTTATGCTTAGGGGGTGGGTCAGAGAAACCAGACATAAACATGAAGGACTCAAGGTTTTAAGAGGTCTTTTTCTCTCCCCCAATTGTTCTCTTATCCCTGTGAAAGACAAAGGGTGGGTCTAAATACCAGAACGCTTGGGGTTATTTTTACATGTTGTCTGTGCTGTTCACAGCATGCTATGCCATTTTGGAGGATCTCGAGCCACTCTGACCTTATGGCCCTTCACCATGCCTTGGAACTGGAGTACTTGTAGCAGCTTAGTAGCACTTTCAAACCTCAGAGCCTCCTTCTGCCCGTGGATGAGATGCCTGTGTCTTGTGTCAGCATTGGACTACAGAACTTTGTGATTTCAACATGTTGACGTACAGCTGCAATTGGTCTTAACCCTTGCCCTTTCAGTAAACGGAGGAGCATGTCTTTTTCTTCAGAACAGCTGTTGGCTCCGGTACTGCGAGTCCAACGAAAATAAGCCATGCGAGTGATTGAACAACTCATCTTTACCATATTTGCTACCAGAAAGAAATAGAGAAGGAAAAAGAAAATGAAAAAAAAACCAAAAAAAAAAAAAGGGAAAGGAAATAAGAGGTTCATACCTGTGAAGAAAAGAAAAAGGACCTGCAAATGCTTTTTAGTTTTTAGCCTCTTCAATGTGACACACACCGTTTCTTCAACACAGCAAACTTGATTGCACAATGAAGACTGAGATTTTACAAAATACCAGTGGAGTAATTTTCTTATAAAGAAGGTTTACTTTTTGGTTTCTCATACCCAGGGTACTCTGTACATCTTTACTTATTTATGAACAGACTATATTTTGACATCATATAACTGAGGATATGTATAATAGGATTAAAGGCTATTATAAGCCTTTGCCTTATGGTACAGCAACTACTTTTGATTTTAGCACATTACAGAGTAGTTTAAAATATGTCTAATTTAAAATAATAGGTACATCACTGAGACAATCATGTACAGGAAGAATTTTTTGTGTAAATTTGTAATAATGAATGATTCTTTTACATATTGTTAAGGTAAATGCTATTGAAAGATAGTAATGCCTTGTTGGTGAAGAATGAGGCCACGTGTGCACAAACTTGTGCAGTGCCTTATCAATGTGTTGGATATAAATATGTAGATAATGGATTTTTTTTAGATAAATTTGTCAAGACCAAAAGCATGGATGTCAAGTGTCAATAGGAATTGGGTTTTGTTCTCAGCTGTTTCTCTGCCATTTTCTTCTCTCACCCACTCTGATTATGAAAAGACTGATTTTGTGTGTCCCCCCTGGTCAAAGCAAATAGAGATAAAATACAAATGAAGAGGAGGCCTTTATTGTCTTTTTGTTTCCTCTTTTAAAGTTAACATATTAACCCTTTTTTAGAGTATTAAAAAATTAATTAGGAGAGTCATTCCATAAAGAAATAGAGAAAGAACACAAATATATTTTAAGATGTAACTTAAACTGGAACCTTGGTACTGAATAGCTTTTGTCTCATCCAAAAATGAAGGAAACTATCACTAATTAGTGAATACCACTAATATTTTTAGAAATTAGAAATGAGAATATTTTGGAGAAATTAAACAAGAATCCTCATATACATTTAAGTTTTTTAATCCTCTTCCACCAGGAGTCAGATTTTCCTAAGATATAACATCCATTGCCGGCAATGGAAATGCTGAAATGGTTATCACCAAGGAGTTAAAATTTGCTTTTGTCTGTACTCACTCAAAGGACAAACCTAGACTGTGTCTTTCTGTGACTTGTGACTTTTCTGATCTTAAAGGCTGTGAGCTACTTGGTTAAATAAACTGTTAGTCTGACTTTTTGGCTTGAATTGTACCAATTCCCTTTGCCCAGTTAAATATCTTATTAAAAAGAAGGCTCACCTTTGTTGGTTCATTTTCTGGCTTTTCTTCTTTTGTTTTTTCAAAAAACCACCAGCCTCGAAACAGCTACCTGCAGAGCTACAGAGCACCAATGTAGCTACAAATCAACACCCTTCTCTATTGGAGGAATCATATTGCTGCTAGAATAAAATGTTTGTGGATTGCTTTAGTACCAACAGAGAGGTTTTGATCTTACCAAGACTTGCACATGTGCTTTACTTTACCCTGTATGAGTGCTGCCACTCATGCAGTACTTACATACGTACATAAAGCACATTGTGGGTAGTTTTTAGAATTGAGACTATAATTAGCCTTTTTTTTCCTCAAACAAAGTAGACAGTGATGGGGGGGATTGATTGTCTTTTTTTTTTTCCTCGGCTCTTTTCAATTTTTAGTCACTCGCTGACTGAAAAAAATAACAAAGTTTATCTGGGCCTTATTGTACAAAAAGTGTGTTGTGTCCACAATCGTGTACAGAATTTTTCTTCATTAATTTTGTTTTAAATTAATAAAATTGATTTGTGAAAGTATTAAACAATTGTCTTGTATGCAAGTCTGTGATAGTTCTGCCCTCTGGGTCGGGAATGAGGAGACATCTCTCATCTCTTTGCTGTCCCAAGACAGAGAATTTGTTCACCTTCTTGTGCCCAGCTGAGATGTTAAATAAGTTAAAAGAATATTTTCGTCTAGTTTACAGAAGGCTCAGTTAGATGGGCAGCAGTGGTTTTTCTTAGCAGCAGCAGCTAGAGACGGTCAGTGCAGAGTAAGGCCTTGGTGTCCTGGAAATGTGTCTCTAAGTGACTCACAGAAACAAATGCCTGAACTTCAGGTGCCATGGTGCCTCTGTCATCCAAAGCAATCCATGTGCTGAACGGATGAGTCCACCATTCAGACATCTCACTCAGGGCTACAAGAAGTCTCCCATGCTCTGAGGTTCTACAGGCCTGAACATCTGAGAATTCAGGACTGGTATTTAACTTTTCCAAGCACGGAGCAGGGCTGCCCTTTAAATTGGGAAGAGTGGCAGCGACCACCATTTTATAGCAGATGCTTTGTTATACACACATGTCCTGGTGAAGATCTCTCTTCTCTGCCCATCAGTGAGAGCCTTGACTGCCAGCTGGTTAGCACACACGCTCACTTTCTGCTCTAGTGAGACTTAACAAATAGAAGCAAAACCAAGACCAGTTAAGGACCAGAAGGACCTGCTTCTACGTACTTGTCACCATCATGGAAGTTGCATGCTCAGAGTTGAATTATATGTTTTCAGCACAGCACCAATGATGCTGGAAATTAGTCCAATGAAGTAAGCACTTAAATCCCCCCTGAAGTCAGTGTCTTTCTTTCTGAGCATCTCAATACTCAGAAAAAGAATTATTTTTTAAGGAGCATCATATGAAGACATTATTAAATCAAAATCTTGTAAGAAAGCAAGGACTCCTGTAGACTGAAGGAGATCATGTAGGCAGCTCATAAACTTGGGGTCCACTTTTTGAAACATGTCAGCACTGCTTGAAGTTTCCATTTCTTAGATGCTCACTTGATAAAAATGTTCAGCTGTAATGGTTTTCATTCTAAGAAGGTAGTGCCAAGAAAGTGAAATTAAAAATAGTAATTATTATTATTTATGTCTTTCATGACTGGAATGCATGCTCAGTGAGTGGTACATTTGTCTCAAAAATGCTTGCAATGCAAGCCAATAAAATATTGTTAGAAATTCTTTTTTGCCTTTTCCTTCAGTTTTCTGCTTCTGTCAGTGTTGAATTCTGCCCTGCAACATGAGTAGAGGATGAATATCAAGACACATGTTTCTTTGTGTCATATGCCAAGGGAGAGGCACAGGCCTGTCGCAGTATTCCTGTTCTTTGTCAATGGCAAGGCTGCATAGCTGCCACTTTCGCCATACTCTGTTTAGCCAGGGACTGGCTCTACCAAAACTGTCCAGCTCTCTTGTGCAGTCAAGGGACTAGAAGAAAATGGAAAAATCCAGAGGAAAACAGTTGTCTCCCAGGTTGGAAAAAAAAATAGGGAAAAGGTGTGAGGATTACAAGGCTGCAGCTGCAAAGAGAGTCTGTAGGAAACCAGGGAAGGTCACTGAGTGGAGCACCCAGTATTCCTAGATTGCGTCCTAGCAGCTGCCCAGCACTGTGCCCAGGAATATGATGGGACAAGGGACCGGTGAGAGGTCCCACAGTTTCTTGGCTGCCCTATCCCACCAGCTTCATGGTGTGGATGGCAGCTTGGCCACAGCACGGTGGACAACAGCACATAACTCGGTATGGGCCTCAGGGGATGATGGGGTAAATTAAGGGAGGTAAATCAACCCTCTTCTGGCTCTTCCTGAAACTCTTGCTTGCATTATCTCTGTACAGCTGGGATGCACCTTCATGTGCCAGAAAGGACACAGCAAAGATGGAAATCTCTGGAGTACATGTTCTGAATTCCCTCCACAGCCTATTAACTGTGTGAACTTCACTGAAATATATATATGCATATAAATACACACATACATACATACACATACATATATATACATACATATATGGCTAGATATACAAATATAGATAGACATATTTGTTGCCAAGCTTTGTTATGACAGCAAAATTAAAACAGTGTATCATCGAATCTGCTGCCTAAGTGACTTTAAGCAAATGGTTTGCAATAGAAAATGCCCCTTACTCTCATTCTCCAGCACAGATATGAAAGATAAGTAAAGCTCTTACATTTGACTACTCAAATCCTCCATCTTTGTAACTGTCAGCATTTCAGTTTGTGTAAGTATAAATAAACTTTCATGTTCTGATACACCAGGGAATTTTTTTTGTTGTTTTTTATCAATATTCTATATTGCCATTTCTAGTTTTTAAGTGGCTGTTTGTTCCTGCTAGTGTTATTAGAATAACAGCAGAAGAAAGACAAAATATTTGGATTGATCTAAAGGAAAACACAGATATGCCAGCTCTCATGGAAGCCACATGACGTTGCCAGCTAACATGGAAGGCAGATATAGGCACAAGTATGTTGTTAGCAATCTGTCCTTCCCATCACTTCACCAGCGCTGGAAGTGTTTTTGCTGGGAAGAGGTATTTGTGGCTTGGGTTTTGTTTCTCACCCTCACTTTGAAATGTTTCGCATGGACTGCTGTCTACTGCTTCTTGAAGGGCTGGCCTTTGTGCTGTTTCCAGTCTAATGCACAGGTGCATTGTTTTCTAAAGTGGGAGTTGAATCATTTGCAAAGGAAGCCCCAGGCTGCTTCATTATCTTCATTGCCAAGTCATGTCAAATTTGACATGGAAGTGAAGTGAGATCTAGATATTGCATTAAGCCTAGTAGCTGAGACTGAAGTGATGAACAATATAATGCAGAGAAGGTGAAAAGTAGTTAGAAAAAGACAAAAAATAAATTGATTTGAAAAACGTAGGATAATAAATCCAGGAGAATATAATGCAAAGCAAGGAGTGAGGAAGATTGCTGACTTGTCCAGAATGGAGAAAATTATGTTTAGGAAAGCAAATTAATTTCTTGGCTCTGCCACAGAATAACCCAGGCATGTTGTTAGGACTCAAGCTCAGCAAAGCTAAGTGTCACTGTGGCTGGCCACCAGCAGGACATCTAGGGCTTCTGGTCATGCATGCTCTCCATGCACAGAGCTGGGAGCATCAGTGAGGAGCTGCTGAAGCCAGCTACTGGCACCAGAAGTATGCACAAAATCCTGCCCTTAGCAGGAGCTTGGGCACCACATCTTGCCCCCTGACTGATGGCTGGAATCTGTTTCCTGTGCAGGACCGGAGGCTGCCCATGCTGAAGAACATGGCAGGAGGTGCCCGTGTCCTGTACGGCTCCCGCTATTCACCCTCTTTGCAGAAGCTTAGTGATTAGTGACCATTTGCACAGGATACAGGTTTCTTTAGGCCAAGTCTGTTTTCAACCCTATCCAGAGCTATGTGGCAGGCTGCCTGCTGCTAACGCTCCCGGAGAGCCGGAGGAGTTCCGTGGGAGCGGAAGAAAAGAGAAGTGCATATGTGCAAGCTCTTAGTGAAGCACACAAGGATGATGTTTTCAGAGCAAAAACACTTTGCCTCTCTATAGCTACTTAAGGTAAAGAACAGCAAGTCCTGGGAGCTGGCACATAAATCAGGGCTCCTGCCTCTGAGGCATGTGTTCACACTGAATCCAGTGATGCCCTTAGCTCTCCTCAAAAAAATCCACTGGGTGGACTGAACACCTGTTTTCCTTGTCTTGTGGTTTCAGTCCAGCCAGTCACTAAGCCCCACACAGCCACTTACTCACTCCCCTCACATTTGGATGGGGGAGAGAATTGGAAGAGTGAAAGTGAGGAAACTCATTGGTTGAGACAAAGACAGTTTAATAGGTAAAGCCAAAGCTGCGCACGCAAGCAAAGCAGAACAAGGACTTAGTACACCATTTCCCATGGGCAGGCAGGTGTTCAGCCATCCGCGGAAAAGCAGGGCTTCATCACATGTAATGGTGACTTGGGAAGACAAACACCATCACTCCAAATATCCCCCTCTTCCTTCTTCATTCCCCAGCTTCGTATGCTGAGCATGATGCCATATGGTAGGGAATATCCTTGTGGTCAGCTGGGGTCAGCTGTGTCCCCTCCCAGCTCCTTGCATGCCCCCAGCCGCTCACTGGTGGGGTGGGGTGGGGTGGNCAGTTTAATAGGTAAAGCCAAAGCTGCGCACGCAAGCAAAGCAGAACAAGGACTTAGTACACCATTTCCCATGGGCAGGCAGGTGTTCAGCCATCCGCGGAAAAGCAGGGCTTCATCACATGTAATGGTGACTTGGGAAGACAAACACCATCACTCCAAATATCCCCCTCTTCCTTCTTCATTCCCCAGCTTCGTATGCTGAGCATGATGCCATATGGTAGGGAATATCCTTGTGGTCAGCTGGGGTCAGCTGTGTCCCCTCCCAGCTCCTTGCATGCCCCCAGCTGCTCACTGGTGGGGTGGGGTGGGGTGGGGAGCAGAAAAGGCCTTGACTCTGTGCAAGCACTGCTTAGCCGTAACTAAAACATCCCTGAATTGCCAAAACTGTTTTCAGACCAAATCCAAAACACAGTCCCATACAANGGAAAAGCAGGGCTTCATCACATGTAATGGTGACTTGGGAAGACAAACACCATCACTCCAAATATCCCCCTCTTCCTTCTTCATTCCCCAGCTTCGTATGCTGAGCATGATGCCATATGGTAGGGAATATCCTTGTGGTCAGCTGGGGTCAGCTGTGTCCCCTCCCAGCTCCTTGCATGCCCCCAGCCGCTCACTGGTGGGGTGGGGTGGGGTGGGGAGCAGAAAAGGCCTTGACTCTGTGCAAGCACTGCTTAGCCGTAACTAAAACATCCCTGAATTGCCAAAACTGTTTTCAGACCAAATCCAAAACACAGTCCCATACAAGCTACTGTGAAGAAAATTAATTCTATCCCAGCCAAAACCAGCAAAACACCTCTCCAGAGCAAACAAGTGCAGTTCTCAGTACCAAGACAAGCAACTGAATAGAAACAAAACCATTACATTCCCCTTTACCTCAAGAAATGCTATAATTCCAGAAGGGATTATTAACTTTGTATTAAATTCATGTTCCAGCTCCTAAATCTATCTGTGCAGTCATTATTTATATGTGACTCTCTTAAAATTCAGTAGAGCATCTGTGTCATAGATATCAGAGGTCTACTTATATGCCATTTAGTATTTGTCACTAATCTGGGGTCACAGGGGGTCAGCCCAGTAATATCTCCACTACACAGCAGGTAAATCTTCACAGACTGCTCCTGATACCTTCTTATAAAATGAGAATTTGAAATTCAATTTAAACCATACAGATTTATACCTAGTAAGAGCTTTCCTAGAGCCCTTTTGTTTTAAAACAGAAAGTTTTTAAAGGGGAGTTGGAAAAAAAACAACCCTAAACTATATACTTAGTTCTCTAGAAGACAAGGAAAGGTCAGCAAATTAGGAAGGTTGCAATATCCCTTTTAAACAACAGTTACGGGAGGGGGGAAAGTCAGTTCTTGTGAATATTAGCATTCTTCTTGGTATTTCTCCAGTCCAGCTGAAATCCACCCTTCTGTAAGCTTTTTGTCCAGAATTTCTCAAACACTTGCTCTTATACCACCTGATTCCTCTCTCCATTGCTCCAGTAGCTGTGTGAACCAGCAGAACTGAGGGTTCTGCTGAGTGTCTTTGGGCATTTCCCTGCAGAAGAACCAAACCAGGAGATGGGTGTGCCAAGAAGATAACAGAGGCAATATTAGTACCTTCTTGGGAGTGAAAGTTTCTGAATGATTTTTTTAAAATTTTCTTTCTTACAGATAAGCAGAATTGGTATTCCTTGAAGTCAAAGACTACATTTCCATCAAAACCTGAACAGAAACTATTAAAAATTCCAGATATTGGATTGCCCACTGGTTTCAATGACAGTTATGGGCATCTGTGCAGACCTGTAACTGTAGTAGACCCTTAAAGCTTACTGGCCTTCTTGCTTAATATTTGCCCTTTGTTTCCACTAAGAATAGGAGCAAGACAAACCTGATGATCGCTATGGCAGCCTTAAGCCAGAGCTTTGACTGGAGACTTTTATTTGGTTCTTGAATCATGTTTTGCTTGGAAATGTGGTTTGCTGTTTATCCTCCTTCCTGCTGAGCAGTCCAAGTCCTGAGCTGGGACACTGGGTGATGAGAGAAGATACTGATCTCATGCTTCTTCTTTTTTCCTTTCTTTTCTTTTTTTGACGTATTTTCTCCCACATTTGTCTGTGAAGAACTGATCTTTTATGACCTTGTTCTTGCCATTTTAACTTCTTCCTAATCCATGCAATGTCCTCCTCCATATTCCATGATACTCCAGTGTTTAAAACACTGACAATTGAGACAGAAGCTATTTAATACTGCCATAATAATATGTAATGCATTTCCTTCTCTTCTGAGATGGAGAATACTGCACCTGAAATGTGGAGAAAAAGTTACAGTTTGGATACTAATATTTTCCACAGGCTTCTAATTACTCTTTCATCTGTACCAAATATAGACTGATGATCAAACCTTTTGTAGGTCTCTGGCAGGATTTTGAGTGGTTATGTTGTCTCTGGTCAGGTTTCTAAAACCATTCTAGTAATTTTTAAAACATGCTGGCAAGAGGAGTCTGTTCCACAAGGCGCTTGGTTTAGTTCTTAGACAGTGGCTTTCTGGTGAATATTTGTGGTATCGTTCTAAAGTGTGGAAGTACATGGGATTTCTAAACCCTCAGTTTCCTGGTGAGAATAATTCTGGACAGATGGTTTTGCTATCCAGATGACAAACTAATTGCCAACAATTTTGTAGAAATAAAAATCTTGTTTGAAATTATGACCTAATTGTTGTGTAACAGAAGAATAGACCATTGTAAATGCTTCATTGTGTAACATGAATCTGAATATAAGCTAAGAATGCTGCCTTCAAATCAGTCTGTTAATTACACTTCCTTAGACTTGTGGGTTGACATTCTGTTCATTCAGAAGCCTAAAGTATAAGGAGATTTTGGCTCTCATAAATGGAAAAAAATCATTTAATCCACTCCTTTCTAAATGGAAATGGAAAGTAGACCCCCTTCAAACACACTTTGAATCAGAATGAGGGACAGGTGCAGTCTGAGGTTAAATCCCGTTATTTCCACAATTCAGTAGAGAGATTGAGATTTGGATTTTGGCCTTTTGGTTTACTAATCCACCTAAATAACCAAATGAAATCACTTTTAATCTGCAAGAGCGTAACTAAGTGAGAAAAGTAAGATGCAATATTTTTGTGGCAGAATTGGCACATGAACATGCTGAAACACATGTAACAAGCATTCTCCAGACCTCTAACCTGTGTGTTTCATGCCCTGTCACTTGGATTTCACTTCTAGCATCAATTGTGGTCAGTATCAGTGTGGATATGAGGAGTTCCCAAACGGATCCAGGGTCACCATGTGTCCTGCCCACCCATCATCAGATACTCTGTTTTGATTCCATGTTTATGCAGAAATTAGTATTTTAGCCACCCATCACCTGCTCTTCTGTTGTATCAGACAGGTGACACCATGAATGGAGCACCAGAGCAGCAGAGGATGGGTCTGTGCCCATCTTACTCTTTAACAGCCTCAGCACCAGGTATGCAGGGCCTGGTCTGCCACGGCTGGGTTCATGTGCAGCTATTTCATGTGCAGCCCTACTTCGTATATCTGCAGAGTCCATTCCTCAGCTCCACTGACCTTGGTCTTTTGGTATTATGTGATAGTAGTTCCCTATGTTCACAGTTGTTGTAGTGATGCTGCAAGAACATGGAATGGCAGAGCTGCGGCTTGTTGTCATGGCATATTGTCTCTTTTACACAGGTTAGATTACACAGGAATCCAACCTGTGTAAAACCTTGATTCTTAAATTTGAATCAAGTCACTGAGTCATGTGTCAGGTCCTCATGTCTCATTCATTTTATATCTTCACTTGAAGAAGAATCTTCTGTTTTGTCTTCATGTTCAGTGTTTCCCAAAGGCAGCCTGGGTAAAATAAACAAAATATCATATATTTATGTCCATGGCTAGAAGAAAGGCTTTGTTTCAAACTCATTACAATACTTCTTAACAACAGCTTGCAAAATTTAAGCCTGTCTACAGATACAATGCCAGAAAGAAACAACTGCATTAAGTTTGTAAATAAAATTAATCATCCATTCTCCAAAACGTAGATTAAGTGTGATGTTAATGATATAGCCTATTAAAAAATAAACTATGGAGCCATACAGTCTGACTGTAACCAACTCTGACAGCCTTATATATTCTTATAAATCTACAGTGGCTTGTAGATTTCTTTGCTTCCAAGAGGAAGGCAAACAGATATAAGTGAAAGGCACTGCTGTGATTTGAAACTACATAGCCAAAAGTTGAATCTGTGCAACCATGTCATTTTATTTATCCACAGCACTGATGTTCAGTTCTGCCAGGACTCCCCAAATCTTCAGGTCTGTAGCACAGACAGTAAATCTAGAAGAAACACGTTTTAGTAACACTAATCAGGACAGCTGCTGAAAAAGACCAAAGACCCGAAAAACCAAATAGGATAATGGTAAAAACCTCTGCCCGCAAACCTAACTTCTGGTGTCTGCTACTGTGCCACAGCATTAAACTTGCCAGATGTTGTCTGCATCAGTCTGCAAACTTTCTACTATTCCTTCCTTTAAGAGTAGTTGAGGATGCATGGTACATAACAACCATTTTAGATCTTTAAAAATAAAAGTCTAGGCCAGGCTAGGCTAGGCTAAAAATCAGGTTGAATAACATAACTGATGGAAAAAACATCAATCATTACTTGTCCCTCAGAAACTAAAGGATAGGCAGCAGTCTGGGAGAGAGGATCAGCCAGGCTAGGAGATGTTCTTTGGCTTAGAGAGCATGTTGCATGCCATGCCAGCATCTGTGGTTCATTTTAGAGTGCATGTTAGCTGAAATATCTTGTCATAGTTTCGCTGGGGCTTAACCCATCCCCTGGAAAGGAGAGAAAGCAGTGCTCCATGGCAGGAGCAGCCAAGCTCATCTGACTGCAGCACAGCCGTGTATGACCCTCCTCTGATTTGGGGATCTTCATTTATACCTCCGCTGCTCTTGCAGGGACAGCTGAGCCCATGCCGCACTAGGGCTAAAATACTGAACCCTGTGCAGAGCTGTACAGCATGTGCACCCCCTGGACACTGCCTGGGAAAGTAAAGTATGAATATAGCCAGCAGGAAAAAGCCCTTATCCTTATCAACTGTTGTCCTCCAGCCAATGCACATCATGGAAATACATTTTCCAGTTTGACCTGGTATCTTGTGACTCAGCAGCAGGGTATTGGAAGGAGTACAAGTACAGCTCCAGTATCCAGGACAGCCAGATTGTATCCTCTGATTTCCCCATGTCATGCTAGGTAAGTGACTTATAGACTGTATCTGATGTGTCTTACCTCTTTGTAAGGAAAACATCGTACACAGACCAGTGTTGGGACACTGGGAAGATTACAGATGTGAGGTATTGTGTATTTCTCCAACATACAAAAAGGTCAGATGGCTTCAGTGATGTCCAGATTTTACTGTACGTACATTTTCATTTTAGTTTGTAGCCTTATTTCTATTTCAATTGTTTTATTTTCTTTACTCCCCACAGATCCCAGTGGGTCAAACAGATGTCTTGATGTTTTAGAGACAGTCCAACTTCTCCTCCTGCTGAATTCCCACGTCCCTTCAGAGGGTACAATAGTGGCCCAGCTCTGGCTTTCCAAGTAGTGTGTAGGGTACAATAAGAGGTAGGGAAAATGGTTATCCTTGGTCACCACATAACAGAAATATATGGAGATGACACTTCCTGTTCTCCCACCCCTCTAAATTTAGGGCTGGTGGGTCTGCAGGGAAGGAGGAACCTCATCTCTTGTTGAATTTGGTAACATGCCTGGAGGAGAAAGCTTCCTACAAGCAAAGCTCCTAACTCCACTTCTGCTCCTGACCACGGCTCCCATGTTGGCTACTGTCGAGGTGTGTGACAAATAATTACAGTCCAGCAGCCTTTCACATTTCATGACATTTGAACTGGAATTGAATCCTAGAGCTACTGTGCCAGCTGAATGGTAAAGATGTGAAAGGTTTACTTTCGTCTGAAGGGAATGATCTGAGTGTGAGGGAGGGAGGAAGAAATAGTTTTACAGAAAAGTCTGCTTCAAATCCAGTGTTATTAGACCAGTTCTAATGCCACTTTTTTCTCTCCCTTATTAAATGGAATTCTCAGCTCTTCAGAAATCTCTTTTTCTTCCTCCTTTTTTTAGGCCTGATAGGCTACCCAGTAACTGAGATGGCTGAGCAAGGATTGGGGGAGTTTATTTTGATTTTCTCAGTGTCTGTTTTTTTAAAAACTGTGAGGATAAATGAAAGGAAGTCTTGACAATATGAGTATTTGATTAAACAACTCTTAAAAAGAACATGTGAACACTTTTCTGTGACATTTGTTCTAAAATATGGTATCTAGCAAGTCAGCTACTTCTAAAGTTGTAAATGGGTCTTAGTGACACATCTCAGCAAGAACTAGTGCTTGGCAGGTTCTCCTGAAGAATGTAAAATTTTTCAATAGGGATTCATCCATTAAAGAAATGTGAACCTTTAAAGACCTGTCAGGCACTGACAGGGACTGCCATGAACTCCATGAACAAAAAGGTTATCCCTTGTATCAGCTGATCTTCGTGTGTCCAAGGAGATTCCACCTGTGGTGGGTTGACCTCAGCTGGATGCCAGGTGCCCACCAAAGGTGCTCTATCACTCCCCTCCATAACAGGAGAGAGAAAATATCACAAAATGTTCGTGAGTTGAGATAACAGGGAAAGATCACTCACTGATTACCGTCATGGGCAAAAGAGACACAACTTGTGGATATTAATTGAATTTATTACTAATCAGGATCAGAGCAGGATAATGAGAAGAAAAAAAATCTTAAAAACCTTCCCCCACCCCTCCCTCCTTCCTGAGCTTTGCCTCCTCGAGATGGGGAACAGGACTCATGGTTGGTTCATCACACATTGTTTCTGCTGCCACTCAGGGAGAGGAGTCCTTCTCCTGCTCCAGAGTGGGGTCTCTCCCACAGGAGACAGTTCTTCATGAACTTCTCCAGTGTGAGTCCATCCCACAGGCAACAGTCCTGCATGAACTGTTCCAGTGCGGGTCCCTTTCCACAGGATGCAGTCCTTAAAGAATAGGCTGTTGCAGTGTGGGTCCTCCACAGGGTCACAAGCCCTACCAGGAAATTTGCTCCAGCATGGGTTCCTCTCTCCAAAGGTTTGCAAGTCACAGCCAGGAGCCTGCTCCAGTGTGGGCCTCCCACGGGGTCACAGCCTTCTTTTGGGCATCCAGCTGCTCTGGTGTGGGCTGCAGGTGAATATCTCATCCCCAGTGACCTCCATGGGCTGCAGGGGCACAGCTACTTCACCATGGTCTGCACTATGGGCTGCAGAGGAATCTCAGCTCTGGTGCCTGGAGCACCTCCTGCCCCTCCTTCTGCACTGACCTTGGTGTCTGCAGAGCTGTTTCTCCCACATGTTCTTGTTTCTTTCTTCCCTGAGCACAATTACATCTGCACAATAACTTTTCTTTATTTTGAAATATGTTACCACAGAGGTGTTACCACCATCTCTGATTGACTCGGCTCAGGCCAGTGACACATCCATCCTGGAACCATCTGGCACTGGCTGTGCCAGATACTGGGGAACCTTCTGGAAGCTTCTCACAGAAGCCACTCCTGTGGCTCCCCCTCTACCAAAACCTGCCATGTAAACCCAATACATCACCACAAGCAGAATCTAAGGAAAAGGTTTAGAAATCCTTCTGTCTCTTGGTTTTATTGTCAGTATATTTGCGGGGACACTACAACCTGGGCCTCTCAAGGAGGTTGGGATGACAATACCTGTCTCACTCTGGATGATGTCATTCCTGTCCCAATGTAGGATAATACAAAGAAGCTCACAGGTTGTAAATTGCCGAGAAGAATATGCTCAGGCTGTGAGCCAAAAAGACTTTTTTTAGGGTTTTCTTTCCCTATTGAAAAATAAATTGGGAGCAGAACTGGAATGTGGAAGAACCATTCTAGCTTTTCTGGAATATCTGGGTTTATCCAATTGCCTGATGCCTATTCTGCCTGTGTAATTTCTAATCTTTTGGTTTAAATCCTACTTAACATTTGATTTTTTAAAATGTGATATTCCATCAATATTGCTGTATTTATTTTTTCTTGCCCACATGTTGTGAGTACAGGTTCTTCTGCTTGTGGTAGAACTTAATTCTATTGGTATCCATACTTGCCAACTGGGGAAAACATAACATCTTTTATGCCAGGTGATATTTTGCATTCCCATCTCCCCACCTGCTCCACATGCCTAGAGTCACTGCCCTCACACCTCTACTAATCACACTCTTCTCCAGGCAAGCTCTCACCCATCCCAGGTGCTGCTTTTATACATCCTTTCTTCCTTCAAAACATTCTCAAGCAGAAAAGGGAGAGCCTCCCAGTGTGTTGCTTGTAGCATAGTAGGAATACATTTTCTGTTTTGGAAAGCATCTAGTCAAGAAAAATAATTTCAGCTATTTTCATTCATAATCAGAAATTGATAATTTTTAGGAGGAAAGTGCATAAATCAAGTGGAAGTTGCTAAAAATGTTTTATTCTTATCAGCATGGAGTAAGAAAATTTGTGTTCTGGTATTGACAGAACATGGCTTTCCTGGGTTAAAATACGCATTTACCTCTGCTACTGGTTTAGAAATGCTTTAGGAATACACAAAGGATTTTTAAAAATAAAAGCATGGTGCCTCAGGGAGTACTGCTAGTTTAAATAACACATGAAACTATTTATGAGCCTTTTTTTATGAGGTGGTCAAAGCAAAGACCATCCAGCACGTAACATAAGACTGGCTAAAGAAGAAAGATTTTTCAAAACCACATCGGAGAATTAAGCATGAACAGAATTTTATTTCAGTCTCTATTGCTTATTTAAATTAATGAGGTTTTCAGGTGGAGTCTGAATGATAATACAGATCAAGGTGAGTTTTGCCAGAGAGCTGGACACTAGTTTATTATTCAAAGAATGCTACTGACTAAGGTTGATGTAATCCTAAATAGAGAATAAGTTTAGTGAAAGTAAATTTTTAAAGAGTTTCAAACATTTTCAGGTGCACTAGAACTGCATTAACTCATTCATTAGAAACGGAGATTAATATTTCTGAGTTATCCCAGGTACCTCCACAGCAGTATCTATCCAGTGTGTCCAACCACAGAAAAGTGCAGAATAAGGATCATTGTCTCTTACTTGGTTGGGCAGTACCAGCTCAATAGTTCCTGCTGCGTTTTCGTAGAGTTAATGAGGTTTTTCCTACTGTAGGAAGAAGCTCCAGTCCATCCTCATGTCAGGGGATCACTCTCAGGTCTAATTCCTAAGACTGCCAAATCCTGGCCCATTTCCTGGGGCTCCTAGGGGCATTTCAGGTACTACAACTCAAACTGGTCTCTCACACTCTTTCCTTCCGCTTTCTAGACACTCATTCACACTCTGGTTCCAAGTTTTCTCTTTCTGTCCCTAATTTTCCTATCTCCACATAGGCCTCAGAGCTAGAAGATTGATTTCAGACACTTGTAATCCCAGGTGTTTTCTGTTTACCAGACCAGGGTACCTACAGACCAAATGCACCAAATGTCAATAAAATGAGCTTTATTCTTCTTGGACTGTACCTCACAAACGAGGAAGAATCTGCTGACTTCATATTATTCACTAAGTCTGAGTTAGGCTTCATGGCAACTGTCTTGGTACTTAAAGGATTTGCAGCAGTACAGGATGATGAAGGAAATTTGTGAATACGCATTCTCTTGTTTCTGCCTTAACTATACACGTAAGTAATTTGCTAATTAAGAGAGTCATTTGAAATCACTTTTGCAATTACTGTGCTAATAAGTAGGGCAGAACTGAACAAAATGGATTACAATGGGACTCTCTTTAACTGCGAAAAGTAAAACATGGACGTAAAACCTCAATTTTTCCATAACGAACTTTATCGGAAAGAAAAGGAGAGCTTCTAGCATGCTATTTGTGTGACTTCTTTGTGAATAAGACTGGTGAACTGATCTGCTTGCAAAATCAGTTGAAAATATTTTTGACCATGTTTTGCTTTGGGTCTTCTGGGGGTTTTTGTTGTTCTTTTTGTAACTGAGGAAATTTCTCTTAAGTTGGTATCACCGCTTGTCCATTTTGTAACATCAAACCACAGCCTCCTACAGGAAATGTAAATAAATCCCGGTGGCATGGAACTTCAATAACCTTAAACCATTTTACACCTAAATGAGAGCATCTGTGGAAAGGATTAGCATGCTGTAATTTATGTGCAGTACTTCCCACCTTGAGCTGGTTTGCCTTGACTTTCCTGTGTGTCCCTAGGCAGATAAGCAAAGATGTAAAGAGCCCGGGCTGCACTGGTTCAGTCACTTCATGGAATGATTCCATAGATCTGAGTGTTTGAAAGTGATCCTGCACAGAGACTCCTTGATTTTGGTGCAGGAGCTTCAACAAATGGACTCAGATCATTCACAGCAATGCTGCAGCTGAGTAGGTTTTTTGGTGATTTATCATTAGTGATGAGGACAGTACGTCTGTCTTGGCAATTGTTGTCACTGAAGAGCATGCTGTTGGCTATGGTAATGGAGATTAAAAGCATCTTAAAATGAAACAGCTGCAGTCTCTCAGTTGTTATTCATCAACATTTCATTGTTCAATCTGTTTTATTGATTTTCATAGTGCATAAAATACACAAAATGTGCAGAAAATTTGATCCCAAATGAAAGGGAAATGGAGAGAGAAAATCATGCAGTGTGAGGAATGGCTACAGTGAAACAGGCAGACTGAAATGAGCTGGGCATGAATTCACTGAAGGAAGTGGACTAAGCTGCCACCCTTCGTCAAAAAAGATGGAAAATAACTATGAAATTCCTCTGTGGAAGTGTGTAAGAGAAATGATAGCAGCCTCTCAAAACAGAACACTAAGCCTGTGCCTCTACTCAAAGGTAAGATCCTGCTCAAAAATGTTAATATGTTTGCCCAAAACCAAAGATGTCTTCCACTGCTTAATTTTACCTGGGTTTAGGAACACAGGGCTTGCAGCCAGAGAGAACTGCATGCAAGTTATCTGACTGCATCATCAATTTCTCCTCTTAAAGAGAATAACCTTCAAGCCTTCAATTTTTTTGGCATAGCTAATCAAGCTGAAAAGAGTAACAATATAATCTGCATGAACAGTACAAACTGTGCCTGGTGGTCAGGGAGCCAAACTGGCATTATCCAAATCCCAGGGAGGCCAATGGGATGACTCTGATTTCACCCAAAGTGTGCCTTGGGCCAAGTCCAGCAGTAGCCCATGTATCATCTAAGACTATATTGCTTCCCCCGCAGGGTACCCATTGTCTTCACTTTAAGTGGTTACAAAACACTTTGGAGCATTCAGATAACAGAGATGTTACCCTGTCACTGTGCTGCTAGTCAAAGACAGAGAAGATGCTTAACATCAGTGAAGCACTTCCTCCTGCCAAGGACCACTCCTGCTTCACAAAGCAGAGGTTGTCTCCAGTGCTGCCTTTGTTCCTGACAGCGGTCAGTGCCCTGAACATGTGCAGTCAACATGTGCCCTGACAGGGATGGGAGCATCTAAGGCAAATCTTGTGAAGTTCCATAATGTGATTCCCAGGCCATTTTGTCTTCCCTTGGACTGCATGCACAACAAAGCCGTAATGGGATTCTCAGTATGCCTGGGCTCGCTGCCATATGAACAGCAGTTGCATCCTGGCAGAGGAATAGTCTAGCCCCGGGCATTCCTTTCCTGTAGTCTGGGAGTACTTCAGGTCTGGCACCTCCCTGCAGTTGGTCCAGGGATGGGGTTTGACTAGGTGACCCACGCTGAACACTTGACGTTCTTCTTAAAGTACCTGGCTTTTTCTGTAGCCATGCTGTGAGTTTGCAATACAGACTATCAGCTTTGCTCTGTGGAAGCCAAACATTGACCTTCTTCTATTTCATTCTCCTAAAACCTCCTTTCCTGTGATATTCATTTGCATTGCTGAGTAGTCCAAGCATATTTAGACTACTATCTGTCTCTCTCTAGAATACAAGATCTTATCTGGCACTATAAATGTAAAAATTATAATAACAGAGCTGTCTCTAAGTGTTCATTTGAGCACACCTGGTAAACCCAAAGGAAAGGCTGAATGCAGTGACATATTTCATTAAAAGACAACTGATGTTTTATTTAACTCAATAATTAAAAGTTTTACAGAAATCACCTCAGGGTGGTTTTTTAATAGCTTGGTTTCAGCTTAATGCCCAAGTCTACAGCTATGATAATTGTCCAAGAGAATAATTTTAATATAAGTAATAAAGGTTCTTACAGATTCAGATATGTTTCCCTCAAGACAATGAGAAGTGTTTCTATAGAGATTATGATGACTGTATCAATTAGTCCATCATTCTTCTGTGCACAAACTGTAGAAGACTCACAAATTATTTGAGTAGATAGTTTACTGCAGCAGGTCGGCGATGGTATGGAGCTTTTAAACAATGGTATTCAGCTGGTTTAGCTCCTATTCAGAGAATATTCTTGCCTGTTGGAAGGACAGTATACTGCTTAAAGTAGAACATGTAAAGAAAAGAGATTCTGACTGCTCAGTTGCCAGATTGGTCTTTTTTTTGGTTTTTTAATTGCTTTTTTTTTATGAACTGAAGACTTTTGGAGGGACACAAGAAAAGAAGTTAGCAGGGCAATGTCTTTGGAGCAGTTAATTAATGAGAACATGATATGAAAGGGGGATTAAACTTCCTCTTTGTCTTGATGAAATGGATTCTAGCTCCTGCATGGTCTATTCCCAGTCTGATGCAGAAACTTGACAGGTCTTCTCATGTACTAAGAGCTATAAAATATATTCTCGTGCTGCCACTCTAATGTCTGGTATCAACTCTGGCCTTTTTATGTCCTCCCAGTCTTAGCTTTTTTTCCCTTCCGTGCTTCTGTCTTCTAGATGAAATAGTTTCCTAAGCCGTTTGTGACAAATGACTTCTCCTGTCTCCCTAATGGAAGAGCTAGTTGTTATGTTTGGGCTCATTTCTCTTAGGCATGACACATTCAGCTCAGAAACCTTGTGGTGCCAGAAGATGTTACTCCCCCTGACAAGATGTCTGCTATGCCAACACAGTTTCAGCAGTAAGCATGGTGAGTTTTTCCTAATCCACTTCAGTGCAGGGTTAGTGGATTAACTCAAAATATGTTGATGAGTTTTGAAGTTTATCTGGCCTCATTTACCCTGGGTGGCCTGCATAGCACGGAGTTGAAGGCTCAGAGAAGGTCCAGTGAACTGGCAATGGAGAAATGAGGAGAGTTAGGTCTTCAGGTACTCTAGTTTGATCTGGCAGAATGCATCATTTCAGGTCACAGGCTTTCTTTAAAAGCAAACCCTGATCCCTTCGTATTTTGTGCCTTGCCTTGTACATATTTAAATATGGTTGAAAAAGCTTTGAAAGGCGGGGATTTCGTGCAAGTGTATGGGCTTTACCTGGTAGCAGTAGTTTACACCATTACTGACTAGCTAAGAACTTGGGCCTCTGTATTTTAGGCTTGTGTATAATGCTATACATATGTGAGTGATTGGATGTGAGCGTTGCAGTGTAAAGTAGAACAATCACAATCTTAGTGAAGTATGAATGAGAATTGTTATAGAATTATCATAATAGTGTTTATAGTAGAAGGTATAAGTGGTACCATGAGGCTGATTAAAGCTAAAGAGCTACTTCTCCTGCTCACTGATTACAACTAGCTCTTCACTGAATTGTTTGCCAAAGAACTACATTAAAGTACAGTCAATTGATCTTACAAGCTGTATTTTTTGTGTGTTTTAAATACAGAGCTCAACTATACGTATTCTGACCACGGGTATAGTGAGTTGAGTGGAATAATCTACCTGCAGCAGCAGGAATAGCTGGGGCTTTGTACATGCTGTTACCTTACACATTTGCAAGCTCTCATAAGCCTTAAAAGTCCAAATCTATCAGCTATTTCTTTAGCTTATGGGTAAGTCTCCATCAATCTGCTTTAACATTTAGGTATGTCATAGGATTACATTTCAGGAATTTGTGGGGACGGAATCATTTCTATATCCCTAAGGGCCACCGATTGAATGTGTGATCTGGGTGTTCAGTTTCCCAAAGTCCATACTCTACTCGTGGTAAGTTTTAAGACGCTGTGCTTGTATTTGTTCAGTCATTATTTTCAGTGAAACAGCAGAATCTTTCACCTCACAAATCTCACTTTCTCCATTTCTTTCCTCCAAACAAAACCTTCTCCCACTGTTCTGGTTACAGTCCCTGATACTGTAGTTGATATAATGCCAGCTCTGTATTTTGCTGGTATCTGCTTCTGCTTTCATAACTCAGCAGGGTCTATTGCTTCCTCCAAGTCCCGCCAAAATTTGACATAAATTTTCACACCCTTCCCTTTGTTTTAATACTTGATACCCCAAATCATCTTCCCTGCTGATTCTCTTAAAGCACCATGAAAACTGATTTTGATCTCACTGTGAATCTGACCAAATAAGATTAGCATTTAACAAAAAACTCTTTTAGAAACAAAGCCCTGAAGACTAAATGTAATCATGCTCATTCTGAGAGCTGCAGTCATTTGTCCTTGGCTTGTTTTTCCCAGAAATGACTAGCGCAGGCATATTTTTTCATAAGGGTTGTTGGCTCTGCTCTCACTTGGCTGGTCTTAGGAGATGATTTCAGTTACAGTTTCATCTGCCAAGTCCCGTATTCCCTTGTGACCTAGTTTGGATTTTAGTTTTCCAGCTAGACCACCTGCCTGGTGTTAATTAGTTATGGTTTCCTTTTCATATGCAAAACTGTTTTAACTTCATGAGCTGGCACAGATTTACCTGGGCTTCCCTCCTCATCCTACTGTACAAGCAGCGCTGCCTGCCTAGACCTGTCATCTGCACGATAAAATCAGCCAGCCTCAATCACATATGACAAATTGTTCAAGGGGAAGGGCTAGGAGAACAGAAGCAGCAATTAAATTTCCTGTTTCCCACTTTGAAGCTGTTGTTGTCTCTGGACTTAAAAATCCTTGTCTGACTGAGTTGCTGGCATTCTTTTCAAAAAGCTGACGGTAAAGGTTTTAATCCAAAGCAGGAGAGGTAAAATGTCTTCAATAAGTACTAGAAGTCCATGTGCCCACCTATTTATAGTTAAGATATACAACTCTGGTGGGGCTGTTTTTTCACACCCAGACTGATTACTGTGTGTTTGTTACTATATCAGGCTGGACTGATATCCTGTTACTATGATAGGTACTCCAAGTAACCTCTGTGCATGCTACGCATCTGTTCCCATTGCAGCTGGTGTTATGGAAATTATGGCAAGCAAACATCATGGAAGTTACATGGCACTGAGGTTGGCCACCAGCCTGGTCCTCATAGCAATGCCACACTAGCCTACAATATTCTGGGCTACCTCTGGTCGGAATAAATAGCCAGACTCTCCTTTGCTCCTTTTTTTTTGACATAGGTATTCTATCTGCAATCCCTTCATAGCAACCTTGTGCCTTTGGTCCTGACCAGCAGCCTTCCCTATAGGCAATACAGATTTTTTTTCCCTGGATTTTATTTCTCCACTTCTGCGGACTCAAGATTTACAGTTCACTATTTGGAGGTTTGTCATTGTTGAAAAATGATGCTAAAAGTGGTAAAAAATGTTTATCTTTCCAAATCTTGTGTCAGCTTTTTCAGATGCCCTTGTAACCCATCCTAGTACAAGATGCCCACTTGGTCTGAGCTGTATTGCTTAGTTACTGCAGTGAGTGTTTGGCTACCCTGATTCTGGAGTTGTCACCACATCCTGAGATTGATGTGAATAAATAAACATCAAAGCTCTGTTATTTTCCTGAGAATCCCTTTGTGTCGTGGCAAAGTTTCTGTTAACACTTCACAGTGTTATGAAGCAACAAGGAAGAAAACCAAGCCCTGCATTCAAAACAACATTGTCATTAGGGCAGTTTGGCACAAAGGCTGTCCAACACCAAATGATGCCACATCAAATACTGATGCTGAATATGTGATCCATATGTTTGTGGTGGACAAAAACATGCAAAGACATCTCTGTGTATGGCCTGCCTACTTAATATGCCTTGTTCCTGTCATTCAGTGTGTGTCACCTCTACAAAATTTCATGGACCAATAGCTTT
The DNA here is from genome assembly GCA_013397725.1 of Rhagologus leucostigma. Lineage (NCBI taxonomy): Eukaryota > Metazoa > Chordata > Aves > Passeriformes > Rhagologus > Rhagologus leucostigma. Next base: position 1,491,944 of record VZTD01003554.1, read on the forward strand.
TAAACACAGAGGTATTAAAGTTCCTCTAATATGAATACAGACCACAGAATTTCACTGAATGACTCCAGACCACAGAATTTCAGTGAATGACTCCAGACCCATTATATCTAACTGGAACAGCATCTATTTTTCAGAAAGATATAAAAATCCTCATGTAAGGAGTAAAGGTCGGATTTAATTTTAGCTATGTAAAAGTCAGGTACTTAATGCACAAAAACCTCAAGGTACGTTCAGAAACTTTTCATTTCAAGACCACTCTTTGAGGTGTCTTTAGCATTGTTTGTCTCTCAAATGAAACTTAAACTGGGTTAGGTCAGAGATGTAGCTTTTGGATGGTAAAAATTAGGGAAACAAGCTTTCTCTCTTTTAATCGGTGACAAACGCACCAACTTTTCTGTTTTATCTTTAAGATGTGAATAGCACCCGCAAATTTTGATTCAGACATATCAGCTGTCATTTATATGATTTTTGTCCCTAAGCTGTGCTATTTTAAAGATGCTAAATTGGCTGACAACATCGGTGCTGTCATCAGTCTTCTGAGACAGGTGACATGAGGCACCACCTGGTGCCTTTTCCTACATGAAAAGGAAAATTTCCGTTTCTACACCATGAAAGTTAGATCTAGAGTAACTGTACAAGTGCCCAGAAACCAAATATTTCACTGTGGATAGAGAGAGTGGCTGTGCTAAAAAATGGCCTAATGTCCCAAATTGGGCTGAACTGGTCTTCTTTCTCCTCAGATACTTTTCACAATGTAACAAGAGACCATGTGTGAAGATCCAACTTCAGTGAGGCCAGACAGCTCCAAACTTACATAATTTAAGCTTCAGCCCAGAGATGTGACGAGGATGGAGCTGACCTCAAGCGTATGAGTTACGCTGCTGACTGTCACAGAACTACTTATTTGGTTAAGTGTATTGGTACATCAAAGATTTTGTGGGTTCATTATCAGTTCCTTTGAAATGAGAGGGGTACCTTAAAGGTTCTTCAAATATCAAAGAGGTAGATGACTCTTAATACCACTCAAATTGTGTCTGAACTCATAAAATAAACGTGCTTGGAACCCTCTCTGGCAATGAGCACAGATGGTACTTGGGTTCACATTGTCACACTCTTGCCCTTCAAAGCAGGGTCCCTGCACTCAGGTTGCCCGCAGGGAAGGCTTTCCATCCCTTTCTCACCCTCAGATCATGCCTGGATATTGTCCAGGAGAGTGATATTTAGTGTGAGCCAAAACCATCCCTAGGACCTTCTTAAAAATTTAGGAGTAAATGCAACTGAAACACAGTTCCTGGGAACATTCCTTGCCACTTTTTAATTTACTAGAATAGTCGTAGCCTCAGAGACTGAACACTCCTCTAAGGTTACTTAGACAAGCATTGCACAGAGGCAGGAGAAAATTGAGAGGCAGATAGTTACGAAAACAATCACTTTGTGCTTTCTACAAAAGCCATATATACTTAACAGTGATAATTTGGTCAAAAGGAAATAGACTTCCACTAGGCTGTTGAAATGCCGAAAGATTTCAGACCATGAAGCTCCCTATGTGACAAATCCAAATCCAAGAAATACTTAGAAGCTATGGCTGTTTTAAAAATTGAATGTTAATATCTGTTATAAAACATTATTTTGTGCGTTTAAAAATAAATAAATCATGTTGTGTAAATGAATGGGAAAAGGACAAATAAATGACCGCAAGACAAAACACTCCTTCAGGAGTCTAACCCAGTCTGAAAGATTAAATGTAAAAGAAGAAAATTCTTTTCTAGCAGCTGTAAGCTTCTGTTAAATCAGTAGCATTGCTGTCCTTATCACACAGCACTGACAAGCCATCCATTTCCACTGGGTTAAGACTGTAGAGTCGTGAAGAGAGACCATTTGCACTGAAGAGCCCCTGTTTGAAACAGATCAAATACAAAATCCTTATCCAAAGGTAGCAAACCTCAGCAAACAACTTACTAAATGATATATAGCAAGCCAAATTCCACTCTGTGAAACCTGTACAACTTAATAACTTTGCAGAGTATCTTAGCAGAATATGGCCAGTTTCAGCACATACTATAATTTCTGAATTTTCACAGAAATTTGTGTCCCTGCTCTAAAACTGTGGCAGTCCCTTCCCTTCTTCATCAATGCTCTCACTGTGCTTTCAGGCTGTGTAAATAATTTGCTGACGTGCAAGATACAAATGCAGCCCTGCTACCTGCTGGAACTGAGGCCATTGCCTGAAACTTCCTTCTTTCCTCAATTATGTGTACTTTTGTGAAACCAGATACGTTCATCTCTGCATGCTTTAAGAATACCAGTTCTTTTGAAAACTTTTCAGAAAAGACATCAGAGCTGATGTACCTTACAGTATATGACTCTATTGAGAATAAACGAGGGGGGAGCAAACTGAAAGGAGGGGAAGAAGAATAGCTGAGAGCCCCAGCAACAGCACAGAGCCGCAGGAAGTGGCTAATGAAACTGGATCCCACAGCAGCTGTGTGTCTAGCAGAGATTTCACTGGACTGTCAAGAGGATAACAGGAGGATGTACAGCCTGGCATGCACATTACAATTTGCAATTGAAAAATAGTTACAGGACTTTTAAAATGACTACTTCACAGAAAAAAAAATAAAATAAACAAGGTGTATTTGAAAAAAGTAAGCATATATTTGAAATTGTCTCAGTCCTGTAGGGCATTTTCAATAAAGATTTTGTCATATGGATTTTCCCTTTGCAGTATTCATGCTGACAGAGAAGGTGTTCAGCTGGTCCAGTTGAATTATTAGAAATGTAGTTACATTGTTCTACCAGCTAAAATCAAAGTGATCTCTGAAATTCCAGAAGTGGTACAAAATGGAAGCAATCTAAGAGGTCCTGAGATATGCTTCAGAATTGAATGTGGGGAACTCTTAACTTACTTCTTAAATTCACCAGTTCTTGAGGAGTTACCAAGCTATCACACGAACAGGACAGGCTTTGAAATGCTTTCCAGGTCTGTGGTTTGAAAGGAAGGAATTTTTCACAAAGAAGAGTAAAATGAAACCTGTAGTGCGAAGAGGAACCATCCCACTTTCTAATTCATCATACATAAAAGCCAAGCGCCAGCCACAAACTGAGCTGGGATTACTGCTGGTCTTTTAATAATCGACAGCCATTTTAGGGCAGAGCCTTTGTCAAAGACTATCTGGAGCCTCATTTGAGAGGGACAGGGAGTAAGATCATGCACCTTTCATTACTACATAGGTAACTTGTGTGGTACAGTCTTAGGTTTTGAGTAGCTAATTTATACTGCTGTGGATGTAGCCCTGCTTGAATGGAGTTCTGGTTTGAGAATTTGACAAAATTTTTCATAAAGGCAGGTTTTTCAGCCTGAACTGAGGTCCACGCTGTTATAGCTACTTGTTATTGTTCCCCAAGCTCACCATTTTAAAGCCAGTGTTGCCATGTCTGTATCACATTTATCTCTTAAAAATGCACGTAATTTTGCTAGATTTTAACTATTTGAGGTTTCCAAGGTAGGCTATTCTACACATCTGTAATATGGCAGTTTGACTCTGAACACAGGATTAATGGCTGTAATGGGAATGGCAAACATGCTGGCATCAGTGTCAGGGAGCATGATGGGCAGAAAGCTTCCTGCTGCAGATTTGAAATGAGTAAGAGGAGCTAAGACTCATATCAAGGAGAAAGACCCATCCTAGATGAATCCCTTGCAGTATTGATTAATGTTACTAAAATCTGGACAAGTTAATATCTTGAAAGCTTTCTTCAATCCCTGGAAGTTCCAGACCCATCCATATAGCCCGGTTGCCCTAATCTGTAGCTTTCGCCATCATCCAGGGAGACAGAGTCAGATAAGATGCTCTGAAAGCATCTAAGACAGATGAAATTCCCTCTGGAGGTACTTACCTCTTTTCTAGACACCAAAGGGAACTCAGCTCATGAGCTAGAACAAGTTTATAACTTTCAGCTAGGTAGAAGTATGTGAAATTACTCCAGTGTGGTTAAACCCCTCCAGTTCATTGTTGCAACAAGCCAAGACAGCTTTGGTAGGCAAATTAAGTCAACTGCTACTGATGCCCAGCTGCTTGCTCCTACCCACCTCCCCGAGGCTATTGCCTCTTCAATTCTGATTGCGTAAATAATTGTCAGTGAACTCTGGGTTTGTGAATGAACCAGGGGGTAAAAACGGCAGAACAGAGCATTCTGGGGTGGAAAACAAAAAATATGAATCAGCGGCAGCTGGGCTACATCATCTGTCCACAACTGAAGTTTTAACTATGTGTTCTTGAGTCTCAGCCCTGCATGGCAGAGTATTCCATATTATTTATTACGAAAGTTGTCTTACCTAAGGAAAGGAGAAGAGTGTTTCTCCCCTGTATGTGAGCACAGGAAAAGCAGAGAAAGCCCATGATAACTCTTCAGGCAGGCAGTGTGAAGAAACAACCCCATGAGGGTTCTTCAACGGCAAATCCGAGAAATCAGCTGCATTGCCAGTGTGACAACTTAGCACCACACAGTAATAAAAGGGGAATTTTTAAACAATTGTAGCTCAGAGATCCTCTCAGTTAGTTAAACTGTGACAGATTTCCAGAAATACCTTCCTGTCATCTACAGAGCAAATGCTCAGTGGTAGGTCATGAAAGAAAAGCAGTATGTGTGTATATTTAGTTCCAGCTGAACAACTCTTATTTTTTCACTGGATTTTTTATACACAAGATGCTACAAATAATATTCTGATGATATTATGTTGCTCCTGGTCCCCTGAATCCCTAGTGGGTTAAAAGCTGCAGGGTCTGTGTGCACTCACATCCCCTGGAAGAACTACAGTAATATGCAAATGGAACATGTCATCACTAATTCCTGGGAAAGACAGAGAAAATATACAAAAACTTTAATGAACGGAAGAAGAAAGAGAAGTGGTAACTGATGTTTCTAGCTAGGGAATATGACAATCAGCAGCAGGGCTACCAGCCAAATCCTCTTATAGGCCCAAAAATGCTAAAAGCTTTAGCTGAGTGTAAACAAATGCCATGTTTGGTGAAAAGCAGTCTTGAGGGACAGATCTGTTAACCATCAGTGGGCATGTTTCATCTCACTGCTCCTTCCACTCAGTTAAAGGGAGCTTTGTGTACCTGCCTACAGACAAGAGCTGCAGCTCTGTGACGCAGGAAACCATTGCCTTCCCCTCAGGTCTAAAGGGGAAGACTATAGCTACTGCCTACATATATAAAATATAATACAGACCATTTATAAACACAGAATTCTTCAAACGCCTTCCCTTAGGCTACCACTTTTAAATTTAAACACAAAGAGTACAAGGGAAATGTCAGATTCAGGTGAAAACTGAGAACAGATTTATTTTTAAAATTTAGTCTATAAAGTGAACCTGTCTTGTTACATTAGGCTGCAATAGCATAAAGGATTGTTTGTTGCTTAAAAAAATTAAATCATTCCTTAAAAACAAGTGCAAGGTGAAGCAGAAGCCCAGGAAAGCATTTAACTTTGGTTTCACCCTCAGCTCGGGAGTAGTCCCGCTGCAGGCAGTGGCAGTGCTCGTGTACTTGATGTCCTGCCCGTGCTTTGATGTACCTTTGTCTTGGGCCTCAATGACCCTCATCCATGAGAGAAGCCAGACTTTCAGCTTTCAAGTGACTGTGTTCTTCATGCCTGCACACACCAAAAGCCAAGTCATTCAGATCACCCAGAGTTCCCAAAATGTTTAATGAAATGCCATTTGTTTACAGTCAGTGAGCTGTTCAGCTAGTGAATCAAAGCATCTCAAAGCAGATATTTAACAGGTTTGGTTGATTTTAACAGTTTTTGTAGATTTCTTCTGAGTTATTTAACTCAAAGCAAATATTTACAGAAAGGAAGGGCAAAGTCTGACTACACCATTTTGGGGGGAACATTGGATTTTAGCTGTCTACCACTACAGGACGAGGCTGTAGCAAGGTCTCGGTCTCTTCTCCCAAGTGGCAAGCAATAGGATCAGAAGAAATGCCCTCAAACTGCACCAGGGGAGATTTAAATTGGATATTAGGAAAATTTTCTTCACCTAAAGGGCTGACAAGCTTTGGAACAGGCTGCCCAGGGAAGTGGTTGAGTCACTGTCCCTGGAAGTATTTAAAAGACATGTAGATGTGACACTTAGGAACATGGTTTAGTGGTGAACTTGGCAGTGCTGGGTTAACAGTTGGAGTGTATGATACTTGAGGTCTTTTTCAAAGTAAACTATTTTATTAGTCTATTGTTCTATAACTTGGTGATCTCCAGAGTGGTGTCTTCCAACTTCCTCTGTTCTGTGTACTTTTAAAAGAAAACCAACAAGAAGCTGAAGCAATGTTGAGAGACTTTCCCAAGGAATTGCTCAGACTGTGCTTGCTGTACCAGGAGGCCTCCTTGCTGCAGGAGTAACTCCCTGGAATCAACCCACCATCACGGAGCACTATCACATCAGTGAGGATCTGCGTAGCCACAGTGGCCAAGCAACAGGGACTGCTGACCTAAGTCTGCTCAAGCACTCCTGCAAACCAGTTTCAGGGATGGCAGAATCCACTGGAAGCTGGTGCACTTGCTTTATTTGCATATCACGGTAATAAATCTGTGGTTACCCTACTGACGACCTGTGGTTCAATACATTAAAATAATTACAATTTCATGAACAAACTCCTAAAAAAGTGTTTTCAGCAAAAAGAAGATATGTTTGGAAAGTAACACAAATCATACAGTTAGGTCAAATCAATTTACTTTTCTGGGACTATTTGCCGATAGTTTGAGTGGAGCTCTCTCATAGCTGTGCTTTTTTTTTATCCAACAGTGTTTTGATGATATCTCACCTGCAGACTAGGAGTGCTTACAGGTGCCAATTAATTGTTTTTCTTGATAATTTCTCAATGCTAAAAAGTTAACCTTGCTAGTTCTTCTCTACAGTGGAAAATTTTCTTGTGATACCTAAAGGTAGCATGTTAATGACACAATCTGAATCCTGAAACACAATCTGCAGAGATTCACATGGCTTCAGGCTTTTATTTTCCAATCTGAAGAAATGATTTCCTGCTTCTTAATCTCAGCCCCCCCGGGCTATAGTCATATATCTGGGAGTTACCCACAAGGCATAAGAATTCGCCCAGATGGATGAATTTAAATTAAACCATCAGTGACAGTCGGTGTCTCCCAGATCTTTGACCTTGCTGCTGGCCAGAGCTGCGTAATCGGCAGTACCTGGGTGAGATTCTCAGGATGCAGCCCCACCCTCACCACATGCTGCCTCTTGCCTTCCCACAGCATGACCTGTGTCTCCTAGCTTTCCTGAGGCAGCAGATGTGGTGAGCCATCATTGCTTCTTGCCAGGAAAACAAAATGCAGTACCTGCCTGGCTCAGACTGCCTGGAATGGGCACAATTCTTTCTGCTGAGGACTATTCAGGAGAATTATTCTGGGTCTCTGTAAGAAAAATAAAAATAAAACCCCAACCCTGCTCCCCTCACCTCCATCGAGTAGCACTACTAACAAGCATTCTTTACTTGAAAGCCATGAGATTGCCTTCCCTGACTGCCTGTCAGAATGCCCTGTCTCTGGCAAAATGTATTCACAGGCCAAAAACGTAAACTTCGGCCAAATGCATCCACTTTAAGAGTCATGTCTACACTCAGAAGAAGTAACTCAGTTTTAAGGTGTTTTTACCTGTAAACATAAAGTTGCACTGATGAGATGTAGATCTACCTCAGGAATAAAGTACACTTTGGATTGGTTACTACCTTCATTATGTCCACTAACCCATCTTTCCTAAGACTCCTAACAACTGGAACCACCCTGAGAAATTCAAAACAACGTTTTTCATGTACAAAAATTATTAAGTGGCCAAAAGAGGTATCTCTCTTTTCTCTTTCAGAGATGAACTTGCTTTGCAAAGCTGGACAGGGAAAGTCCTCTTGCCCCACTGATCATCTGACATAACCCTGTGCATGAGATGTCACAGGATTGACTGGGACAGTTCATGGAATGGCAGAGTGGGTAACAGGGTGTAAGTGTCTTCCAAAATCAGTGAAACTTTGACTAGTCCATAAGTTTACACCAAAAAGCATCTACCTTCTGTTTCTTACCATAAACTGTTATGAATGCACAGCCCACTGACTGCAGACATCCAGTGACACTCAAGAAAAGTTCATTAAGTTAGTTAAAATAAAGATCAGGAAAAGACTTGTACTACAGTCTTATGTTGCACGTTGATTTTTATTATTTTTTCCTGGCCACTTCAGTTTTCATTAGGAATTTTATCTGTATCAAAGAGAAAACAGGTCAGATAATTGCAAAATATGTTTCTAAATGAGCTGTAGAAATAATTACATACCATAGGCATTTTCCCTCCCCCTGCCTGGAAATGGGGAATTTTTTCATTGGCTTCTTTTGATGTCATATTCCTGTCACCATTCTGGGGGATACCAATAGTGTGATTAATGTCACATTATTCTTTCCTATGTAAAAGCCTGGGAATGGTAGAACCTTACTATAAATTGTATTGCATTAGAATAATTGCTAGGGAATGTAGAACAGTATTGACACAAACACTTCCTACACACTCAAGGAATGGAAAATCAGCAAGACACAAACAGCCACTGTAGTCCAAGTGATAACATTCCAAATTATGAGGTGATCCCAGAAAGAAGCATTTTTCTCAGGAAAGCTCTACTTTAATCTGTAAAAGGTAGGAATCGGTCAAGGAAAATAAAATATATATTGGCAAATGACCATGAAATGTGTACAAGTATGTACTGGCTTTGCTCTGCAAATTTTCCAATACCTGATGCTTTAAGTGATTATTCTCGGAATGTATTATTAAATTATAAATATGTATTTAGCAAACAGAATAAGTGTTTGAGAGTTTCAGTCAAGTGTAAGGAAATACCTAAGAGACCGTAGCCAGAAGGAAAGTACTTGCCCACTTTACAGTAATGGGTGTGTGTGGGATTCAAAATATAGCACTGAGGTAACACAATACCATGCAGTGTATGGCTAGCAAAACCATAGACATACACTGCTACTGACATGGCTGAGAATATATTTAGCAGAGCTCTAGAAGATTAAATAAATGAAAATTTGGATCTTAGGTCAATGGACCAATTCATTTTCCGTTCTGAGAATGTACAAAATAGAAAAGTATAAGCTCTGCCTAACAATAATTAATTTTACTGAGTTTTTTTTCTCTTGTGGAATAATGCAATTGGAAAAAATATTTTTTTACGCTTTCATTTTCATGCTTGAAAATGGATATCTTTCTGTGCAAAGGTCCTTTGTTCAAATAAGGGATTACAAGGGGAAAAGTCCAGATTAATGGTGTAAAGAATGAGCACAATAAAATACAACTCTCTCCAAGTGAAGATTTACTCTTGTCTTGGGTAAGTTTTGAAAAAAGTAATGAAAGAGTTAGGAACAGAAGGAAAGGTGCCTTCTGCACAGTTTAATCTAGTCTTCCATTAAGTGCAGAAATAGGTTTCTTAAGTGCTTGGAATTGCAAGGTAGTATTTCATTCAGATAAGGAAAAAAACCTTGATAAGGATCTGGATCTGGATACAGGATTGTGACTTTTACTAACGGAGGAGCATGACAGTTGAAATTTTAGTGAAATAATTGGGAATTTTGTATTACAGTATTTAAGGCAGGTTTCATGAATTTGGAACAATTTAATAAAAGGTTTGTAAAAGCAAAGAAGGACCTTTTTCACATCCTGAACTGAAAAGAAAACATGCTGGCATGTGACGAGCTTTGAGACTGATAATTTGGCAGAAAAAAGTAATTTTTAAGAAACTTCAAAAAACAATGTCATGGTAGTCCAGATGCAGGAATTTTTATTGTAGAAACTATCAAGTCAAGAGAGCTTTTTTGTATCATATTGTGGGGTGTCCTTGCAACTGCTGGGAGAGGTGGTGGATTTCTGACTTCTGAGAAATATAACACTGCTGATTTTAGCTATTCCATCTCACTACCTCCAACTCTTTTTTTTTTTTCCTATAATATTCTCTGTGATCCATGCAGCTGAAAGGTAGCAACAAGGAAAAGGCTTTCTTATGATGAGGAAAGCATTGTGGATGCACTCCAGCCACTATCCCATCCAATGAAGGTGCCTTTCGTCACCACAGGAGAGGAAGGCCAATTTTTATGGCCCTGTTAAATGCCTTCCTTCTGGCCAGGACCTCTCTTCAGTGGCATGAGAGGAAGAAAACTCCAACAGAATCTCATTGGCAAGAGGTGGTGTCTGGTCCCCACCTCTTCCCTTGTGGAAAAAGCCGTACGTAGAGTCCCTTAATTTTGCTGGGAAGCTAAAGGAAAACAGTTCAATTAGCAGCAGGTTGCTTCAGTCATACGTGCTTGCTCCCTCATCCTTTCTTTCCCAGCTACCTGAAAACAGGTGTTCTCCTGCACTGTCTATTCCTTCTCATCCCAGTGAAATGAGGGAACTGCAATGCTAGAATTATTTTGAGTTTAGGATTTATAAAGGCAAAACTGAAGACATAAGTTTTATTAACAACTGACACATGTGCAATATATTCCCTCTGTGTTACAGTAATTAAGTACCTTATCAGCCAGAGCAATAATGGATCCCAAAACCTCAGTACTTTTCTCTGGTGGTCCTGTGAACTGATGGCTCCTGAACCACTGTCAAGTAAGAGATTTTGATCAGATTACCTGAAAGGATGCCAGGAAGCATGATAAATGAAGGTAATTAGTCACTGTCCTTGCAGGTCTGCCTGGCCTGTGAAGACGAGACAGTCTGCTCTTCCTGCAGACAGGAAATCACAGGGTATCCAGCCCCATGGAAAGTGGGCTCTGAATGCATCACCTCCAAAATTAACATCATCAGGACAACACTGAGAAAGAAAGAGGAAGAAATTAGAGAACTTTTTTGATGTCTTGATTTTTCCCTTATTTACAAAAGCAGCCACAAACACATTTTCAGCACAGTCAATTTAGATATTTTTTTCTAAATAATACCTACCTATGACTGATTTTTCTGTACAGAACGAACAGAGGCAGCCGAAGCTGGAGCTAGCCCTGACCCACTGGCTCAAACTGAGGACTACATCCAGCTTCCTTCAGAGCTCAGGGCTGTTCAGAGTGAGCCATAGCTATATTATTACAAAGGGACTTACAAAGCCACTGCTGATCTAAGACACATATCCCCACAGTAATAAGCTTAGACATTTCCCGTAGATCAGGTTACAAGTGAGAATTGTACATGCATTTCTATATATTTAGATTCCTACTAACTAGGAGGTGAGTGTAAGCAGTAACCACTCCGCAGGACCAGCTGTCCCTTTATGGTTGTCAAGCCATAAAGTTCTCACATGAGAAAAGGTGTCAGTATACCTAAAGACAGCAAATCATGCAGAGGTGTTGAAGAAGGTGAAGATTTACTGCAGACATGTGCAACTGGGCATTAACTTGGCTGGAAGTTACTGATGCTGTTGAAGGAGGAAGGATTTGTTTGTCTCACAGGCTGTGGTATTTTACACATTTTCTGATGCACTTTTTCATAGCAGAAAGCCATATGTAAACCTTTTTGAAAACATGAGAAAGATAATTGTTGTGTCTTGGAGGTGCAGAAGAGTTGCCGAGAGGAGTGCTGGCTGCTGGCAAAGCCGTGCTAATGGGATGGTGCGGTGGGAGAAGAGGAGGCCGAGGTTTTGTCCAGGGACGGCCATGGTCGCACAAAGAGCCTGCAGAGCAGATCAGATGCTGGTTTTCAGTCCCATTGCAGATGAATCGTGGTTGCAAAGTGGCAGCAATGCTCCTTCAGGCCTCTGAAGGGTGCAGGTATGAGCACAACCTTTCGAACCTTTGGCATCAGAAACCTCTCTGTATCCTAAGTCAGGAGCCTTGTACACCATTATGAAACCAAATAAAGAAATCTATGTGTGGAGGGGCGATGAGAGTCCAGATTTGAGATTTATAAATTATATATGTGGATATAGCAAAGAAGCAGGGCCAAATGTTGTTCTGCTAGTAGTAGTGTAAATCCTTATGGACTCCCTGGAAGTCAGTGAATCTTGTTCCAGATTTGTGCAGGCTTGTCCCACTATGTTTGTTAATATACTTAATTAAATCTTGTTCTAATTTGAGTAACATACTGTGCTGGAAAACTGTGATCAAAGCTACCCACAAAGTTAGAGAAACGCAGATACTAGGCACAGAATAAGCACAAACTGGCATTTTATTTTGCGGGAAATGTGCTGAAAAGGCAAAGATTTTAGCCAATACGGTTGCTCCACCGAATATGACATTTTACTGAAAAGAAAAATACTTACTAGGAAATATTGTAATTCATGATGTTTAAATAGCATTTTTGCTGAGCAAATTGGAGACAATATATTTGTTTTGAAATAAAAGGTTGAATTGCAACATCCTGATGTCATCTAAAACAAGGTCTTGTTACAAATTCGAGATATGATAGTTGTACTTAGGAACACACCAACCTTCTGATAAAAATGTCCATCTTCTTTGTGGGCAAAACAATCAAGACCCCAAATTGTTCAGCACTTTTCGTACCATTAAATACCTTAGCTATTCTTACTTTTGGTCCAATAATAACAAATAATGAGGTATTACTTAATGAATCTGTTGTAACAACAAAATTCTCTCTCTGACATGAACCAGAGAACTATATTGCAATTCACACACAGATAAAATTGTTAAGAAAACTTACAAAAAGAAACCCCAGTTATTTATTCCTGGAGACATTTCTGTAGGAGATGTGTTTTCTACTGCTGATAAAATTTATGCTTTACAAAATCAAGATCACTGGTAGCCCTCATAGTCTGGTCTTGGTGTGCTCAAACTCAGAGTAAGTTGCATGTGTGTTACAGGAAAGATAGAGTATTAGAGCAAAATTTATGTTACTTATTTCTGTAAGTATTAGAGCATTTATCCCTAAAGGTCTGGATTTCCTCTTGCAGAAGATGGTACACAGTATATTTAATTAAAAAAAAAAATCTACGGTGCCCACTGCATTTTTGTCTCAATATTTTTAGGTGAAGAATAACATCTCTGACACATGTTTTGCATTTCTCAAATGCCACCTATTTTATTAAACTCTTTATGTAAAACCACATCAGTGTTACTGAGGGAAAATTATACTGCCACAAATTTAGATATAGTCAAATCAAAACCATTTTCACAAATGACTGGCAGATTTTTGCATTTGGTTTACATGGTTGGGCATGTTTGTTTCCATTATGCAGTTGTTTCTAATGAGTACGTTTGTTTAGAATATGAGGAACTAAAAATAATTGTAAATATTCTCTGGTTATTGAAAGGAGAACTCAAATACTTATCAGAATACACTGATATATATAATAAGCATAAGAGACTGGGGTTTTTTTTATGGAAAGGCTCCAACATATAGGAATTTCATGTTTTTCCTAAACCAGACCCCCCAGGCTTTTCAGCAAATACCTAATTGAAGGGAATTAGCTTGAAAAGGGAAATAGCTGGAAAATCTGGAAGCAACTCTGATCCACCATTCCAGCTTCCAACTCAACATGGACACAGGCATTCATAGGTTATTTCCTAGGTTATTCATAGGTTATTATAAGTTTATATTTATTAAATATACCTGAGAATACTAAGTTTCACAAGGATTTTCCAGCAGTTGCAAAGGTATTGGCTTTGTCCCATTCCCTCTTCTTGCAGTGAATGTAGCTTCATGAGTCTGAAACTAATTTGTTTACCACAATAAAATTATCACACACACAAAGTCTGTCAGACCCAAGTTTGGAAATCCTTACTCAGATCTAATTAGGCAAAAGCCTGGCTCTAATTAGAAAAAAATATCATATATTCCCAATTCACCTACAGTACTTCACACAGAACACAGTTATATTCTCCAGTGGAAACAAATTTTAGTCTTCCACCACAAATAAGAGAACCCACTGTGTGAAAGGTAATCTGTTGAAATGAAGCGCTTTTCAACTTATTTGAGCTCTAAACTAACACAAATATTCCTAATATTAGATTTTATGTAAGAAGTAAAACTTCTAAACTGTTTAACTAGGAGCATATGCCTGAGAATTTTTGTGGTTATACACCATATTTCTGATGCTTGTCCTTTACATCAGGCTTCCCATTAATTTCTTTGGAACAAGGATTTCCCTCATAGTACTCTTTATGATACTAAACAGTTTCAGTAAGTTCACTTCCCAGTTTTTCATCTGTCACATTCATTCACAGCAAATGTAATAAAAAACTCAAGTCTCAATTTTTGCTAATATTTATGTGCTATGCCCATAAAAAGTAATTTAACTGCTCATGCGAGTAAAAATTTGGCCTCCTGATTTGTATCAGATATGCAGAAGACAGTCTCAACATTTCATCACTCTTGTAATTTAATAAAAATTTCTATGTGCTGAAGAGAAAAGGCTGAATACAAGAGATTCCTCTGCCAGGCTGGTAAAAGCTTAGAGCAAGTGTATGGATTTAGACTAAAGAAACACACAGGCACTTGTGCCATGCTTCAGTTCATCTGGCATGTGCAAGGAACCATAATTACAAACACAGGAATGTCTGACATGTACTTGCCCACATAGCGCTCTTGTATCTCTGCCAGAACGGGCAGTAAATATATCACTGGAAAGTTACAGTAGAGATAATGTGAAAACAATTATCATGGGTAATTTCAGGCACTTCTGCAGGGTAGTCACATTTGCTGGGCCATACAAACTCATTTTCCCCAAATTCAAACAAATTTGAACACGATAGGTTTGAGAGTTTAGCTTAAACAAAAATATTAACCCATTTTTCAGTTGTCAAGAAGTGATTAAAAGAAGAGAGGGATGAACAAGAATGGAGGGGATAGTAAAGATTGTTAACCATAAAAATGCTATAAATTAGGCTGAAAGTCAGCTTCAGGTGACTGAAAACTGTTTTCAGTGGAGCTCAGCTATACCAGCAAAAAAATAAGCTGAAGAGCCATTGCATTGCTAAACAATCACTAAAGAAGTAGAGCTCACCAATTTGTGTGAGCTCACCTGTGTTTTCCTGAAGACTGGAAGAATGCTATTCTATTGTAAAACCATTACATAGGCTTCCTCTTAGTTAGAAATCCATTTTCTACAAAGGAGGTGAATTAGCATGAGTAATGAACAGAACAAGATGGCAAATCTGGGGGCAGTGGGATGATGAAAAATTTGTAAAATTTCTAGCATTTTTGAAGCTGTGAAGTAACATACGAAAGTTATCAAATATAAAACTCCAAGAAAATTGTCTTAGTATTCACCTTCACACACACATAAATTGCTATTAAGAATATTCACCACAGCAAATCTAAATGAAAAAGGCACTGAATTGCAGCTGTCTCTCAAAATAGATGAACATGTTCCTACATATAAACAGAACTTTATATTATCACCATCACAGTAACTATCTACAAGAGACAACCCCACACCCCCTCCAAAAAAATAGGGGAGAGAGAGAAGTCCTTCTCTTGTCATGAGATAATTAAGTGCTAAATTACAATTTACAGTACGTGTAATAGAGACCTGGTTTCTGTAGTATGTGAGATATTAGGGAGTGGTTGAAAAATATGCATGTCTGTGATTTGTCCAGGTTTTGTGGGTAATAAACAGTCTCCGATAGGAAGCCATATAAGACTATTTATGGCTGCAGGCAAACTATTCTGTCAGTAGCCTGGCCCAGCTTTCAGCACGTGATTACAAAACCCAAAGAATTTTATGCAGAAGCCTAAACCTTTATGTGTCTTCTACTGTGAGATGTGTGCACTTATAGTGTGATGAGCACAGCTCTGAAACCGCCCTGTAGTCAATTCTTTTCCAAATATATTAAACTGAGGTCTAAGCTTTGTCACACTTGTCAGTTTGTCGGATGTTTCTCAGATCCTCTACATAGTTCCTGAACAGAGTGAGCAATATACATACAAATCATTTAAATACATGAGGGGTTTGAGGCATTACAGACTAATTGCCAGAGATAAGCAGGTCTGCAAATGAGTCAATCGCTTTTGTAGGGCTTTCTACCAAGTGGCCAATGTTGTGTGACAGGCGCTTGCCGTGGCAGGGGGGGATGCACCAAAGGATCTCCAGTTATGCAGAATCACCTGTCTGGGCAGAGGGAAGGCGTGGGGCTCTGCTGTGCCAAGCAGCTGTGGCAGAGCAGGGTGGGGGCAAAGGGGAGCTGCCTCCCTCGAAAAGGAGATTCAGGCCAAGTGCTCAGCTGGTGCTACCAAAGAGCTGAAGTACGGCCCGAAATCAATCTGCTTTCCAATATTGTTAATATTGTGTTCGAAGCATGAGCTGGTGGAAGAATACACACCGCTATTTAGATTTTCAAATATTTCGGGATCTGATGTTTGGCCCAGATTTTTCTGAAGCTCATATTCAAATACCCAAGTTTTTATAAAAGTTCAAAATCAGAGAATCATAGAATGGTTCGGATTGAAAGGGACCTTAAAGATCATTCCGTTTCAACCCCCTTGCAATGTGCAAAGACCATTTTCACTAGATCAGGTTGCTCAGAGCTGCTTCCAACCTGGCCATAAACACTTCCAGGGATGGGGCATCCACAACTTCTCTGGCCAGCCTGTTCCAGTGCCTTACCACCCTCAGTAAAGAACTTCTTCTGAATATTTAATCTAAACCCACACTCTTTCAGTTTTAATCCATTCCCCCTTGTCCTGTCACTACATGTTCTTGTAGAATGTCCCTCTCCATCTTTCTTGCAGTCTCCCTTCAGATACGGAAAGGCCACAGTTAGGTCACCCCAAAGCCTTCTCTTTTTTCAGGCTAAACAACCCTGACTCTCTCATAGCCTTTCCTCACAGAAGAGGTGCTCTGTCCCTCTAATTATCTCGGTGGCCTTCCTCTGAACTTGCTACAGCAGGCTGATGTCCTTCCTGGGCTGGGGACCCCAGAGCTGGATGCAGCACTCCAGGTGGGATCTTGCCAGAGCAGAGTAGAGGGGCAGAATCCCCTTCCTCACCCTGCTGGCCACGCTGCTTTGGATGCAGCCCAGTATACATTTGGCTTTCTGGGTTGCCAGTTCATATTGCCAGCTGATGTCCAGCCTCTCACACATCAGCACCCCCAAGGCATTCTCAGCAGAGCTGCTTTCCATCTGTTCATCCCCCAGCCTGGGTTGATACCGAGGGTTGCCCTGACCCAGGTGCAGCACTTTGCAATGGGTCTTGCTAAACCTCATGAGATTCTCAAGGGCCCACTTCTCAAGCTTGTCCAGGTCCCTCTGAATGGCTTCAAAAGTGCGACAATTGCACCACTCAGCTTGGCGTCATCTGCAAATTTACTGAGGCTGAACTCATTATCTTTGTCTGTGTCATTAATGAAGATATCACAGAATCACAGAATCACAGAGTAAGCTGAGTTGGGAGGGACCCAGAAAGATCATCAAGTCCAACTCCTGTCCCTACACAGGACCATCCCCAAGAGTCACACCACATACCTGACAGCATTGTCCAAACACTTCTTGAACTCTTGTCAGGCTTGGTGCTGTGACCACTTCCCGGGGGAGCCTGTTCCAGTGCCCAGCCACCCTCTGGGGGAAGAACCTTTTTATAATATTCAGCATAAACCTCTCCTGACATAACTTCAGGCCTTGTCCTCAGGACATGCCACTGGTCACCACACGGAAGAGATCATTAAATAATGCTGTTCCCAGTAGGACCCTTGAGGAATACGACTCATCACTGATGCCCATTGTAACTCTCAGCCGTTGGGATGCAACTGGCCAAACACTTTCTTATCCATCTAACAGTCCACTCATCAAATCCAGCTCTCTCCAATTTAGAAAGCAGGACATTGTGGGTTTACAGAAATTCAGTTAAGTGTAATCTGTAACCCTTTGCTTGTCCACTGATGTACTCCCTCCACTGTAGAAGGCCACTTGGTTGGTCAGGCAGGGCTTGCCCTTGATAAAGCCTTGCTGGCTTTCTTAAATCACCTCCCTGTCCTGCAGGTGTCTTAGCATAGTTTCTTGGAGTATTGGTTCCATGATCTTCCCAGGCACAGAGGTGAGGCTGACAGGTCAGTAGTTCCCACGGTCCTCCTTTCTACCGTTTTTCAAGAAGGTTATAATTCCCTTTTTTCAGTCACCTGGGACTTCATCTGACTGCCATGACATTTCAAATATCATGGAGAGTGGCTTGGCAACTACATCAGCCAAATCCCTGAGGACTATGAGATGCAGCTCATGATGTCATATAGACTTAAGTACAATCAGATTTCTCAGGTGCTCATGAACCTGATCTTCTCTTACAGGGGGAGGAACTTTGCTCCCCCGGTCCTCATCCTGCTCTCCATCCACTCAAGGGGTGTGGGAAGAGAAGCTGATATTGAACACTGTGGCAAAAAGTTGTTGAGTACCTCAGCCTTCTCCTATGTTAACTGTTGTTACCAGTTTTCCAGCACTGTTTTTCAGCAGGGAACACATTCCTTGACCTTCCTTTTCTGGTTAACCTTCTTGTTGATGCCCTTCTTGTTATTTTTCACATCCCTTGTCAGGTTCAGTTCCAGCTTCACCTTGGCCTTCCTCACCCCATCCCTACACAACCGTACTTCCATCTATATACTTTTCCCAGGTTACCTGTCTTTGTTTCCATGCCTGTGCATTTGCTTCTTTCCCTTTATTTTGACCAGCAGTTCCTTACTCATCACACTGATCTCTTGTTTTCCTTGACCAATTTCTTGTTCCTGGCAATTACTAGTTCTTGTGCTCTATGGAAGGCTTCACTAAAGATCTGCCAGCTCTGTTTCACCCACTCATCCCAGAGGGCAGTCTTCCAGGGGATCCTATTGACCATCTCCTTGAAGAGATGGAAGTTTGTTTCCTGAAGCCCTTCCATACCATATTTGCAGTGGGGCTGTCGCAGGAACTCAGTTTGCAGCAGAGATACAATCCTGATCACACAACACACTGTCCTCCACGAAGGTCCAGAACAGAAACAGCTTTATTGAAAACTGTCTCCCAGAGGATAGCAGGACGGAAGAGGAAGGAAAATATGCTGCAATCAAGAATTTGCCATGAAGAAATACACAAGCATGGGCTGGCAAGTGCTGGATCCAGGAGCATACAGTTTTAAATAAGCATCAGACTCTCCGCACTTTCACGATACACACAATACGTGCACATGTGCAGTAGGTTTCATGTGACACAGAAGTACTGGGTTTACTGTGCATTCTGTAAGGTTCATCAATGTCCACAGAGTGAAAGTGTTTGGTATTTGGGAGGCAGAACTTGGAGAAACAAGAACTGAGACTGGGAAGGCAAGAAGACTGAAAGAAAAGCAAGGGCAAAACTGGGGACACACAACCCTCATGTGTCAAACCTTTCCATGACCCAAATAGCAAAAAATTCCCACTGAAAATCTGGATGGTAAGTACTCTGGTTGCTCCTAACTACTAACTGTGTCATTCTAAGAAACGAGATTGCTAGAAGCTTTTAGAAGGAAACACAACACCTTAATAGCACCTCCCGTATTGAAGGATACATCACTACCTCAATGATTAAACACTCCCACGGTTGACAGTGGCAGTTGACAACCCTGTTGAAAGTAACCCCAATTGTCTTTATGGCATAGACATGTCTGTTCACACTGGAAATGGCTTTTCCGTTTCCTTCTCTACTTGGCAAAAAACATTTTTCTAGCATACTTTTCAAGTTTGGGATAATTAGAGCATTGATCCTGAAATCCGAGTCATCGTGGGATGCATACAGAGCAGTAGTTTGTGCAGTCTTGTGGGTTTCAGGCTCCGTAGTCCCATATCTGATTGTAGATTTGGGACATTTTATTCCATGTTCACACAGGAATATTCTGCTGGGGACAATCATAGTAAGTGCTAGCAAACATTCATAGGTTTTGTAAGGACAGGAAGACTTCCATTTTTATCAGCTGCAGCCCAGATTGTAACACTCTGCCTGATGTACAGCATGCCAGAAAAAAATGGAAGTCTGGCTTCCAGGAGATTTATTGTACTCTCTGTAGCTGCCTTTTGAACTGGGAATTACTTGTAGTCCTCTCCAATAAACCGTAATTCAAGAAAGAAAGACAATCCAGTAGAGCACATAGAAATCATCTAACTTAGAAGTGGTTTTTTCTTCACAAAGTCTGTTTATTTTCCTTTACAAATTCATGTAACTGTGCTAAATGAATATGTAATCTGTCAAAAATAATGCACCACATGTTCACTTATGGTTTCATTTTTTCAGAGTATGATCTTTCTATGAGTCGTTTTTTTTATTTATAAGCAAATTATCAGACCGAGAGGAATTGTTTCAATTCACGAATCATAAATACTGTGTGATTTTTGCTCGCTTTGTTTTAAAACCTGACATCTTTGTCAAAATAGCTTGAAACAATCCAGTATATCAAGGATTAGCTGATTTCTACATCTCACATGACTAATTTGGATCAAGAAAGGAGGAAAACAGATGCAAAAGGGGCTGTGTAGGGTGCAAGGTGTGAGCTGAAAAGGACAAGCAAATCTGAGCACGTCTATTTCATGTTTGGTTCTCCAAAGAGATAAAGGGAGTTCAGAGGTGAAGGTCAAGGTCATGAAACATCCTGAGCAGTTTGTCCTTTCAGGTGGTGAATTTGATGCAGAGGTACAATCCTATTGACACAAATCTGATCCATTGTTAAGAATCCAGAACAAAATGTGACTGTAAAAATTTAGTGAAATTACACTTTTTATTTGAAATCCATACTTTCTATAAGGCAGACATATTTTAAAAAAGATGTTCCTTTTTATATGGGAAAATGTTGATACTGGAACAGCTTCAGTCAATTAGTAAGGGCATAATAAGAGTGATTCTGGGCTTGCAAAATCTCATCAGTTGTATTGCTTCAAAAACAGAAGCTGAGCCAGCTTGTCACAAGACACCACATCTCTGCATCCTACTGCTCAGATTCCAAACAGGCTGTAAAATATTTCAGTTTTGGTCAGGCTCCAGCTAGTATTTCCAATATAAAGCTTGTTATCCGTGCAGTTTTGATGCACCTGGATTTCCCTGAATTTTTTCACTAAGTAGTTGGAGATGTAGCACCAAGTCCTGAAACATGGAGCACTCCCCAAATCCAGCTCTGTGGGCCTGCCTGGTATCTGGTGAGCAGCAAAACATCTTGCTGCAATGGATAGGGTTTGCTGGCAGTGCTGGTGTCCTCTTGAGAGAAGCCAGAGCTGTTGTGACCGCCCAGCACCAGTCACCACTGCAAAGGCTTCCAATCCTCCCTGAGCTCTCCTTAAAAAAATGGAGCTGCCCTGAAGCAAGCAGTTTGCCACACCAGGGATTGTCATTAACCTTCTGGTGCCAGAAGTCACAGCTGAAGCTTAATGAACTTGCCCGAGGCCTAATCCCTTCCTTACATCCTACACCGTGCCGCACACCTGCAGAGTGTCCTTGCTCAAAGTCCTGGTTCCCACAAGTCCAGCTGGCAGAGTAGATCCAGTTTTTAAGATGAGGGCCTGAGTGAGGCTTAGGATATGGCTATGCAGAGAAACAGATTTCTGTAACTTTCCCACTTCCCCACCTCTGTGACTGTCTTTGTACCTTTGTAAATCCTCACTGAAAATGTCTCCCCTGATTATTCAAATGCTCTTCTTCCAGCAAGCACATCCTCTGCAGCAATGAGATCTGGTTGTTGCTGATTCGGTTCTTTCTCAGTTTACTTCTAGATTTATGTGCCTTTTTCTGTGCCCTGGCCAGAATTGTGATGCAAAAAAAATGTAGTGAAGGTCTTCGAGACTTTTCCATTACCCTTGTCACCAAATTTCCTTCAAAACTCAACTCATATTCCTTTTGTCCACAAACCCAGTTGAGAATAGCTGATCAAAAAAGGTGAAAAGTGAAGCAAACAACTGGCCCACAAAAATCCAACAGCCTAAATGAACTTTCCACCTTTCCACAATAAAGCATTCATAAGCATGGTAGTTAGATACTTCCATTATTAATGATTCACTAGCAGTGTATTCATTAGTAATAAGCACTAGTGTCATGTCAATAGTGCATCTAAATTGAGCTAATTACATTACCTGATGCCTCATATTTTATGTGTATAATTTATTCCCCGTGGGATAAATCTTTGGCTTTTCTCCAAAGATGGGCAAACAGGCCTGGTAATTTGTTCTCCACTGGAACAAGACCAAAGTAAAACCCTTTATATCCTGTCCCAGTCAACACCCTCAGATCTGTCTAGTGGTCCAAATTTTGCAGGAACTGTGACATTTGCCACTTTTTCTCATGTAGAGGGCTGTGAATGGTCTTTCTGCCTCACGTTTGCTCTGCTTTTGCTCTGTGCCCTCACTCCTTAGCCCAAACCTCTGCGACAGCTGCAAGTCAGTGGGAGAGGAGCCACCTTAGACACACCATTTGCCAGAAATACCTCTGGGAAGGAGCTAGTATTGTCCTTGATCAGTATTTCTGTGTTGCTTTAATATTACCCTAACTGCCTGCAAGTTGGCATGCTCTTTGGAAGGTTTCCAGACACTGAAAAACACACAAAACTTTCTGAGGTGTCATTTTCTCTCCCAAGTAAATTGAAATAGGCACCACTTCCAGAAGCAAAGTTCTTCTCTAGGGGGTATGAAGACAATGTTCACAGCAGGGAAAATCTTCAGAACAGTTTCAAAAGGGTTTTTTATTAAAAATAGGGACATATGCCTTTGTAAAGATTTTGGCTTAACTTCTTCACTCTTTGACCAGATATGATTGCTTATGTTTTCATCCCCACCTGCTGAATGCTCACCTTTAGAAATATAAAGATCAAGACACGAGAGATAGGCAATAGAGACAGTCTTACTGTCTAAGTTCAGGAACCTAACTTTGGTGAATAATTTATCCCAGGCAATTACCCCGGACTTTTTCTGTAGTCAGTGGAAAAAGATACTTCCAGGCATATATTCAAATCACTTAAATTAGGTTTCAAAGGTGGCACACCAGATGCAACCTTCTTATTTGCATTTGGGGTGGTAATTTGCTTTCAAAGGAAAATTCAGAGAGCTTATGTATACAACCTTGTGCACTGTTTAACATCTCTCTTTTTGCAATGCCTTGATAGAGGTAAGCCTAAACACAATACCTTTTGACTAATCTATTAAAAGTTGTGTATTGAAAATAAAATTATGGACTTATATTTCTGCAAACATGTTACATCACATCCCTCAAACAGAAAGGAATACTCCAAAGAGGGTAATATGACTGTGAGGATTTCAGGACTAGCCATGTAGCTGGGACACTACCTGGAGTTTATACATCTCCTAGCACAGATTTTAAAAAGAGTTCCTATCAAACATTATGTCCACCTAGCCAGAGGACAGCAGTTGTCTGAAGGCTCCATTCTTCCCACATATTTCTGCAGGTCTCCTCTTATCTACACGGCAAAGACATCTGTGATGTTAATTAGCTGTTCTGATTTATCATACACATATACAACTTTTGCTGGTGAAATTCTCCTGGAGCTGTGAGTGGGACTTTACACTCTTCTGAATTAACAGAAACTTTGTGAGAGACAAATTGCTCATCGACGGATGAATCTTAGACCCCCGGAAATTCAGATGTGCTGAGAGAATGAACCCTGGGGACTCTGACATATACTGTGCACTACAGATACCTCAATATCTAACAAAGGTTCAAGAAACACCTTCCTTAGTAGCATGTTTTGTGGTACAAACCTCAACTTCAGTAGTAGAAAAAGCACCAAAGGGCAAATTTCTGTCAGCCACCTGCTGCATGTTGCTGAGGGTCATGCTCTGAACCCCAAAACCCAAAGAGGGTTCTGTATTTTCTGCAGTGGAGCTGGGATTTTTCTGTCAGCGTCCTCTCCTCTTGTTCTTCTTCTCAAAGTGTTGGAAACAAAGGAATAAATGCTTAGAGTAAGTGACTCAAAACACAGTAAAGGTTCATTCAGCAAGGACTATATGGAAAAATCTGAAGGAAACCTTGACATAAAACAAATCCAATACCTATTCCTACCAGAGTCTCATATTACAGTTGTACTGACTGACATATTACAGCTGGCAAGGACCAATGCTACTGTAAAAAAATCCATGATGTCATTTTGACTGTTCAAATACACATGAAAATAATTTTTGAAAAACTTCCTATTCAACTTTGACTACAAAAACAATATAACTAGCTAGAAGTGAAGAAATTGCTGTTTCACTTTAACTGACACAATAGAAAAATACCATAAACTGGGGAATAAAAGCATGTTGTTCTAGACAAATATTTTTCAATATAATTTTATTGTCTCTTTTGCTGTCAACATTTGAGACCTCATAATAAAAAAGATGTTATTTGATTTATCCATTTTACTTGAGACTGTGAATCTTGAGTTTATGTAACAAGGTCAGAGAAGTTTAGGAATTCAGTGGTCTCAAATGAATGTCAGTTAGCTAAGAGGTGCTCAAGGAGGGTCTATTAATAATGAAAGCTCCAGGCTGATGTATAATGCAAGCCCTTCAGATCACAACACAGAGCTCACATTCTCTTGAGAGCCATCTGAGGACAAGATGCTTTGTTATAATGAAGAGAATATAATGTACAGTGACAGGAACAAAAATCTATGTTGTGCGTTCTATATACGTGCTTTTATATCACAGTGTAGCTATTGCTACATAAATATTAGCAAGAGACTCATGACGAAGACATAGTGAAGACTTCGAAAGACAGTTCTCTAATATGCATTTTTTAATATTTAAAAATAGTAAAATAAGTAAAAAGTCCAAATAGACACTATTGAATATACAGTCATAATCTACATACAGTAAACACAGCTTCATTATAGTCTAATCCTACATCTGAGTTAGGAACAAAACTGACTTCCAAGAGAGGCATAAATGTAAGAGCTTAATCACTAGTATATTATATACTCAAATCAATTTATTTTAAAAAAATTAGAAAGTTTAAAAAATTAGAAAATATCGATTGTGATTTTACTAGTCAGGAAAATAAAAAAGACATTTTTTGTTATTTTATGAATGGAGTGCATGAGAGTCACGTAACAAACTAATGGGACGGTAGGACTGAAGGAGAGGTTTTGCTGGTTCCTGAGCCAACAGTCATACTGCTGTTAGAATGCAAAGAGACCCAGATAGGCAGAAGTTATATTACTTTTTTTGTTTGTTTAAGGACATGCAACCCCACACTGTTCTCAAGAGCTGTATAGGTGACCCCTCTGTTCCAAGATCATGGATGGGTCCTCTAACAGCTTGAAGAGAGTGAGCCAGCTCTCGCTGCAGGTACAGAACAAATTCAGCCGGGGCTCTATAGAGGCAGTTCCCAAGGCCCAAGCATGTGGTTGACTGTACGGTCCCAGCTCCCCTCCTCAGCAGCTGTTTCTGGTCTACATGCAGAGTTGATGGCACAGGTGGACAGTGTGGTCAGCACCCACACCTTGTCTGCGCTTCCAGGACACCTGAACTCAGGGACAATCAGCACTGATGGAAGCAGGCTTGGGCTGCCACTTGGGGTGGATTTACTGAGGGATTTACATAGTGTGGATTAACGGGGCTGGGACCTTGGCAGACATGTCAGTTCACACATTTTACACATCCAGCTCACACATCTGGCTCTTATTTCTGCCAGTGGCATCTGGTGTGTGAGCTTCAGGAGCCGAAGACTGGTTGTGCTCAGACGTAGCCCAGAACCATGCAAGTCTTCTTGGCTGTGGCCCAGTGCCTGACCTGAGAGGGGACAGTGTGCTTGTGTGACCCAACATGGCAGGGATAACTACACCTGTGTCCTGTGAGAAAACTGCAGCCATCCCACTGTACCGAGCAGCACTCCTAATTCTGCCTTCACCCGTTATCTCCCCAGGTCACTTCAGGCTCTGCATCGTGTCAGGGTTACATCAGCTTTGCCCATGACAAACTGAGCCAACATGAATCTTGTTCTGGGGTGCCACTGACAGTTTGCTGTTGCATGTGAACCTTTATAATTCCATTTTCTGAAAACAACAAACAGTAAAAACACTTCTTATTTAAAGTACTAAGTAATAAATATTTGTTATTTTCTGCTACTCTTTTTAATACCAATCCACAAGAAGAAAGAGTGCAGGTTACTAAGGATGCTGTTCCTCATAAGTCATTTGGAACTACTTAAGTCTCACTGCACTTCTTGTCCCTGGCTTCTGAACCCATATGGTATTTTCTCAGACAACTGTTCAATTTTTTTTTGTTTGTTTAGTTTCACCACTATTCAATCTTATCAGCTTAGTATTGTTAAGAAAAAGGAAGTCACAGGTATATCTTTTAAGATGGTTCACAATCCTGAGAGCTTTCAGCCCTAGACAGGAAAGGATGCTGGGAGGTTGTAGCTGCCAAAGCACATGAAAGGTCACCTCTAGTCCCATGTGGTCTGTCTGCTGGCTGCTCTTTAAAGAGAGGCTCCTGTCCTCGTTTTGGGAAGTGGAAGGAGTTTCCCTCCTGGGATCTAGTAAGAGGCTCATGATACATTTATGTCATAGAGATCAGAACATTAAAGAAATTAAAGAACAAAAGTTTTAGCCAGGATCAAATGCTTGGGGAATATCCAGACTGGTGCAATATCCAAGAATGACTGCTTAGAAAGCTGTTTTAGCCTTTACCAGCTTGTGAAGGAAGGCCAAGCATTTGTCACCTAGTTTTGCATGATATTTTGAGATGTTTATGCTGTTATTAGAACTGGTCCTAACATGAACTTATGAGACGGAACTTCACCCATATATGCCAGCTGGGAAATGTACTTGTCAGCTTACATTTGCTGTTACAGAAACATGGTTTATAAAATAAAATATGTGATATAACCCTAATCTTCAAGAGCTCATATACGTGCAAAATATAGACAAGAGGACATGTAAATAATCAGAATGATGAGATTTTCACAGCATGTGGTAATATATTTGCCTCAGTAAGAGCATGGAGGGACCATGTCAGTCAGACACTCCTCACCATCAAGTGGGTTACAGATGTCAAAATACTGATAGTAGTGATAAACAACTAATTTGGTTAGTAGCATTTCATATTGCAATGTTCTGAGAACACAGATTAAATTGGCACCTCATATTACTTCTTCTCGACTTCATTTCAAAATTCTTGAGTGACCTACTAATCCCTCGTGTACACTTTGCATCTGTTGGCATGCACACAAGAGAAAAGTACTGAAGGTTTAATCATTTGCCAGTTGGGCTGTGGAGAGAGAGTTGTTTGTTTCAAATGTAACACGTTTTTTGGAAGTGTTTAACATTCCTACTTGAAGCTGTTAAAAGTTTTAAACGTTATGATTCAATTATGACTGCTGTAGGCGACCCCAGAAGCAGTTCTATGATGCACATGTTTAGGTCTTTGTGTTGCAAATTCATTTCAGAAGTCCCAAGCAGGTATAAGTCTTCTTCTTCTACCCTACTTTGCACAGGTGCTGAGCCCAGAAGGGACCTGCATCAATTCCCAGTATGTGCCCTACTTTGAACGCAGCCATCACTGGGGCCCAGATTAAGGAACATGCCACAGAGTGCCTAACCCTCGTAAGACTAGATCAGCATTCAAAGCATCCTAAAACACAGGATTATAAAGACAACTGACTTTTACCCCTTGAGGCAGAGATAAGACAATTCAGAACTCATTAAAGCACCTTGACAGGATGTTTACAAAGAAAAATGCGTTGTGGGGAGACAATCTTTCACATACCACCATGGACATGTCATTTAAATTGTATGAGGAAGTTCTTCATCACTTTTAATGAGGTAAAAAGCAATTTACCTACCTTTTTCTCCACTCATTTCTTGACCTCTAGTACAGAGAGAGATTGGATCTAGGAACCAAAAATTAATGTTTACAAATAGCACTATAAAACCCACACAGCCACTAATGCTAGATGCCTTTTTGTTGACCATATTCCTCTAGCAGGTCTAAAAAAGTAAACCCATTAATAACTAAGTAATTATCATTAAGCTAAGGAAAATTCCAAATGTAAAAGCTTCTCTAAAGATGTTTACTGAAGCTCCCTTGATGCAATTGCCTTTGGCTATATTACAGCCATAGCTTGTTTTGAGGGGTTTGAATGTCTGCAGTCTGAAAAAAAGTGTTGACAGGAAAACTTAAATGTAACAAATGTTGTATAAAAAAGGGCTAAATCTGTAATGGCCATTGTTTTGTTTCCACTGCGACTTGAAATGAGAAATGAGAAGGAGGTTTAGGTTGGGGTTTAATGAGAGATTTTTCACTTAAAAACATAATTAGGATATTGAAAAGTCTAACAAAAGATGAAGATTCAAACAGCATGGAGTTGAAGAGCAGTGAGTGGAGAGCACTTTGGGGCATGGCTGATGAATAGCAGTCCGAAGAAAAAGGATGGATTAGAAAGACCAATAGTTCTCTTCATACTAATTTCCCAAATTTCACTGTAGTCTTTGGAATGCGGATTATTCCTAATTAGGCTCTTGCAGCTCCTTTTGAACTCCTATTATCTTGGCTAAGAAATACCGTAATTAAACATAATATGAAAAACGTGGTGTTATTGAGATTACTTTTCAATCTGCAGCTGCACACGTGTACCTATGCTGAAGTCCTTAAGAAATGTTAAAAATGCTAAGCAACTGAACATTTATTTTAACATTTCCCCTAAATCATTAGAACTCCATTTTTTTTCTGCCTAAATTCCACTCATCCGGGAGACAAGGAGAGAGAAAGACAAGTTTCTGACGCTGTGGATCAAGTACACTCAAGCTAATCTTGTAAGGGTCAGTGCAGACTGGGGATTTAGGAGTAAGATCCTCTGCAGCAGAATGGTGCCACCAGCCAATAGTTCTATGGCTGTATTAATCTGCTAGCAACTCATGGAGTCAACCTGGACAGTGCCTCTGGATTCTGGTAAGTGCCCGTAGTCTTCACTTCACTTCACTTCACTTCACTTCTCTTTCCCCCATTCTCAAAAAAAAAAAACCCCAAAACAACACTAAAGTAAAGAGAGAGCTAAATCTATATGAAAAAGAGCCCAACTCCCAAACATGGTTGAAGTCTGTTCACCTTTCTCTGCACCCTGATTTGGACCAGCTTTCTTAGGCATTTACACCCATGTCATGACCAGGCTTGGACGGGTCCAGCAGCCTAGGCTTGCTCTGGAGTATTTCTATGCTGAAGGCAATCTGATTCAGACTGTCATGGAGGTTTCTTCAAACAGTATCCAATTCTTAACAGAAGATACAGCCTCCTTTTAACCTCAGATATCACCACCGGAATTCCTAAAAAACCATGAAATTATTTCAAGAATTCTTTACTACAGTGACTTAAAGGAAAGAAAGTTCAGACAAGAATACAGATCATTGAAAATGGAATGTTGCTCTTCTTTGCTCCTGTAACCCACTCCAGAGGTGGAACAAAAGCTTTCACAGGACTGGAATGCATCACTTTAAACTTTAATGCTATGAAGCATTTATTTCTAGACAAGATTACTAGTTCATTTACAGAAGCTTTCAACCACCAAAAAAATTTAATTTTTGCAGTTAGAAACATTTTGCAAGTGAATATCTAAATGCAACACTTAACACTTCCACTACAGATATTCAAAACTATTGGATAACCACTTTTATTTAGATGCCAAAATACAAATGTAGGAGTCAAAATTCATCAATCAGATTTTAGTATCTGTATTTCAGACTACAATTCCTATCTCAGCTTTATTTAGAATAGAAAAAAAAAATACCTAAGATCTGATCCAAATCGGATTCATTTGGAATTTCCTTGCACCTAGTGTTATTAAACAGAGGATGATAATTGGAAAGGGAAACCAAAGAGGAGATTGAGAAAAGGACTCAGAGAGAAGCATGAGAAATTAAGTGTGAAGAAGGGAGTGAAAGGGTGAAGACAAAAGGAACAAGATTAAATGGGATAAGGTCTGGGAGAAAAATCCTTTCTGGCCAGACCTATGGAAACGGATGGCCTAGTGATTATAATTTTGTTTGTAGATTTTCTCTGAACCACTGCCAACATCAGATAATTTAGCCATGGTTGGAGTTTAGGAATGAGTTACCTTTTTCCTCTGTGGAAGGAAAATCACTTGGCAAGACATTTTGTAGGGCATTTCATTGATTCAAACTGTAGCTGAAGTTGGCACCTGTTAATAGCAGAAATTAATTTTTGGGCTCTGGACACAAGACAGAAATGAAAAGATACACACTTTCAGAAAGTCTAATTTTCAACACTCACTCATGCAAATATTAAGATATCAATGATGTAATCAAGATTCAGAAGAAAAAAGGGGACGCATGTAAGAGTGTTAATGTAGTTTTTGGTGCATACCATACAGTGAGTGAAACAAGGAAATGAAAAGCTACATTATGCAAAATTAATATGAATGCAGGATTATTTTGACAGCCCCTTTGGAAAGAAATGGTGAACTTCTGTAAACTGAAGGGTAAAATATGAGTAGTTTAAGTAGGTGTTTAGTGTAGGGGGTTTTAGGCTTGTTGTGTTAGCAGCCACTGTCTTCCATCGCAACTGGAAAATCCGACTCTGAGAGTGGGAAAAGAATCATGCCGTAGGGTACGGATCAGAGAAAACTGGGTAACTTCAGATTGTTTATGGGAACTTTCTGATGGGGTGCAGGTGAAAGGAATCACAAGCTCAGA
The DNA here is from genome assembly GCA_013397725.1 of Rhagologus leucostigma. Classification (NCBI taxonomy): domain Eukaryota; kingdom Metazoa; phylum Chordata; class Aves; order Passeriformes; genus Rhagologus; species Rhagologus leucostigma. Next base: position 1,522,554 of record VZTD01003554.1, read on the forward strand.
CACAGTCACAAGGCTGGAAAAGCTCTCTTGGGTCACGTGAAGTTTGGGATAGTGATCTTGGAGAACACAGATAGAAGCACACTCAGTGAGATGAGGACTAAAGCCATGCATATTTCAGCCTGATTTTCTGAGGACATTATTTTTCTGCAACTGTAGGAGAGCTGCTGTCCCACACTGTGAGAGCCATCTTTTCTTTGGACATCAAGCCCTGGAGGTCTTTATCTCATTTTCATCTCTGTAAATTATTTCCTTCTAGAATTATAGTGAACTTTAAATGGCAGGTAACCAATTTCAATGCTGATGTAATCTGTTCCATCCCGTAGTACTTCTCCCTGCGCCCTATCTCTGATGTCCAAATTTCAGAACCGGGAAGCTGAGGTAGTCAGTACAGCAAAGAAAATGTGAAACTATCATTCTTCTAAGAACATCACTAAAACCATCTTGGAAAACAACCCAGGCTCTTCCAAGTCTGCCTCTTCAGTCATTAGAAATGGAAGTCAACAGATTTAAAAAAAAAAAAATACATAAAGGGTCTGTGCTCCTGGGGTCTGCATGATCTCCATCTCCACCAGCACCCTGTGCCCTCTTCACTCACAATTAACTCCAGCTGGAGGTCTCTCTGAGACCATCACCTGCTTTGACCCTTGCTTCAATCTCCCTCTGAATGCAATAATACAGCAGCCTGGCACAAAGTGCTTTTTCTAGACACAGCAGTTTCACAGATGTATACACTACCTCAGTTTTCTAAAAATAACAAAGGACAGGAAATGCTGAGCTTGGCGTCTTCCCCCCTGTATCACACAGCATTCAGTGGCATAAGTGAAAATGAGAGTCATAAAGCAATATCTTTGATACAGACACTCAGGGAAGTGGGTTAGTAATATATACCATATTTTTTTATTTGGTAAGAAGTCCAGACTTCTTAATGTCCTATTACATATCTGAAGCATTATGTGCACATGCCTGACCAATCAGGTTAAGTCTATACATCATGCTGTTTCATCACTTACTTAAATTCAGTGAATTATTTCCCAGCCAGATTTTATTTTCTGATGTACTCAACCATCCATGTGAGGGGCAGAGCAAAGGAAACGTGTTTCTTCTTCTACTGTAGAAAAAAAAAGTTGTTTCATAACTATAAAGCCAAAATAACTCTGTTCTTGGTGGTGTTGTCATGAAATATATTCCATGAAGTTTGTTTAACTAAAACAAAAGTTGAGATCTCAGGGTGATTCCTGTCTTCTAAATATATGATCTAGAAAACTGAGAAAAGTGAAGATCTGTTATAACCAACTGAGTAAATATCTTTAGGCTTGCTAAAAGTAATCCAACAGGGATGCTAGACTATCTGTGCAGAATGACTTTTTGTAATTCTGTGGACATTTGTGGACAGTATCAGAGTACCTGGCACTGAGTAACAGCCAGCTGCGCTGACAAATGGCCATAGAGGAAAATCCTGGTTTGCAATACAGATGCTTTGCACTGCTTCAGCACCCACAAGGCTAACATTGCCAGCTGTCTCAGAGGTTTTAAGTATTATACATCCAGATAAGAACTTTTCCAGTGTTTCTGAACAAGTATAAGTGGTAAAGCATGGCTGGAAAGCGGACATGACACCTGGCTTCTGTAATACTTCTTGCAAAACTTTTACCGCTTGGCTATTTTTTCCAGCAAAAGAAGGCTAAAACAATGCAGTACAGTCTTTCCCAAACACTCAGTAGAAATAAGGAGGCAAAAAACCCCAAAGTCTTGAAGTAGTGCAAAGGTTTGAGAACAGGTTTGAACACTGTGCTAACAAAGCAGATTGCAGTTTTGGGGAGGACCAATGATGCTGATAGGAATTCTTCTAAATTGTATATACAAGCAAATGAAAGAGCATAGAATATATGCAGAAGAGCTGAATCAAGAGGTAACTTGTTATAGCTGTATTTTGATAGCAGCTGCAAAAGTTGCATCAGTAGATGATAAAAATAATAAAGATAAAAAAAAATAACAGGTTTTCTCCTCTATATTTGTAACACTGATCAGCCTTTTAAGCCTTCATTTTACAACTATTATGTTTCTAATTTACCTTCTTGGCAATCAAAACTGAAAAGGCACTTTATAACATCTGTATGCAATTTTTACAGACACTAGTGATTCATAAACTTTGATTTCAAAGACATTTCCTACAACTCTTCTTGCTCCACAGGACCACATGAGTTTCCCCACAAAAATGCTTGATTTGTTTCCAGAGTTTATCTCAAAATTTCTGATGTCTTGGGTATGAAGTGGTTTTGTTATAGCTCAGTCATTGGGACCTATTAACTCAGCAAGTTCAAACAAATTCCTGAGACAGGAAAGGGTCCTTTAACCTTTTTTGCTCAGAAGTTCTTTTCTTGCTTTTGTTAAATATTTCTGTATTGAAAAAAACACACCAAAAAACCCAGAGAATAGATCTAATAATAATTATAATAATATAGTTTAAACTTTATCCAGACTGTTTCCATGACTGAAACAGACAAATATATATATTAAGATAAGGTGAGAACAAGTGAGCAAAGAAAGTTATAGTTAGTTGGGATAAATTGGAACAAATGTATTTCTAACAAAAACTGGAATAGGTAAACATGCAAATATTGATCTCAATATTGATCTCAAAATTGAGATCTCAATATTGATCTCAAAAAATACTGATCTCAACAATGCTATTACAAAACCATACATTAAAATTCAGTTGAGGTTGAGGCCATGCACTAGTCATTTAAAGCTTAAATGCATTATGAAACTCTCTTCAATATCTCACATGTAATTTTGTAACCTCTGCTGATAAAACCATTATGGGAACCCCAAAACCATGTAGCTTGTTTGGAATAACTGCTTTGCTGAAGTGGACTTGCAGACAAGAGCATGTCTGATCCATGCCAAATGCAGTCATCCTTGCTACCACATCATAGTGATGGCTTGGAAGTGACAAATGAGGAGGGAATTTCTAGCAAGCAGCATTCTTACGGGCTTGTAGTGGGATCTAGTTTGTGCCCAGGGAGTAAATACTTATTTTAAAAAAGTAACACATAAAGAATGAGTCCAAGATGTGTAATTCCTGCAAGTGTTTGCTTCAGGAAAACATTACAGGATAAGGAGAGATTGTGGATTCTGAGTTTTTATTGGAGTAGTTTCAGGCATTGTTGTACACTTAATTGATTGCAATAAATGTATTTGAAAGTATAAGGAAAAGGAAACTTCTCTAAAGTCAACAGAGAGATGGGTTTTATTTGGTGGGGTAAGGCAAGATCAGGTACGTTCATATAGATATTTTTGTGATTACTGTTTTGAAGATTTTATGGCATTAAAAAAACATAACTCTGCTTTCAACCAGTTGTGGGGTCTCACAGTTCCCAGCTATTCAAAGAAAAACACAAAAAACAAGGTCAGAACTTCTCAGCTTTAAAGAATTCAGTTTATCCTACCTAGGTGAGTTAGGCTGAGAGCTAGCAAATGCATCTACATCTTTTCAAATCTGACCTTAGAGGTGCCTTTCAGCAGGTGGAAGTGGATTCAAAAGATGTGGACAGGAGTGTTTTCAAGGTGAGAGTTCTGGGTTTAGCTTGTGTCGTTCTTCTAGGACATCTCTAGCATTACTGGTGAAGGTATTTCCTGACATGCCTCCTGTTTGCTTATAAGGCTGGCTGAGAATTTGGTGCACTCTGACCATTTCCAGCATGATCTAATGAACTCATAGCCAATAGTGATGAGTTGAAAACTGGACCAAAAGAAACGTGAGCTCTCTCAGAAAGAAGTCATTTACTTCAGCTGCACACTCCACAGGGGGGAATTTCCACAGACAAGAGAAAATATCACCAGCATGGATCTGGTTGACTTCCCAGTCGGACTTCATATCTCGCAGGGCTACGCCAGTAGTACAGAAGGTCTATTTGCATGTAACCAAAATTATTACACTGTTTGGGATGGAAGAGGAAAATAGACTTTATTCCCTAGCTCTGCTGGGAACCTGTTGAAGTAAAAATGGCCTAAAATGGTCTTGCAGGCACTTGAGATGCATTTTGAAACTCAGTCCATATTTGACACAGAATGAATGAGTGCTCGAAATAAGAACACCAAAGAGGGAGATGAGTCAGTTTCTGAAGAAAAAAGTATTAAACTACCTGGCCAATACTCCTTTGCAGTAACCTGTAGACTTTTTAAACTTTCCTCTATCAGACAAAATTCTAGTAAAAATGAAACATATATTTTTACAAAGGTTCTTCATAACAAAAAAAAAATTCTTTCTTGTGGCAGGGCTACACTTTATCAGGCAGACCTCTAGGCTTGGGGAGATGTGTGTTTTGTGCAGGTGGCCTCATAGGAACATCTGCAAACGTTGTCTTCTCATAGAACAGGGAACTGGTGGCTCAAGGATTTGCTCCCCAAGGTTTTCGCATGTTCACAGTTCCTATTTCTGCCGCTAGGACAATGGAGAAGGGTGTTGCTGGAATATAGCCCACAGCAAAGAGATTGCTCAAACATAGGATCTTGATGTTAAAATTATGTGTTACTGGAATTTCGGCCGGTAGTTGCCAACATCTTGGAACAGTTTAGTCCTCACTATACTATTGAAATTATTTTCAGTGGGAACATCTGGAACACAAAGACGTTAAGTAAAGAGAAATCCCATGGAATAATGGGAGAAGGTATCATCTTATTATATGGTGTGACAGGGTGGTCTCCTGAAGGAATGTTATAGTGGAGATGGGGGTGAATGAATGGAATATGAATAACACGGAATCTTATCGTTGCCTTGCTATGTCTTACCCTTTTTTTAGTGTTGTACCTATATATGGCTGCTGCCTTTCTGTTGCTCAAACGGTACATAGCCTATATATAAACGCTACATAGCCTATCTTTCTCTATAAGAAAGAGCCAAATGTCTTCTATGGCTTAGTCTAAAAAACAAATTGACCAATTGCTTAAACCTTCTTGGAAGCTGACCTGAGGAAGCTAAAACTGTTGCCCAGTTTCTGTGTTTGTGAAGAGACCTGCTGAGAAAAGGGACTGGTGCTTCAGAACAGAGAAAAGTGTGTGTTGGTGGGGTGTCTTTTTCTTTCTTCTTCAGTACAAGGGTATTTCTAAGTTGTGGTAGAATATTTTTTCGAATAAGATGGAACTGTTGCTTCATTTAGCCTGATGACATACCACATATACTTGGGACATACAAAGGATTAAGATCCTGCTATTATTTTAAGCCTTGGACATCTCAGAGGTGTGACTTAGGGGAAAACTTCTGGAACACAGAAATGGTACAGGAAATTGTGTCAGGGAGCTTGACTTCTTTGGCTATTATTTACACTGAGGAAGAGGAGCTGTCTAACTCTTCATTTAAACTGCATAATTAGATCAGTTAAACTGCAGAATGGCTGGAGCAGAGGACTTACACCCATGGCTATCCAAAGACATTTTATACAGTACCAGAAAGACATAAGCTCTGTGTGGTTTTCAGCAAGAGGTTTCTACTGGTAAAGTGGAATATTTACGTGGGGACAGACAAGAGACAGATGGAGGGGGTGTAGAGAGTAAAAAGCATTACTTGGAGGATCAGAGGAAAAGGGAACGTCTTCCTGAAAAAAAAAAAAAACCACTGGTATAGCCAGAATTTCTGCAAGTAGAATAATGCAGCTTATGAGTTGTGCCATACCTTTCAGCACAGAATGGATCTATGCCCATTTAGCAAATCAATACATGAACCTAGAAAGAGAGTCACTTTCTCTGCCCTACAACAGAGTGTTTGCAGCAAACGGGTGCTCTCTCCTCCACAACAGTGGTAAATGATGTGGAATGGCCAAACACAGGCTGGAAAACAAGATGGCCCATTTCAGGCCTTTTCCCATAGCAGTTTGTGGAAAGAAATGCCAGATTATGTCAGGCCCAGATGGTTCACGTAAAGAGCAGGTTGGTCATACAGTTCTTCCATTTCTGTGCGTGATTTTACAATCATCTCCTTGATGCAAGCTAGTTTTTAAGTTCCCAAGAAGAGCTCAAGGGAGAGTGTGATATTTAAGCCTAGACATCTTTTTTCATCTGGGTTTCCTGTCACAATGCCAGTGTCTGTGCATGCAAAGTTCTAGCAGCCTGAAACACTTTGATACATTTTTTTCCCAGGCTTCAAAAGGAAAGGTAAACAATGCGCTTGCGACTCCAGGGCAAGCACCAGTAGCCAAGAGTTTACAAGGTAGATCATCTTCTTTATGATTCTGGCATCACTTTAAGTATTTTGCCATGTGTAAGGGATGTATGAAAGAAAGTCATTTAGTGGTTTTTGAGGCTGCAGGTTTGATGCCTTAAGGTGATTTCTGGTCCACACAGGTTTCACAGGTTTGTGATTCTTGATAGAGGTAAGAGAGAGCGCAACTCTGCATCAAAGACTTAATAAAATCTATTCAAAACCAAAAAGTAAAGCCTAGTTTTTAGTAGATACTTGGAAGATATCTGGACTTCCTTGACATTTCAAACAATATCTAAATTTTAAAAAAAAAGGATCATGGAAGCTTATGATTCCATGTGCTTTGGATATTTATTTTAAATGTTTTAAATACACAGGGCAGTCATGAGTTCAATAAGCATATAGTGTGTTTCTTTCGTGTTAAAATACTGCTATATAATCTTGTAAACATAATCTTGTGACTGGTAAGGTCTAAACATGAGAATATACTTTAAAAGCTGATTTTGTATTGTTTTGCCTGGACAGACAATTGTGAAATCCTTAATTGTTCAATGACACTTCTAATGAGTAATCCAATAATCTGGGGATGGAAGGATGACATTTAACAATTGAGGCTGAGAAGAGAATAAATATGAAGAGCAATGAGATGTTCCTAATGATCTTTTCCAACCTAAATGACTCAATCACTCCATAGAGTGAATTGCAATTTAGTGCGAAGTGAGGAACAGAACGCTCAGAAAAATGTAAAGCAGGAAAACCAGGAGATAGTCTAACAAAATATCAGGGGAAACTTCTGACAGGACAGGGTATAGATGATGGATTAATAATTTGGAATATTTGATTTACTGAACATTGGCAGGAGCAGGCTGTTCTGTCACCGTAGTAACCTACCAAGCCACTATAATAGCTGTAAGTAACAGTGCTGCTGTGTACAACATAGGGTCTTTCTTCTTTTCGTTTGTGTTACAATCAATGTGAAATTGAAGTTATTTAAGTATAAATATAATACAAATTCAGTGCAGTCTGGAAAAGTAGACTGGATGACCATACAGCAATTTGAACTTTCTGCTTTACATCTGTCTCAGCTTAGGGAGTAGAAATCTGGTTTGTAATACAACAATCAAAAAGGCAGACCTTGTACTAAGAAGACTTTTGGACATGGGACAAAAGTCATAACAAATAATCAGTGCATTCACCAAAACAAGAAATTGAGATAGTAGAAAAACCTCTGCTAATAGAAAGTCTTCCCCTTTTCCGTTTTCCTTTATCGTTTTTTTGCCCTTTCCAAGTGTAAGGTTTCCTCAAAAGCATATTAACCCTGTAGAAATGTTCTGAAAATTTGGAATTGCATTCAAGAAGAAATACTAGTAACTTTAGCATGTCATATCTGAGTACCAGGAAAGCTTCCCTCTGCTTCTACCAGATGCTGTTACCATGTGCTGCAGCTCTCAGTCCTCCCTTGATTGTCCAAGCTACATCACAAATTTTTTATATCTTTTTGTCTCATGATCTTAGAAGGGGGTATAAACTGCCTAAAAAGACAGACTCGATCTGGGTGCTTATAGTTCTTGGAGAAATTGAAATGGTGTTCTTTTTTTTACAGTATCTTCACATTCCATTTACTTAATTTCTTGAGGTGGAAGATACCGCCCAGAAAAGCATTTGTGGCATCAGGGGTCTGAAGTCTCTCTGGCTGAATTAAGTCCTTCTTTGCTCCAGGCTGCTAACTTCTTTCATTCACTTGACTTATATAGCCAGGGAGCTCTTGTATTTCACTAGAAATGACTGTATAACACATTCCACTACAATTGTATTTCCATACTGATTTAATTTAGTGCCAAGCAAAGATAAATTCTGCCCTTCAGTTTACTGGTGTTTTCATTTGTTTTCTTGAGTATCTATGTAGAGCCTCTGACTCAGAACACACATTCAGGCAAGGTGAACTTCAGCTAACGCCAAGGTCCCCCGTCCTACCATCAACTCTGTATTTGCAGACATATTTGCACGTATGAAAGTCCCAACTCTGTCAAAATGCATAAGACTGACTACAACAGCTCTGAAAGTCTGTGAGGAATTTGACAGGGAGAAAAAAATATTTTACAGTTCCCAGAAAGGTGCTGCTGCATCTAATTTATTACACAAAGTTTGGGGATGCAGTAGTTAAGAGCCTTCCTAAATTAGATGATCTGCTAGTGGGGCCACTAGGATGTGCGCGGTGGATTTTGTTTGTACGAAGTTCACAGAAGAAAATGGATCGCTTTTGCTCAAAATCTCATGCTCACAAAATTTCACGTGTCAGTTTTAAGTGCAAAATGAGTCTCCTGAGATTCTGGGTTTTGAGATGTTTGTGGAGATGCATAGGCACTTTCACACAGCTTTATCTCAGCACTGTAAAATTCCCATGATTTCTCTTGAGTACTCTGTAACTGTATAAAACCCTGGAACAGTTGAGAAGGATCAGATCAGCCTGCTGTTGTAATGGGGGAGCTCAGACTACATCTGTTCTAAAAAAATATGTATACAAATGTTGTGGATATGTTAGCTATTTCCCTTGACTAAATATAGCATAGTGAGCATGTCAGTCAATAACCTGAGGTTTCCTCAGCCTTTCAGGGGGATTCTTCCCTTCAAAGGACTTTTCAGAACCTCTTAAGCAACCATCTCTCAAGCTTTTATTTTACTGTCTGGTCCCACTGTTGCTGAAAAAAAGAGATTAATCAGCAGCTAAAGCCCCTTACGCTTGTCTCTCCATAAGATTTATGCATCAAAGAGCACTCTGCTCCAGGGGTAAAGGTCACTTTCACAGATACATTTCCCCATATATCGCCAACTGTTTCTACTTTTCAAAGAGCAGTGGGTTCCCTCATACCAGCTATGTTTCATGACTATGTTAAAAAAATGCAGTTTAGAAGAGAAGTTCTCTCCATTTGTCTCTTTTGAAAGATTTTACAGATAGGTGATAGTGTTGGTTTTTTTTCAGTTTTTGCTACTTATTTGAAATGCATTCTGTGCTACTTTGAAGACTTCTGCCATGTTCAGAACCCCAGTGCTGTAGACACCAAATGAACCTTGATGGTGTCTTTGCATTTGAGACTTCTCTGGAGACCAAGCCAAGGAGAAGACAAAAGAGAGAGGTGGTCCAGGAGCATCTGGCTAACCTTCATCTTCTCAGCGTGAACAGGAGCGCTGGGAGAGAAAATGAGAAAATTCTTGAAGAAACTGAGGTGGGAACCAAAGAGAGAAAAGCAGACCAAGGAGTTAGGAAAGCACCAGGTAAAGATGAGTGGGGCTTGCAGAAGACAGATTAAGAATCTGAGAAAAAGTACTACTTTTGCTGTCAAACCTAAAATTATCAAGCATTAAATTAGTTCAAGCTGAAACATTAATTGTTTGTATTTAAAACTGCTACTACATCCATTTTCATAGTCAAGACTTATGGACACAAGGACTTAGATAAATCAGATTTATTGACTCTTCAGGTCTATAGAGATCCCTGATGCTTTACCTGGAATAATTCAAATCAGTGTGACAAAATCTGACCTCTCTTTTTTTACATACCCATACTACTGTTCTATGAAAATGAGATCATAAGAGACACTCTTTTACTCTTTTACTATTCAACTTGCCATTTACTTATACTTCTACGAGGGATGTCCTTGGAAATACCCATTGCATAACAGAACGGTTTTTAACTTGCTACTACACTAACCATTCCTTTCCATATCCTGTCTCCTAGACTTACCACCTTTTCCATCAGATGCTCCAGAATATCTTGACAAAAATTCCATATATTTAACTATTAAATAAGAAATTCAGAGCAAAATTTTCTTAGTAACTTTATTACTCTCCAATTAGTCACAAAAAAAGTCAGTCAACAAAAGCAAAGAGCAATCTTCCAGCCCTTCAACAACCAGCAAGAGTCTATTTTTGTCCAAAACATTATTCTTTGCAAAATTATAAGTTTGTCTTCAACCAAATATCAAATTTATTTATGGGCAGTTTTGTTGTTGTTGTTGTGTTTTGCTTTGGGGTTTTTTTTTGCAACCAAAGTTTTTCAGACATCTTTAGTTCTTTGTTAAATGAGCAAAAAGCCCAAGCCAAAACAATTCTGGTATGACTTTGTCCTCCCCATTTCAGTGACCTCTTTAGAGGACATTCTGGTTTCCATTTTCTGTGTGTGTGTTGGCTTGACAGCCTGCAGATATACATATGCAATTGTAGATATACATATACAGTGTATTTCCCCTCTATTTTAAAGACATGGTTTCATTTTCCCCTCCTTTTATTGACAGACTTGTCATTGATTCCAGTGTTCATAAAAGCAATGATGAGAGATAGATGTCTGTAACTGAACAACCCACAGAGGAATTCACTTGTTCTAGTAGGTATTTCTTTTTTGCTTTTTCCTACTGACTTTGTTTCCCTTTCTGTGGAGCAAGTGTTTTTAGAGATTTATGGATTATTCTCACTGAATAATGTCAAAAATATAGAATTTTGCTGGGCAGCAAAATTTCCTACTGGCTTTTTCTTCCCTACTGCACAGGTTCACATTTCTTTGACTTTGATGAAATTTTTAAAGTTTGATTCTAACTGATCTCACACTTTGTTTATTTAATATTCTTCTGTTTTCGCAAGGAAGAATAAGACTTCTTGATACCTTTTAAGAGCTCATAATTATCTCTCCCATCAGCCCATGTAATATGCTAGCTGTTCCACAAGAAACAGTTCTTTATTTTCTGTGGATCATTCCTTGATACTCACAAAAATGTTTACTTTCAGCTCTTCATATGAGTTCTACGAAAAACAAACTTGCAAAAGCTACCAGTGAGAGAAAGCTGGTTGCTGTAAAAGGAACAGCAATCACAACATTAAAAGTGGGGAGATTCTTTATGGCAAAACTAGAGCTTTCTAAAACAAAATGCAAGTTGGCAGCTTGTGAGGCAGTTAGTAGAACTGAGGTTTTAAGCAGAACTTGGAGAGAAGCTCAGGTGCTTTTCCAGGGATTTGAGTCAAATATTTCATCTGGAGTGATCTCACCTGTCAGCACAGACAGTTCAGGGAAATACCGAGACCTCTCTCTTTGTGCCTTTTTTTCAGTGTAGAGTAAACCCAATTTAACACATAAAACTTGCAGTTCCCTCCACCCCCCTGCCCCTTTCCTTTCCCCTGTTTTATTTGTCTAGCAGTTGCCAGCAGGGATCAGACACTAGGAACAGTGCAGTCAGCACCTTTTTCTGGGGCACAAGCACCAGACCAGAATTTATTGGCTTTATTCACTGCAGGGATGATCACTACATCCAAGAAAGAGCCTCTCCTGCGGGGTAGCGATGCTTTGCCACCAGCCCAGTCAGCCGGCTCTGACTGCAGGTTTTAAGCTTTGTTTCATGCCCCTCGGGCTGAGAAAAGCCTGCCTCTTCTGGAATGCTAACCATCCTTGTGGGATTGGATGCCTCTGTTTCATCAGACAATAAATTAGAGAGCTCGCGTTGGACTGGAAGTGACCACTTCACCTAGCTTGGGGTGGGAATAAAGAGACGTGGTTGAGCTCTGATTTAACAGACCGGCCAAGAGTCATATTTATCAAGCGGATCTCTATCCATCTTCTGGGTGGAAAACGGTAGCTGCAGCACTTCCCCTGCCGACGCACACTTTATAAAGCCGTGGGGGGGTTGGGGAGGGGGTTAGTGAGAACGAGAGGCGTGGGGGCTGCTTTTGTGGGGCAGCCTGCAGTGACACGGCAACCCAGACATATGGTGTCATTACTCAGCCGACACAAATTTGACACTTGGTGAATTTATTATATTTTGGTTTGCTCCTGGTGCCTGAAAGGCTTTGCAACTGTCTCTTCATAGGGCCTGTCACAGATGTTGATGTATTTTCCTCCTCCACAGCCAGGTTTTACTGTGGAAACTGATACAACTTCACGATAGAATTTCTGGATGAATTATTCACGCATTGCATGCTTTCTGCACATAGGGGGTTGGAAGAAATCCATCCTATTCAATAAATGGCCTCTTTAATCCCCTTTAACAGAGAATTTTCCCTGACTTTAAACCATTTCTATTATCACCTTTGTGATCCTAATGTTTTGGATAACATATTTATAGTTAATAGCTTTGTTAAATTTTTCACTGTATTTCACCTTAACATGCAATTAAATTCTCCAGACACAGTGATGAAACTGATACATCGAAGAGACAATAAACCATATGGCCCAGATTCTCATCATCTTAACTTTTGGTAGCCCTTTTTTTTTTTCCCTTTTTTTTTTTTTTAAATCCTGCAGATCATTCCATGTCCAGTGATTTATAGGCTAATTCCTGAAATATCTCAATATTTGTTGTTGTAGACAGAATGGGCTGCTGCTAATGCCGGTACCATCTGTGGAGATGATTTTTTAATTGAAAAGAATTTTTAGTCTTGAGAATAGAGAGTTGGATGAACTCATCACTGCCCCCTGAGAGAAGATTAATGAAATGAAAACATATCGTACTGCTTTAATACCTGGAGAAGTAATAAGGATGCATCAAGTGACAATATAGAGCATGGTGCGTGGGGGTAAATTGCTTTAACACAACAGTCAAAGTCCATCCAAGAATTAAAAACAGCATTTGCAGTTTTAAAAACTATTGAGGTATTAATGCTTTGTATCAAAACTCTCAATTCCATTTTCTTCCTGAATTCTAACTCAGGAAGTAGAGTTCGGATTCCCATTCTTTTGCTCTTGACCCCACATGCTATAATTCATATTCCCAAAATAATCACGTTTAATTTAGTATTAAATAGCTACTCGCCTATAGCAAAGTTTTGAAGTCAAATGGCTTCACGGACATTAATCTTACCCCAAACTAGTGATATTATTTTTGAAAGACAGAATCAAGTAAAACTATGTAAATTGATATTCACTATCTAAAATATAAGAGTTCTAGTTTTGTCTTAGTATAAAGCTTACACCGCCTTGACAAGAATTGGTAATTTAAAGCCTATTACATTTTTCCTCAGATTACTGTGCTTTTGTTAATACAGACTGCATTGCTGAATCGCCAGTTGTTAAATTGGAATTTATATTCATATTTTGGAAAATTGCCTTTCTCCACAAAGTTCCATAAATTAAGATCTCAGCCCTGAACCCTCACAGCAGTCTTCAAATATGGAAAATATTGAAACTACCTGGCCTCCACCCAAGTGTTTTGTAGAAGGATGACTAATAAGCATTTAAGGTATTATAAATATGAATTTCCCAGAGTGTTTCAATTTGCACAATAACTTTAAATGAAATGCAGAAACTACGTTATTTTTTAATGGCTTTAGTAAAAAACTTGTGAATTTTCTTTCTTGATTTTGTTCCCCAAACAATTGCACATCATTCGTAAAAGTACTGTTTTTAAAACAAAAACTTAAATTGACAAAACCCTGTCATTGTTACCTCATGGTTCCATGAAATAAGGAACAGTACATCAAAATATCTTTTGATAATTTGAAAAAGAAGGTTTTTTTTAGTAGCTTGTAGCTTTCTTTTAAGTTTAGGTGGAGCAGGAGATTGTCTTCTAAAAATGGATTAACCTGAGCTGGACAGACAGCATCATTGTTTCTTGATCTGAACCCCAAGCTCTAGTTTCTCCTGGTCTAACCAAGTTAGTAAAGGAAAACAAATTGCAACATTCCAGAAAATAATGTTTTATATTATAAATATATCATTGATAAATCAGAAAATGGAGCAAATATGGAATTCAAATACTTCTTTAACTTTGCTTTTTTGACATTAATACACATACAACAATCCAGTGAACTGCCAATAATTCAGGTGTAATATTCGGAGATCCATTTCTGGAGCTAGGAAATCAGATTGTGGGATATTAAGTTCAGCCTCTCCCAAATAGGTACTTTACTACACTGTAAATGGGATAATTATACATTCTGAGTGATGTTTTTCTGCTCTTTTAGTCTTAGAATGTGTTCATAAGCTGCAGGAATAAGTTGAAGGAAGAAACAAACCATCTAAAATCATGATGTAAGAGACAGCAGTAGAAGACTTTATTCAGACTGGTTACAGCCATAAAGTTGTATGACAGAGTTATACCTTGGGAAAAAATAAATTTTAAAACAGCCATGCTTAGATATTTCATTTCAGTGTTGTGAAGAATTGTATAGGTACACCTTTCCTTTACTCCCTTTAGTTGGTATCTCTTTCGCATGCCGCTTGCCATACAAACACTTCTCTGGTTGGAAAAAAAAAACCAAAAAAATGAAAACTAATAGTAACCAGCCAGTTGCTCCATTATGAATAATGGTTGTTCTTGGCCCAAAAAAAGTTAGCAATTACTCGGCCAACAAAGTTATATAAGTTTGGGAGTGTTTGATTTTTTTTTTCCCCTAAAGGCACTGGCCCAGTCGAGACTCCAATAGCAAAGCCGAGATGTGCCACTGGATTTGCAACACCTTGCAATGATTGCAAGTCTCAAAGTTTGTATTTTCTAGAGTGGGCAACTGTGCCTTTTCACTTGACGCCAATTCTTTTGCAGCTATGTGTCACTGCGCTGCCACGAGCATGTTTGAAGGTTAGTTCTGCTGAGTTTCTGCTGCTCAAGAAATGTCATCGAGGTGCAAAGGCTGTCAGCAATTTCAGTACAGGGCTGGTGGAACGCTAGCCAGGAGCTGCTGTTAAAAAGACAGCCACACTGATCCACCGACATACATCTTTGCTTTATCTGACAAAAAAGCTATCTACTTTTTCCAGGCTATCTGCATATGTGCTGGATGTACAAGGAGCAATGAACCAGAGGGCCAATGCCACACCCCATGCCTTGAAAGTCTCTTCAAGCCTGTAACCTTTCCCCTCCTTGAAGTCCCTCCTGAAAACTCTTCTCTGACTAAGGCAGGTATTAAGTTACAGGCAGATAATAGCCAGGCAGGTTGGGAGCTATCTAGGAACGACATGCATCCAGGCTGTTCAGCTGGAAGATCAGAGCAGCAGTACCGTGCATTGGTTCCCTCTTCAATGCACACCCCAAACACATGTGAAGGCTGTTATGGCTCTGAGCTGAGCCTCTGTCATGCAGTCATGCCTCCAGATATGAGCAAGACCAGCCCTCAGGAGCTGCAATATTAGTGATATTAGTGTAAGACCCCACCCCCTCGCATGCTTTCCCTGCCTCAGTCTGCCCTACAGCCGTTACTACAGGGTGAACCCAAGAATGACAGTTCCCTGTAGCTTCTAGCACAGTGGTGCCAAACCTCTCGAAAAGCCCTGTACCAGCACTGAAAAACAATCAGGTGAACATCTGTTAAAGGAGAGCTAATTACAAGCTCCGAACAAGGGAATTTTCTCCTTTATTTTCCCATTTGCATGATTCTCAGCATTTAATCTTTTTCAGTGCTTTGGTGAACTGCCTGAAGTTCACAGCCTTTGGAAGTGAAAGTAGTTCAGCTGCCAGTGCCATCACTGTGGTAATACATAAAGACTCAAACAAGGATGAAAGGAACAGCAAGAGCAAGCCACAGAAATAATCCCTTTGTCCACCATAAATGTTGAATGATAATTTATATAATAAACAACAATACTTTAGAACATATGAAGTTTTGCTAGTAATAAATATTTAGCCTTCAGCCCTCCATGCAGACCACCTTTAAAATCCTGTGGGCTTAATGCTCTGCAATCTGATTGAACCACAATTTTTTGTGCTTCTAATGGCAACTATTGCAGCTACTGCAGTAAATATAATTTGGAGAACCTAAAAAAAGAAATGCAGGTGACAGGTCTTTAAAATGTGATATTCATTGCTAAGCATTCTGCTGGAAAGCATGGCTCTAAATTTATTTCATTTCCCTATTTTCTAAAGGAGAGCAGCAAGGAGAAAAGAAGAGGGAAGGAACTGAAAATTATTCCAGGGAATGACTCTATTTTACTGAGTTGTTGTTATGTGCTTTACCTTAACAAGCCAGCTTGAAACTTATAGGTGGCCCAAAAATGGATGATGTGATACAATGGGAAACTGTTCAAATTCAACACAGCTGAAGGATAGCCTGTTACTTGGCAGGTATTTTGGCACTTACAAATACTTTTCCCCTGCCTTTTTCTTATGCAATATTTAATCTCATTGTAACCTTTTTCCCACTTCATTCTGCTTGTCATTGCCACCTTGCCAGTTGTGTTTTTGTAGACAGTATTTTAAGTAGGATTTTTATACGTGGAACATTGAAAGTAAATATTTTTTTTAATGTGTGTGAGAGTAAGCAGGCTTTAAAATCTTCCATTCACCTTAGAGAATTGACATTATTTTTATGGCTAGTGTATATGTGCAAGAGCAGATGGACAGAATAACAAATATATCAGGTAATAAATATTACCTGGTTTGCTATTCAGAGTAGTAGAAAATATAAATTTCTTAACGTGTTTTTTTAATATGATAATATTAAAGAATTTGAAAGGCAAACCTTTAAAGTGCTTTCATTTTAAGGAGAAAAGGAAGAAAGGATAAAACTTTCAGGAAGTGTAGTCACTGACACTTCCATTTGAGCAATAGCAGTCTCAAATAATATTGAAAATAAACTAACCTGGCTCTGTTAGTATTCAGTGTACATTTTATGTTCCCCATTACCCAAAGACAGATGTGTGGTTAGCTATACGGGCAGAAAATTTGAACTTAAATATTGTCAGGAACTTACCTCTCACACCTCATTTATTCCAGTAGCTTCTTTCAGGGTTTGGTGTTTGGGGTGGGGTTTTTTGGTTGTGTTATGGGGTTTTTTTAGTACTTTGTTTGTTTTGGGGGGTTTTTTTGCCTTTTGGCACAGTGGGAGCAATTAAAAGAAGTCTTTCACCATCTCTATTTTGAAATTCATGCCTCTGTCATCCTCAGTCTATTGTTTCTATATTGGTCTCTAGCCATTCCCATGTTCTGCTTTCATTTGGTTTCTTTCTGACTGAAAACAGAATGAAGTTGACCCAATTAAAGAAATTTGGGGAACCTTTAAACCTTTAAAGGCTCTCTAAGCTAGGTCCTTGGATCTCTTACTAACTTCTGACCCCAGAGGAAATGAGCTGAAACAAACAGGATTATTAATATAGGTTTTGATGGTTTTTTCCTAAATCCATACTACCAAAGACCTCTTTGTTGGCCCACTACTCTACTGTTGGTCTACAGCTCTGTGGAATGGAAATAGCAGGATCTCCGGAGAGAAGAAAGAGGAAGAGCTGCTCAATTTTACTAGTTATGGTTTTTATGTGTAGCTAGTGAATTCTGCTGGCCTACTCACAGCATTTTTAAATGGCTTAACTCAGAGATTTCTAAGGTTTTCAGCTAAACGAAAGTCAAACTCACTTTCCTGGTGTTTAGATATCAGTACACAGAGTTAATGGCAGTTGGAGCAGTCTCTCATTTTTGATATTCAGTCTTATGATCAGCTGTGAATAAGCCAAGCTGTGATGCTTTTTACAAATCTGCTAGAGAGGCAGATATTGCCCCGGGTGTTAGCAGAGTCTGAGGTGATTCAGGAAGAAGATAGAGGTCTCTGAAAAGCACTGGCAGAGTTTTTAATGAGTTTTCTTTGGGAATTCAGCAGTCTCCATGAAGGCCAGGTGTCTTGGGGTGACTTTATGCTACTGTATCCCCTATCACCGCCCAGATACGATCCGAAGCCTTTCTGTGCCTTTAAAACTGGGTGCAAGAGAGAGAGAAAAAAAAACTGAGCAAACTTTTCAAAACAGTTTGTGCTTCAAGGACACAGAGATTCACATCCTGCTGCAGCAGCAAGAGAGGAAGAAGCACCTTCTTGCTTTTCAGCCAGCTTTTCAGCTCCTTTTCTCTGGAGAGAGAGAGACAGAGTTGAACCTTGTTTCCTTGGAACTTTAGTTTTTTGGGTGTTTTTTTCCCTTCTTCTCTTCTGGACTGTTTCAACATCAGAACACATCAGGAGAGTTTTTCCCCGAGGAAGGTGGGCCCACCTCGACCCAGCTCCGAAGAGGAGAGAGACCACACCTACAGAAGGACTCTAGAAATCTTCCCAGGTTTCCCTCCAGAGCGAGAGGTTTTATTATTTAACATTATTATCCTTTTCCTGTGTGTTTGTCAAATATATAGTTTTTCCCTTCACTTTCCTCCGAGGAAAATTTTTTTTTCCCCGAATCTGATGGGGGAGGAGGAGATGCTCCTTTTGGACGTTTCCCTGAATTTGGCCCAAACTGGCCCACCAGGTCTGATTAAAAATAACAACTATTTACCTTAAGGGTTCCCACAACATGAGCCAGGCTTTTTGGTCTCTGATTTTGAGCATGTTACTTACGCAGTAACATTTTTCCTTTTAAATGGAAAAATCTACAAGCACAGAGTAAAGCACATCTATTTTTGATTTGCATGATTGCAAAGTGATCCGGGCTGTATTTTAAGAAAAGGAGGCTGTTCTGTAGCAACCACAGTGCCGAGTGAGATCTTCCAATAGCACTGGAGAGACAACAGTGGGTATGACAGAACATAAAGGAAGAAAGGGGGAAATTTTACTTCTTTTATGTAGAAAATTACAACTTTTGACTCTTAGAGCAGCCTTATGTATAACAGTTCTTTCTTTAGAGAAAGTAATTTTCTCTGTAATATACCTTGCGTGATGCTTCTTTTTTTTTTCAGTCAATCTTTTACATCTCACAGATAAAAAACTTGTGGAAAACGCTGCTTCTAAAACACAGAAACTTTGCTTTATGGATAAAATACTGTAAAGAAGTTTGGCAAAAAGCTTTTGTGGATAAATACTACTGTATGCCCTAGAAGTGGGCAGAAAGTTAAATCCCTAGATCTGAGCACTCTCAAACTTAGAAAGCTTGGCTCTGAGCAGAGATTTTTCTTGTGCTTAGAACATGTTTACCTCAGCACGATCAGAATGAAAATCATTTTATCCCAATAAAAGTTAGTAAAAGGAGACTCCATGCAAAACAAGTAGCCACAGTGTGAAGTAGGAAACAATTTAAATACAACTTTTTGAATTGTGAGGAGCTATCTTTTCCATCCCAGCACCTATAACAGTTAAAACTTAGATCTTGCATACACAGAAGAATCACCAGCTGAGCTTAAGTTACTACTGTAAAAGATGTTTTCAACTTTTGCACTCAGTGTGCAACACTTGCAAATTGTTGTCCAACTGTGCTCCAGTCTGTGCTAGTGCCACCACATGTGGGATCAACACATTAGGAATTTGGGTAGGTCAGTGATGGATGATATCTTTATTACTAGAAGGGAAGCATGGTAAAAATTGCAACCCTTATCTTCACTATCATCACCTCCAGCTGCACTATAGACAGCTTCTGGAAAAGGATGTTCGGTCATTCCATCACTTCCTTTA
Source organism: Rhagologus leucostigma (assembly GCA_013397725.1). NCBI lineage: Eukaryota > Metazoa > Chordata > Aves > Passeriformes > Rhagologus > Rhagologus leucostigma. The sequence goes on from VZTD01003554.1 coordinate 1,542,079, forward strand.
GTCGACTTTGTGGTGTTGGTTTTGCAGTTAAAGTTCTTTTCTAACCTAAATGATTCAGTGATTCTATCAGGTGCAAGAAACTACGCAGACACTTTTGCTTTTTCTCAATCCAGACTTACTTTGTGTATCTTTGCCACAAAAGAACAAGGTCAGTGACGATGCAGCCTTTTGTAGGGTATTTTAAAAGTAGCTCAACGATTAGGTTGCCTGTGCACTTCAAATTTTTGCTGGCCATTTGATTACAGATATGATCTGCTCTGGTGATGTGTTCCTCAGGTAGACTTGTAGCTGTATACTTGCATTTATCCCAGTCTAGCTGTGTCTGCACTCAAATGTGATACCAGTGTGGATATCAGCAAGACTTTCCTAGCAGAGACAAAACCCAAGATGATGAAAAGAGCATCTTATGCCACCATTACCACTTTTGTCCCAATCCTGGCCCCACATGCACTGGTGCAGAGGGCAGGTTGCTGGGGAAGCTGTGCACGTGGTGTCCTCTGCTTGCTGTTCAGTGAAGTCATTGCTTTGCTGGAAAAGTTTGTGCATGCGCTCAGCTGTGTGCCCAGCAGTGTCTCTGGCTGTGATGAACTGAAAGAATCTGCTGTGAAGAATGTATCCATGTGAATCCGTATTTCTGTATTTATTTGCTCACTCTCCTAACCCTACTGGCAGATCAAATTTACTGAAAACTGTCTTTCTGCTACACTCAAACTGTGCAAATTAATGTTTAGACTGACAAGCAAAAGGGAAACTGATTGACACACAATGGACAACCAGATGAGACAGACTTGGGATTGTCAAGCAGATATCACATTCCTGTTTTTTGGCAAGAAGCTGCTGCTGTCCATAGAGTGGTGATGTAAATGTGCATGATGTCCATCTGCAGTGCTGTACCAGGATGTTTCCATACTGCAGGTACAGAGTAAGAGCTCCTTTGCAAATGCTGATTTAGAACACCATAAAAATACATCTCTAAGATGCACACTGACTTTCAGTCTCCAGACTGAAGGAGCTGAGGAGCTAAGGAGCTGGGGAGCTGAGGAAGCTTGTAACAGGTCAATTACTGAATGTTTTCCACCTAAAACCCTCTTTGAAATATATCCTTATATATTTTAAAACAGTAAAAAAGAAGTAGTGTAGTTCTAACTGCACTGTAAAAAAGATAAGTGTTCAAGAAGGTAGAAAGATGGAGAGGGACTTTTTACAAGCGCATGTAGTGATGAGACAAGGGTCAATGGCTTCAAACTGAGAGTAGGTCTAGATGAGATATGAGGAAGGATTTCTTCATTGTTAGGGTCATGAGGCACTGAAACAGGTTGCCAAGAGAAGTTGTTGATGCCCCATTCCTGGAAGTGTTCAAGGCCATGCTGGATAGGGCTTAGAGAAAGCAGGTCTAGTGAAAGGTGTCCCTGCTCACGGCAGAGGGGTTGGAACTGGATCTTTAAGGGTCCCAAAGTAAACCATTTGATGATGATGATAATTCTGAGATGTGAAGAAAGACATGGCCAACTAAAGAAATGCAATAAGCAACCAGAGGAAATGGTATCACATTTTTCCCTTGAGCAGTGTCTTATTATTTAATTGAGATACAAAAACTCATCACCAATAAATGACATTTTTCTTTGCAGTATTTTGAGGACCTGTAATTAAAAGTACTTATTTTGCAGAAAATCAAAAATGGATGATACAAGCTTTATGTTTCAGTGTCTGACAAAAGTGAAAAGAACTCCCTTATATTATAAAAAAATGGAAAACACAGGCTCTGTGTACTGCAAAAAAGCATTTAGTCACAGTTTTCAACTAAATGAATAGTTCTCATTATTTAAACTACCGTTACTTAAAGTAAGCATACTCTAAATGCATAAATAATCAATTACTAATGAGTGAAAACTGATAATCAGATTAATCAAATTCTTCCCTATTCAAAATCAGTTCAGCTAGTGTTTTAATTCGCTATGCAGTTACCAATTTCTTTTTCTTCTTGACAGCCTGTGTCCCTTTTTACAGTTCCCTGCTCCTAGATCAGATAATTACTTGAAACACACAACTTTTATTTAAATGAAAGAGTGTCTTTTAAACTGTTCTGGTTTTGAAGACTGTCTCAGAGATATACTCAAAGCATACCTCTAAGAAATCAGGAAGGAACAGATGAAGGACTCATCAGTTGTTTATTTATAAAACTCTTGGCATTTTGCATCATAAATCTTGAACTTTTGCCACAAAATCTATTTGACTCTGAAGGAAGCCAGGATTTTCCAACACTTTGGAGTTGATAACTTTCTTATAAATACTTCTAAGACAGAAATAGCCTGTCTAAAATAGCAACCACTAAGCTAGTCTTGTTTGGGTAATGGTAACATTGTGCTGTGGATCTTGAAGAAACTTGTGCTGGCTTCAGAGGACTTCATATTACCTGAGAAATATACAGTCCAAAGTCCTTATATGCTCCTAGTATTTAAAGCTGGTGATGGAAGGTGGGTTCTGGTTCTGATATAATATGTGGAGAGTCAAGCCAGGAGGGCAAGTGAGACCAGGCAGAGTGCTGATTACATGCTGTTTTTTGGATTTGGTATGATAGATACATAGCTGGAGTGGAGCTGTGTTTCCAAATGACATTTCTGTGTTGTTAACACATTACACGTGCTGAAAGAAGCCTGCTCAAGTCTCTTGAAACAGGGAGAAAGCAAAAGAGAAAGATGACATACACGTGATGCTTTTCAAGAGCAATGCAGCAGACATGATACCAATGAGATATATTTGAGATATACAGCAAACAGCAAGTCAGACTTGTGAAAATATAGAGATAATGTTTGACATCATGGCAGTAGGTGAATGCAAAAGCCTCTTCAACTTATTAAGTGTACCAGTTCTCCAATGTGAACATGGAAAGATAAACACGAATTTTCTTTTCACCTCCTACTAATAAGAAAACAATTAGAATAATGTACCTTCCACTGAGCTGACAAGAATGTAGGCATCCTTGGACGTTGCAGTGAAGACTAAAGAAACAGTGTGTAGTTGGGTCTTTGCTCCTGCAAAGTGGTGAGGGGGCAACTGCTGCAAAGAGCCAGGCAGATTCTCTCAGCTGAATTGATTTTCAGCAATGGTTTTCATCAGCTGACATGAGCTCTGGCCCCATGCTGTGTGTTTGCTTATGGCTGCTCCAGCCATTGGATGCAAGGGTAACTGCAAAATAGGAAGCAACAAAATTCAAGGCTCAAGTCAGCATCTGCAGCTGAAAACTGCACTTTAAGAGGGCTTTGGTAATACCTTTTGTATTTATTACCTTGGGCTCAGCGCCATGCCTCATCTCTAACATGCTTCTCAAGTAAAATACAGCTCAGTAATTGGGATTTGGTGGTCTAAAGCAAGAAAGAAGATGTGAGATGACTCTGAAATATACCATAACATGGTAAGAATCACTGAATTGTGTATAGATCCATTGATAGGAGGACCTTTCAAAAGTCGTAGTGCAAATATACATCTTCTAGTGAACAAATGCACAGTGAATGCTCATATCGTTCCTTGAACGCAGCATACAATATTAATCAGAGATATAGTACTAGATAGTTCTGGTTCTCCACGGGACAACTTTTGTATGTTCTTAAATGTTAGGAGACCACGAATTAAAATGGCTGCTGTATTCAAGAATTTTAATTCCCTTTAATAATCCATGTCACATATGAATTGTTCAAAGAACTGTCTAAGCAAAGTTCTGTTCCCTCTGCTGAATGAAATGATTAGTGCTCTAGTGACATCAAAGAAATTTTGTCCATTTCCTTCAACAGAGCATTTGGCTTTAAATCCACATTCAATATACTCTGTCATCAGTTAGCCCAAAATTATCCCTTGCAAATAATTGTATGTAACACTTGTCCTGTCCTGTCCTCTCCTCTCCTCTCCTATCCCTTTGTCTCCTTTCTCCTCTCCCGTCTTCCTTTTTCCTTTCTTTATTCTTCTCTCTTTTGCATCTTTATTCTTCCTTCTGTCTTTTCCAAAATTCAAAGTTTTTGTTCTTGGTACAGATTTCATACATGTATCACAGCAACCAAACACCCATAAGAAATCTTTCAATAGTAGGAAACGTTTGAGACAATACAGTGCCTTTTAAAAAGAAATCTTTTAAAAAGCTGCTCACATTATTATGGTATGTATTGTTACTAGCAGAAACACTCTCCATAGATAATTTAAAGCTTTAATAATTGAACTATACTACTTGCATAATATCTCTTTAAGGAATACTGCCCAAGACCTATGTTTATTAGTAATTGGATCTGGTTACAGTTCACAAATCTCTGATATCAGACCTCAATTAAAATGCCATTTGTTTAGTGAAGTGTTGAAGTCCATGACTGAGTGAACAAGATGGTCCCAATTTCACTTCCAGTCCAGCTGTGGTACATCAGTCGGTCAGCTCCATAAGGAATGATTTCCCATTGCATAGGTATCAACACCTCTAGGAGGTTTCACACAGATGTATGTATGCAATGCTAAAAATAATCTTTAGCCACAGAGTTCCGTTTAAATTGCTCAGACTGGTAGGTCTACTAGCAGAGTAAAAGTACCTGAGCTAACATAAAGATGTCTTGTGCCCTCTGACAAGTGATTTCCACATCCACTGCTACAGGAATGAAACAAATATAACTGTATTTCTTGCCTCTGAGCAGCTCCCAAAGACAGAATTTGTAATCTTCCGCAAATGTCATGCCACTTCTACACTACAGCTTGCACACATTTTTGCAGTAAAAAGGTTTGCTGTATGTGTAAGCTCCTCTGTTTGCCTTGCTAAAGGAAAAAGTCTTCTAACAAAAACATAAAGATCTGTATATTTAATATAGTAAACAGATGGTAGTCTCTCATGGCAAAGTATTTTTGTTCAGTAGTTTTCAAATATGACTTTTACAGAAAGTTCCTGTCTACAAAGGTTTCAGTTTGGGGGGATGTACTTTTGTAGATGAAATAGTTATCCAAAAAGCTTTACAAGCCATTGGTTCCCATTAGAAACTTACTGCTTACTCATTTTCGTGGGTTGTTGCCACTTTAATGTAACAATGGAATATGTGTTAATATCTTCCTTTATTTTAAATTCTTTTTTTAAATGCATTTTAAGACACAGTTTCAGATTCCTGAGCTGTGAAGTGCTTTTTTCCTACTTTCCAACATTATGTGTAAATGAGCATCTACTTTCCTCTACCCAGACTAAAAACCACTATGCACAATAATATGTGTCTATTCGATGTACTTCATGAAACTGGCAGCACAATTTCTCAACTCAGAAGAGAGAGGAATTATTTTCTACTCCTCTAGCTTAATTGCCATTCTATGTGTTCTGCATTCTGCGTGTAATTCAGATGCAACAAAGTCTAATAATTAACAACAGTAATGAAGACCTACCGCCTTTGGCTCAGTATGCTGCAATGCTCAGCAGGCTGCAACGCTTCCGCACTCTCAGGTCTTTTCCATGAAATATCTAGGCAACAACTTTTGTTTCTCACATATTAAATATACAACTAGGCAGACTCACCTCTTAATTCTAGTGCTAAGAGAGCTACTCCAGTGACCTCTACACTTCAGGTCAGCAGCCATGAAGCTCTGTACTTCAGGGAACTGCCAGAACATGAGACCTGCTCCTTCAAAATGAGCAATTCTTCTGGAAAAAGGAGGTTGGGAAATTTCACACATCATCTGAGATTAATACCACGACTCATTCTTATGAATAGTCCTCAAATTAGAATGTAGATTGCATAACTTCTGGATTGCGAGAGGAACTGCTGAGTCCTGCCATTAGGCTCGGGTGGCAAAGGCTGCTTACACACTTCTTGATGGAAATGGGTGGAAAGACTCGAAAAATGGATCAGCTTGTGTGAGTAACAGCTGTTGATTTCTCTGCTAGCCTCTTGCCTCCATCTTCAACTGTGTTGTCCAAAGTGCCCTGAACCAAAGGCAGAACTAGTGAAGGGTTTCTCATGTGGGTAAACAAATAATATCTGGAGGAAGCAAAACCCATTTATTGAAACTTCTTTTCCAGACCATTTTGCTAGCAGCTAGCTGAGAATTCTTTCCTCAGCTTTGTTCTCCAGTACTGGAGGACATAGGCAATTATCAAAATTTCTTGACAAATAAAAACCATGAAAAATAGGTTTGGACATGGTTTTCTCAAGTGACAAGGTCAGCTGACCAACCAAGCCTAATTTTAAAAACCGAAAAGAATGAGTGCTTAATTTCTCTTTGTTTTAATAAAGAAAAGAATTCATTTTATAACTTACAGTGACCAACCTCAGAATCATTACCACTGCAGTTCTATTTGGGTAACTTGGGAACATTCCATATTTTCATTCCTTTCCTTTTTGTTTAAATAATAATGCTGCTAGTCATGGTGCACAGTCACTGTTTTAATCAAGAACTGCACATTTTAAATATTTGTGTTCATTGTAGCCAAGAAGTCTGCAGAGTCAGTGTTTTGACCAATTAAGGTTTAATCAGGACAGAATGTTTCAATGTTAAAATATACAAATTGCATCTGATCCACTGGCATATGCTACCTTTCTTGTTGTAGCACTGTCTTTCTTCTTAAATTGAATGGCTCAGCTACAGGCTTTCATTTCTACGTAATGACATGAGCCTCCCATTGCCAACAGAGTTGTTACAAGAGCAGAGTGAATGCTGCCTTTATAGCCCATCAGCTGTGTACTAGCACATCTAGCAGGCAGTACCGTGCTTCTTCATTTATTTACTTGCCATCTCTCTTCTTTACTCTGTATTTGAAATTTTCTGTCACATGTTCTGTAATGGAAGACACATGGGTATTGTTTTGGTACTCCAGGGAGAAGCTGGGTTGTCATAGCTTGAGGCACACTGAAAGGACACAGGAATTATAGGATATTTTTTTGTCTCAGGCTGAAAGGCACAATTCTTCAAAACCATCCACCCACTTCATCCTCTGAAAGTTAAATTCACTGTACCTCTCCTGCCCCTTTGCTTATGAAAGGGGTTTGCAGCAAAGGTCAGAGGTAGTTGACTAAGGCCAGTATAGAACCCCAGTGAAGTACAGTCATCTCAGATGCCATTTGTCTGTCAAAACCATGAATCCTTGCTAATCTTCCCACTGGCAGAAATTTCAAAACATGTACCATAACCAGTGTCACGAGTTCCATGCTCACCTTGCTGGCTGCAGCAGTTGTGGAGCCACCGGCTGTCACTTCAGTTGTGTTTCTCGGCATTTTTGCTACCCAGTTTTCTGCTATGTATAACTACGCTATGTATAACATATGCTGTGTAATAACCATGTATTTCAGTTTACTTTCTCCTTTGCTTTCATAGCATTCATATTCCCAGGTCAGATCCTATTTTATCCTTTTAGGCCCAGTTGTTAATTTCCCTAGACTTAGAGAAATTCTGCTTAACTTGCTCATATTTGTAAGTATTCTAAGTTTGGTAATGTCCTGAAATGTCCTTTAAAATGACCTTTGCAATTTTTTTTTCTGTCAATACAGTACTGTATTATTTCTGATCGTCACATCACCCTATTAGAGAATTTTCCTACATATATGTATATATCCTAATATACAGTGTAATATAAACAGTCTTCAGTCCACTTGACAATTTTCCTTTTCAAGCTAATTTGGGTTAATTTTGATCCATATTATCCAACTCAAAAAAAAAAAAAAAAATCCCTTTGAAAACAGCAGAACTCTTCACTTGCACTTACCAGAGTGAGTAAAATTACTACAGTCCGTCCCTCAGAGACTGCTCTTTTTATTTTGCATTTCATTCATTGAATAAATAATATATATTCTTGCCAAAAAATTCTAACTAACCCACTTTTTTGATTTTAAAATATTACACTGAGGTTATAATTTTTCCTACTACTTTTCCCTACCCTTCTGGCACCCAATCACAAACACAAAGGAAGTGCCAATATGGCACAAGGATAATTGTTATCTGACTCTTAAGTTTCAGAATAGTTTGAATAAGTTTTTTATGGGACATATCAAAATTTTTCTTAGGATTCACCTTTGGTTTCTGTGTAGGCAGGTTAGAAGTCTCTATTCTCCTGTATTACCCAGCTCTGAATGGATAACACTGTCATGTATTGTTACTTTTAAGGAGGGAGAAAATTAATTTCCTGCTTTCACTGAAAAACTGAGGCGCACTTCATAACAGTCTAGCCTAAGAACAAAAGTATATAACACCCTCCTATAAATCCTATTTTGTGCATTCAAAGTTGGTGTGGTGAGGTGGACCAGAGGGAAACACAGAACAAGGCTTTGATCACTTTGATCAAGCACAGACCACCTATCCGGCTCCTGGGTGCCACTGTGCATCATGCACATTTTCAAATTTTTGTCATAATAGCTACCAGTCATTGTAGCTGAGCTAAAATAGTGGATGGTGATTAAACATGTGATTGAATCCAGACATTTTAATCATACCCCTTCTATCTATTTTTGCAAAGCAGGCTGCCTGCTTTCCCAGCAGTCCTCATGAATAGCCCAGGGATGACAATTTGCATGCTAACTGAATTCATGTACCACACTGATTGTATGGAACATCTGTTGTTGATTGTTTTGGTCCTCTGCTTTTCAAACTAATATATGAAAATGCAGAAGGTAAAAGGCAAATTATCATGCTGAGGGCAGAGAGCAATTTGTTCCTTCTCTTTTTGTTGGAACTCTATGTTGTAGCTATTGATAAATATCACTACACCCCTGCTGTCCCCCCGGACTTGCACTAAAATATTGTGCTTTAAGTTGCTGCAATTTTCCAGACACTTTTTTTCCTTCTCAGTCTAATTTTGGCATAGCTTTGGCATAGCCACATTAGATGTGGTTAGAGAAAACCCTTCCCCCATCATCTTTCCCAGCCCTCATACCCATCACTGTGCATCTAGAACTGACATTTCTGTTCTTCTCTAGATAGATGTAAAGGAAGAAGGCTCCCCAGAAGCTTCTCTTGTCCCCAAAGTCTCACATTGCTCAAAAAGGAAACAATTAATCTTCTCAGGAATGAGATTTTCCATTTTGGCGGAAAATTGAGACACTTCCTAGTATCGTCTGAGGAAGCTGCTCCAGCACGAAGCAGGTTGCTGCCAGGATAGTTCTAAAATAAGAGCAAGTCTCAATACAAAGAAATAAATCTGTACTTCTAGATCCACGATACACTAGGTTTCAAAATAGTAAGTTGAATGGTATGTGAGTGAGAAAATTACTGAGGAACTACACAGCTTCAATGGTAAATTTACTTTCACCCTGCATGTACTTAGGTTACTGTTCGGAGAGAGGCTAGTAAAATTGCCAGCAAAGTTAGCTAGTTTTTGCTAGTGGTTTTGCCTAATATGTAGGATGTAGGGTGCTTTTTTCACCACAGGAGGAAGAGACAATATGCCTGTGCATGATGCAGTTTAGTATGTGAGCTATCTGAATGTTTTAGTTTCCAGTGTGCACAGAAAGAAGATAAATGGCTTGAAATAACCATTGAGAAAATATTCCATTAATCCACCAGCAGCTGTTGATTCAGAGTGCAACTGGCCACAAAGATTAGTTGCATATTCAAGATTGCTATAGGAACAGCTATGGATTACATCACTCCAACTCTCTTAAAGAGAGATCTCACCTTCTGTACTCTGTGTGTTAATACTGTATTTGCCTTTGCAAATTTCCAATATGCAGGTTGATCCTGAGAAATACATCTGTGTCTAATTCCCCTAGTGATTCATTCTCACGATTATTGTATGGCATCTTGGCTTTAATTTTTGTCTTTGTGCTCATTTGTCCTTCAGAAGGGTTTGTTGTGAAAGAGAAATGGTTATTGTAGCATATAAGAACGTGCGTGGTCTTTGTGAGAAAGCAGGGTCAGACGTCTGTAGGATCTTTCACGCTGAATCTCCAGGCATCAGCCCACACAAAGAAGAGAAAAAAACAAACAGGAAAAAGATCTAGTAAAAAAGTGCAGCTGGGCTGAAGGCAATTCAAGCAAGAGTGACCTGTATGCACTATCTCAGTCATGCCTTCACTTGCCAAAATGAGATGATAGGCATCTTAACACTAATGAGAAATTTGGACAAAAAACTCTACTGCTCCAGAGATTGTTATACTTGATATACTTCACTAACTTTGGCATGAACTGAAAATTAATTTGCCATGGACTTTAGTGTTAACTAGAATGGTTACAAGAGTGAATATGAAGAGTGAGTGGAAAAAAACCATTCAAGTGCTGTGAATCAAAATTCATTTCTAATTCACTGAAATTCACTTATTGCTATCCTGGCAATTCTTTTCAGTATTGAACTGAAGGAAAAAGGGGGTTTAAAATTTTTTTTTTCTTGCAAGTATTTTTTTTTCTCTGATCCAAATTATTAATTTAAAAAATTGAGAGTTTCATTTGTTTCATCTTAAAAAAAGTACCCTATGGTTTCAGTTAATTCCATTGTTCAGGTCTGTTTAAAGATGTCAGAATGACTTTCAGGTTTCTTGCAGACTTTCAGGAAAAGAAGAACTGGGTCTAAACTACTCATATGAAAAATAATGGAGGAAAAAGTATTTCTGACAAAATTTTCAGGCCTCCTTTTCATATCATAAAGCAGGGAATCAAATCAATCTCTGGCTATATATCATATTTAATTTCAGAAGTTTATTATAGCTCAAATAATAATTTTTATTCTAAAACTGATAAAATGAGCGCATATAAATGGTAGGGAAATGAGGACGATAAAATTTATGTTTAGGAAGGAAAAATATGCTCATTAAAATTCAAATAACAGATGCAGTCTCCTGGCACAGAACTCATTATAAAATTCAAAATATAACATGGCAGAAGCCAGGATAGAACTGCCAAGCAAACTGCTTCCTCATATTCTCTCTTTTCATGGACTTTTTTTCTTTTGATATATTTGACAGAGAAGAGCAGCCAGATTTTTGGGTTGGCAAACTTTAATCTTCTCAGTTTTTCATTCTTCTCCTGAACTAACTCTAAAATAATATGCATATTATAAAAGCCCGTGCAAGCGCGGGAGACTTCTCTTTGTTTCTGGCCTCAAGGGCCGAGGCGTGGCCGAAGACAAAGGGCCTCGGGCCTGGGCCCAAGCCCAGGTCGGGGCCGGGCCTCCCTTGACTCTCGGCTCGGCGGCAGCGCGGGGCCGGCCCTCGCCTCCCAGGGGAGAGCTGTCCCGGCTCTGCAGGCAGCATGGGGCCGAGATGATCTGAGGCCACCGAGACCCCGCATGGGACTGGCGGGGCCGGTGGGGCACCTTTGCATCCAGCACAGCTCTCACTAAAGCCAAGGAAACACCACACACGGCAGCCAACAAAGACACCTTTTCTTTCAAGTCAGCGAGGGAGGAAGAGAAAAGTAAAGTCGCATGGGACAAAGCTGAACGTGGCGACCCCAAGGTCAGAAACAGAAGGGAAGGGACGAGACCACATGGGAAGGCAGCTAGATGGCAACGGGAAGAGAGGGCTGTTGCCCTTTTTTTGGTGCGGAGCTTAAAAATGCTTCTTACAAAACCGTAGAAAGGACTTTAATCCACTTGGAAAAACTTGGGGGGATGGGAAATTCTTGTGCAGCCTGTGCCTTTAAAGAGAGGCCCACGCCAGGCCATATAGAAGTTGTGAGAAGCCGTTATAGAGAGGCCCACGCCAGGCCACATAGAAGTTGTGAGAAGCTGTTAGAGATTCGAAGCAGAGAACCTTTGCTTTCAGGCTGAGATAACTCATCCTTAAAAGACTAAAACCCCATTTTCTCCTGTGGCCCGTGACTTGGCAGTGTGGGAAGACTGCAAAAGATTCATGGGAGACATACCTTTTTCACTTCAACAGATTTTCTCTGGGCAGGACTGTTGGTTTGTGAAAATTCTATGGCACAGTAGAAGGACCTCTTTTCCTTAAGCATAGAAAAACTCTTAAAGTGCAACTCTAACCAAAAATCCCATGTTCTTGCTTTATTTTCACTTGTGAGAGGTTTGTAGTAAAGAAAGAGGCACTGGGAAAGAAAGGCGTTTAAAGGTTTGCTTTAATTTTTTATCAGTTCTTTTTTTATTATTCTGTCAGTAATAAGCTTTCCTTTGTATTGCAACTGTTTAAGTGTGAACCTTGTTTTGCCCCGAAGTTTCTTTACATTTTCCTCAATAAATCCATATTCCTCTTATGCATATAATTGTATTTCGTGTGTTTGGCGTTTAAACCAGCATCAAACCACGACAAATATGCGCAGTGGTAGATCCCACAACCTTCAGTTTTTGTTGGGATGGTCCCACAAATCATGGCCTCTGCTTTCCAGACAGTACCACAAGTTGTAAGATTTCTGCAGCTTAAATGTCTGCTCTCTTTAATCAGAAGTGAATAGTGGTTGTTTGCCATGGTTTGCACCAACTTGTTCATACTGTAGAGGCAGAGCCACAGCAAGAGCTGGAATTCCTGTTAATTTTCCATTAAGTTAGTTTGACAAGTCAAATACATTATACTGTAAATACGCAAACAAAAGAACTTGATTCATTTGCTCCTGTGGTTGTTGGATAATTTAGTAAGGATAGCAAAAATAACTGTGCTTCTGTAGTCACAAAGTGTGCCTGCATAGCCAAAACTTTTTAAAAAGTCTTCAGCCTGGATCAAAAGAATGCCCTTCGGCAACATCCCATCTTTTTATTCTGCTGTTGGTGTGGAATGTCAGTGGTGGAATGTCAGTGTCAGACACTGATGATGGGTGTGTTTGTTAACCAGCGGTGCTTCAGAGCTCCGGAGAGGACTTTGCACCCAGAAAAGCAAACTTGACATGACAGGTGAGCTGACTATACAAAGCTCAGAAACTCGCAATGTGACCCAGATATGTAAGACTCCGCTTTTTTTAAAACCAGCTCTGTTCCAGAACCACCATTCATGATACTCAAGATGAGTGTTTTCAGTGCTTGAGAAAAATATTTGCCCATATTTCTCCTTTCTCTATTCTTAAGAAAAAAAAAAAAACAAACTATTAAAAAAGCTACCAGATATTCCTGGGAGGTTGAAGCTACCTAAAATTAAGCATCTAAATGTAAGATTGGTTGCCCATAGAGTGAATAGAGACGAGACACTGGAAACCTTTCCCCAGTGCAAGGGTTAGGCAAACAGGATACTGATTTAGATTTACCAGTTAAATTCTTCAGTTTAGGCAAAGGCAAAATAATCCTGGGCATAAATGAGGATTGCCATTATGTTTGCACGGGCTACTTGTGAGCTCCTTTTTCTTGTGGTTGGCTTTCCTATCAGTTCGTAAGAATTTGGACAATCCAGTCATCCCTGTAAAGGTGATGTGGTGAAAGATTCTGAGAAAGGATGCTTTCTGTTGGGCATCTAGCTTATCTAGAATCTAGAATGCTAGAAATGGAGTGCTCTTGTGGAATTTTCTAGTTAGGCAGGTGACAGCAGCTACAGAGTATTAGTCACATCTGATCAAACATTCCTAAGAAAAGATGGGGTACAAAGTCCAATGACAAATTTTATCGGCTGTTTTGATCATTGATCAGGAAACTTCAAGAGTCAGTATGCCTGAATTCACCAAACCAGTCTGATTTGTGTTTGATTATAACGAGCTGAAGCCCATGGGTTGATGTGGGTTAACCCTGGTGTGCATTTCAACCCCAGCTGGCTCATTCTCCCCCAGGAGGGGGGAGAGAATTGAAAGGATAAAAGTGCAAAAACTCGTGGGTTCAGATAAAGACAGTTAAATTGGCAAAGCAAAAGCTGTCTGTGCAAGCAAAGCAAAACAAGGGATTTGCTATTTCCCATCAGCAAACAGGCATTTAGTCATTTCTAAGAAAGCCGGGCTCCATCACTTGTAATGATTACTTGGGAAGACCATAACTGAATTTTCCCCTCTTCCTCATCTTTCTCCATCTTTTATTGCTGAGCACAACCTCATATGGTGTGGGATATGCCTGTGGTCACCAGGGTCAGCTGCCCCAGCTGTGTCCCCTCCTGACTTCTTGCCCACCCCCAGGGTACTCACTGGCAGGGCTGTGTGAGGAGCAGGAAAGGCTTTGATTCTGTATGAGAATTGCTCAGCAGTAGCTAAAACATCTCTGGATAATCAACACTTTCCAGCACACAACATAGCACCATACAAACCACTATGGAAAAAATCAACTCTATCCTAGCCAAGACCAGTACATGGCATGATGATCAGCACAGACTGGGGACAGCAACTCTGGAGCCTCTTGTAGCCACCTCCATGAAATTTCTATTTCAGATTTGTCCTTCTGGCAAGACACCTTCCACTACAGACTCACCTGAATTCCTGCAGTTCACTCCTGAAAACGCTGAGCTCTTAGGTTACATATGAACCATGAGACATAATTAGCACTAAACTACTCCCTGGACATTCCTGCTGGAGATAAACATATCCTGCCTTTTCTATGTGGATCAAAAACTGAAGCTTATACAGAATAGATCCTGAATACACTGCAGGCAGACATGGCCTAATGTTGATTCAAGTTGTATGACTATTAGACTCTTCCAATATTTCTCACTTCTTCACACAGCTTTTTAGATTGACTTGGAACTGTGATAGCATGGCCCTGCGAGTTCAGTCATGTGCACAGCAAACTCATTTTCGCCCACTATATCCTGTTTTGTGGCTATTTGCTTCCCACCATCTCTCCTTGTGCAAGGGAGCATGGAATAACCCAAGACAAAATCCATTTCCCTCTAGAACACGCAGTATTTCCTGCACAGAAACAATTACAGATCTCAATAAGAAGTAGTAATTAACGTTTGGATGTCGGGACAGCAGAACTGCTGATGTCAAATTTTTCAGATACCATCACTGCAGCTGAAAAGGGAAACAGCTACAGAAACCATGCCCTAACTGATTATCTCAATCGATACCCCAACCATTCATCCTTCTCTTGTGTACTGTCAATGAGTGATCTCAGTTATGTTGTAACTGCATTTTAATCTGTTTCCTTTTTAGCCATGATTCTTCCTATTTTTTTATCTTGTTTGTGAGCAAACAATGGACTAGTCTAGTCTTGTGATAATTAATGACTGAACCCTGAACTGAAATGATTTGCATGTTCTGTGCTGCGTCAGGACCCTTTGAACATGTCAAACTTCACTCTTCTCTCACTTCTTACATAGCAATAAATAATGGTATGCAAAATTCAAAAAATAGAAATAAAAAAGTAGCAGAAAAAGATAGTATTTCACCAGAGAAAATTATCCTTATTGCCAAAAAGATGGACATTTTTGTAATCTCCTACTCTGACACGCAGGTTCCCTTTTTCCCAAAACAAGCAAAAAATATTAGTGAAAATTTCTTTCCATTTCAGTGATGTTAAGTAGCTAAAGTTCTAGCTGTTATTCAAAATCTGCACTGTAGGAAGAGAGTGCTAATGAATAAGAGAGGCCAGGTAACATTATTTAAAATACTCAAAATCTACTGGTTTCCAAGGGAGAATGCAGTCTTATACACACCAGTAAAACAGTCCCTGCTTAGAAATGCAATAATATATTTTGGTCTAGGACTTGAGTTTTGGTGGAATGATGCTGTGAGACCACACAACACACAACACAACCACACAACAGCATGGCTTGTATGATAAGCAGAAGGAAAATACATTGATTACTGAACATTTTGTAACGGGCATGCATACTAGCAGCTCCGGTGTAGTTCATCATCTGGTACCAAGGCTTAGAGTTTAGGACATCTGTGCTTTGCTTTCTCTTGTAAGTCCTTTTCCACAGAAGCAGCACGTAACACTCCATGTGAACAAAGCAAAGTCAGCTGATTAACATCTGTTGGTTTGATTAAAGTCATATAGACTGCAAAATTTCAGGTTCCGGTAAGACAAGCTTGCTCTTGTAACAAAGCCAGGCATTGTGTAACAAGCTGCCTTTGCTATACCTGCTCATATGATTTAGAATCATGTTTCACACCTGAGAAGGGGGACCCAGGCTGCCCGGCGTGGTTGTGTAAATTCCTTTTTATGTTCAACCACTAAAAGATATTAGTAAGCATGCCAGCTACTGTCCTTACTACACAATAATGGAATAGAAATTTTAGACTTCAGTTTATATTGGGCAAGTGAGATTTAGGCAATGAGCATATTGGCATTGCTTTGCTGGTATTCAAGCTGCTCATAATATGGATATAATTGTGCTGGTAATTACATCATGAATGACTGCAGACACCTTAGAGCAAATTTTGCATCAAAGTAGGTGTTAGATTGCAGGTGTCAGAGAACGTAGGGGTATATTTATAGATATCCTCTGCACTCTTCAAACAGATTCTCATTTGTCAGGGAGGGGTCCAGAAATTTGAAGGAGCAAAATAATGCTCTTGTCAGCAAGACTCTTGTGTGTGGTAGATGCTTTTTCCCCTGACACCTAAGTACCAGTTAGGTTTAGTTTTGTCACTGGTTATCTTGTACCACCACAGTTCGGGTTTAGAAAAATAAGAACTTCAAACAAGGTCGAGTGTTTTACCTGAGCATCATAGGATGTCTGAAAGCATGGCACATGAGTGGAAGGATCACAACTTACTCCATGAACCATTTCTGTCACAAGAAGAAATTTTTTCTGGAAGGATATTGGTAATCTGTGAGTAAAAAATTAAGTTGGCTGATGTATCTGCCTCAGAAGTCTTGTCACCGTACCTTGTGTAGGCGTCTACAGGATGCAGTGGGCAAAATAATGTACCCACAGTGCTGTGTTAGCACAGTGCCATAATCAGCTGCTTGTGGGACATACTAGGAGAGCAAAACAGCCACATTACTTTTGAGTCAGCGTTAGATCATGTCTGCCTTCAGTTCAGTGTGAGGGCATATGCTATGCCAGCTTTAGTGTTTCAGTATAGCCCCAGTGCTACAGCCACATTTCAAACATCTGTGCACACTCAGCCTCTGCTGTGCACTACATGGCTATTAAAGTAAACAGCATCATCTTAACGCTTAAGGCTTTGGTGGGAATCCAGGTGTGGGGAACAACTGGCCCATGAGAAAGAGCCTCTTCTAGTCGCAATATAGAGAAGCAGACATCACTGGTAAACACGTATTTCAAGACCTACTATTTTCTACCCAAGTGACAAAGAAACGTAAAGGCTGAAATGAGTATGCTAAATCCCTGACACAGCATCGAAGATTTTACTGGTCCTTCTCTTTGGACTAGAAGAAAAGTCCAGTCAAACACAGATATGTCTGGCTGAACAAAGCACAGTGTCAGTGATGCAGACTGATTGACTAATTTTCAACTAAAAAAAATATGGATAATTAATTTTCCTTCAAAACAGTGCAGGAAGGGACTGGGCTGAAACCTGATCAGTGTGAGTGATAGGATGCCATTTTCATTTTGAAGATACGGAGGTATTTTAGCTGTGTCCTGTAGCTGCTGAAAATAACCCTCTTAAAGTTTGCTCTCCATGCTGGCACAGAATGTCATGCAGCCAGGAGAACTCTGCAGGTAAGTATCATAGTCCAAAATAAAAAACATGGTTCTAACTTAATTTTCTAATGCATCTTAAAGACGCTTAAAGTCCTGTGCCTTTCCTTTGATAACTCACAGGGTAGCTAAGGCTAAATTGTCACTGCAGTTCCATTTGCTGAAATCACTCGGTGATGGCGGCAAGAAATAACATCAGCTGATAAATGCTTTTCTCAGATACTTGAAATCTTTCAAAAAATCCACCACTCCCTGTGAAGCACATTATCATCACCAGGCTAATTATACTCAAAGCTGGTATTCTAAAGGAGTTCAGGGATTTCCTTCTATATAAGAAAGTGAGACGATTAAATGCCCTTGCAGTGTCTATTTCTTTCAACAAGTAGATTTTTGCAGAACTGTTACAGTCTGAAACGTCCCAGATGGTGCTTTCCAGTTGCACTGGAGCATGTATTTTCTGGTAATTGCACAGCTTACCTAATTCCCTTGATCCTGAAGTCTATTCTCTTGTAACAAACTTTTCTAAAGGGAAGCATCTGTTTTATGCAAAACCACACTTACCATTTTGAAGGGGCTGGGATGTGGAGTACATAACAAGCATGATTTTGAAGACTTGGAGTGACTGTAGTGACCCATCTGGAAATTATAAATAAAATGTAAAACTTGAAAAAATTGCAAGTAAACGGTAAAACTTCAAAAATTGTAAGTAAAAGGTAGGTACTAAAAGACACTGAAGGCCAAGATTAGCCTAGGACATACAGAAATGATTTGTAAATCAGGCCTCTGTGTACTGTGGCCTCTTGTCTCCCCCAGGTTACACGTAACTTTGTCCACAAATCTTTGTTGCATTTTATCTTTTTTATCACAGTAAATTGCAATGTGCCATGACAATCTATTTAACACTTCACTAAGGATTCTGCCTAGTGCACCAATATGAACAATTACTGCATATGGTTAAATGCTTAATCAGGTATGTGGAATGAAAATAAGATTTAGTGATACATCTGTGATAGTACTCTGTTGATAAAAGCGATCACTTGAAGCAGAGGCATTTTGTTCAGTACATGAACACAAAATCTTTGGAAAAGGGACCAAGTTAGGCCCTGTGAGTAAGTTTGAAAGACTTATTCCCCAAAAAAGATTGGCAGAAGTTACTGAGCTTTATGCAGGGGAAAGGGAGTTTGCAGTTCCCTGGGAATGGGGAGCAGCTCTGAGGAATTATCCTAGGAAATGAACTTCACAGATAACTTCATCGAACAAATTCCTTTCCAGTAAGAACAGCCTGGTGCATTGACAAAACCCTCAGTGAATCTTGATCTCTTTCAAGAGTGCATGGTAGTTTTTAAAGCTTTTAAAGCTCTGGGATTTTTTTGTACTAGAAGCTTTGGATTTGCTGTTGAGCGTGATGGGACTGTGTGTGGGAGAGAAGGGATTTGTGCCAGAGACATGTAGACAGCAGGGTGAGTGTAAGCCAGATATGTCTGCAATGAACAGCTATTTCTGGCTGCTCAGGACAAGGACACCTGGACTTCAGCATGAAAAAAAAGAAATTAATAAAGTTGAAGGGATGAAAACCCTCTAGGATATTGAAAATGACCTGATATATCCTATTTGTACTCTTCAGTGACTCATGAATAACACAAGATCACACCGGTAGCTGACGTTAGAACAAGCTATAAGTTAATGAACTGACATTGCAATTTTTACTTTTGAAAAAAAAAATTAGTTGAGTGGCAAATAGCCACTGCAACCTTTTGTCCATACATTTTATTACTTTCCTCTGAGTAAGGTAGACGGGAGGCATAAAGTGTTATTTGAAAATGTATGTGCATTGTCTGGCAATAAATTATTCAATTAATACTTTGATCTCAGTAATGATGCAGCAAGTACTTATGAGTATTTTCATCATTTGTGAAATAGCTAACTTTAATGAAAAAAACAGCACCATTAAAGTAAAGTGTCACAGGCTTATCTTTATTTGGTTGTCACTCTAATTTACTTTTTTTAATTAAAAAAAAAGGTATCAAGCTAACTAAAATAAGAAATCAAAGCCTGGTTTTCATGCAACCACACAAATGCCATATTGTGCATTTCCTTTAGCAGAACCAAACTGTACAAGGCTGCTTTTGTCCCTCTTTCAAGATCCTCTGTGACAACAGACATGGAGATCAGTTTAAGAATCAGGTCACAGTTCTGTGTTTCTTTTGTGTCATTTACCCTGTGTTCCCCACCATCACAAATGCGGTATTAAGGATTTACATGGTCTTCATCACATAACCCATAATTCAGAAAAGTTTCTTCCAAGACTGCCCTGAGGACTCCAAGCCGAATGTCAGATCCAGGACACAACCAATACCTTCCTTCATCCTCAAAAAAAATCAGGTTCATTGCACAAGAAGTCCATATGTACGAGCACAGAGAAACAGCAAGCCAGTGCCACACTGGAATAGTGTGATTTCTGCAATTCCTGTCAGCTCACCTTATGGGCACTTTTGACCTGACACATTTTATGTGGCGCGTGACTTGTCCACCTGCCTGGTAGCCTAGAGCACAGTGTCCACACATCTACGCAGCAGCCACGTTTCCAGTGCCTGCAGAAATTTTAAGTGGACATCTCAGTCCAGCCCTCTGTAACTCCACAGAAATAAAGATGAGTCTGGCAGCAACTTGACCTACTGCTGGGCTCTGTGCATCAGGCTGTTCACGGAGAATGATGTTACCATGTCTTAAAAGTCTGCCAAAACCTGCAGCAATGTGGGCAAGGTAACACCTTTGGCACTTAATTGACTGGTATATGGAGAAATAATAGTCCTAGCCTGTGGCTTTCACATGCTGGAGAAGAGCTGGCTGTTTTCACAAGACACAGACATGCATCCAAATTCCCTTAGCACCACTGAGGGAGGCCCTTTTTCTGATTTCATCTGGTTTTGAATACCTCCAGTGCAAAGACATTGTTCTTTGTGTAAACAGCCATTAACTCTAATGCATGCCTGGACCTGCCCCAGCTTCCTGAATCACCAGCTCAGAAAGCATGAAAAAGGAAAACATGACAAATGCCACTGCAAAGTGAACTGAGTCCATCTCCGTAACAATGTCACAGAGAAACAGAGGGGTCTCAAAATATTTTCAAGCCTTTACTCTCCGATAGGTTCAATTTTACATCTAGGCCATCCCCAGCAGTACTTTCATAGGTATAGTTAATCTTTTCCTATCTCCCTGATGAATCTTTACTGATTAACTCAATGTCTCCTGTGGGTTTTACTTTATAAAGCTCTTTTGCTGTTGCCATTTTGGACTAATTTATCTGCACCTTTTTTGAAAGGAGGTATGCCAATAAGGAAGCATTGGTCCAGATAAAGCCTAATAAACACAAATAAAGTATTTTTTCTTGAATTCTAGCTAGAATGTTTTTGACTAAAAACCAGAATCATGTTTCTCTTAGGCTCTTATTTTTTCACTCATTTATTGCTACCTTATTTTTTTAACTTGTTTATTACTACTTCAACCAATTGTCCTGTACATTGAAAAGGTCTTTTTTTCTTTCCTTTGAATTTTTCTCTATTGAATTCAGTTAATTCAATTAATTGATGTCTGACTTCTCAACTTTTCAAAGGTATTTTAAGTGCTGATGCCTTCTTCTAGTCTACAAGTAACCCTTCACAGACTTCTGCTGTTTGCATATTTTTTAAACGTGTTCTCCAACCTCTAATCAGCCAAGTCAGTACTGAAAGTGTTGAGTGATACTGGCGGAAGTTCTCCTTCCAGGATCCTACTTACACACATAACAGAAAATCAGAAATAACTACTGTTTGGGTGCAGGTTTTCAAGCAATTTTGCTTCTACTGATCTTGACCTAACTTTGACCTAGGAAAGCCAAAATACTTTTTTCCCGTTCTTTATGGATATGGCACATGGAGCTTGCATTTTAAAAAAAGTTTCCTAGAGGCAAAATATGTCACTATTATTGTTTCCTGCCTATCCATCACACTACTTATTCAGAAAGGAAGAAAATTAGATTTGGAACTAGCTTTGGCTCAAGCTGCTTTTGGCAATCTGTTCTGATCAATCTGTTTTCCATCATATTATTATTTATTATGTTTTTATTAATGTTTCTCATTCCTTTATTGCTTACAATTTTGTTTTGTATAAGAGAGTGTTTCTGTATCTTCCTGGAGCCCTAAGGTTAAGCTTGACTGATTCATGGTTCTTCAGAATGTTACACATAAAGCATCCATTTAGTGCAGTGAAATCTTTCTGGCTGAACAACAGTGATAGGCACAACCAGAGAAATTACTTCTGTGATTTGTGTTATGTTAGTGAGTTATGGTAAAAGCAGTCCAATATATGATGGCAACCCATGCTGATGTTCAAACAGGTATACATTTCAGGACACAGAAAAAAAGTAGGGATTTCTGCCCCAAGACTTGTAGCCTCTCTCACACTAAGAGTACTCAATTCCATATTCTAGGTATAACAGGTTTTCTGAAGCCCTTTAGCTGCAAAAGGTAAACTTGCTCAGATATGCTGCATTTGCTTTTGTTTTCCCGGCTGCAGTCATGTTTTTCTCTTTGAAACTTCTGTTATAGTTGCACATACACAGAGATGTGGCCAACTTCTGCACTTCAGTCCCCAAGATCCAACATATTTCTTGAGTGATTTATACAAAGCTTCTACAGACTATTAAGGGAAACCTTACACACAAGACTAGCATCTGAAACTATAATCACACATTTTGAAATATCCTAGCATTTAACCTCACCCATCCTCTCCCTCTGCCTTTCCAAATAAATCTGTGGAAACAGATAACCTTGAAGGAACTGTATGACAATATCTAGATTATGAGGAACCCCCTGAAAAAAAGGATCTTTTCAATTACGTATTCTTTTTTTGTTTCATCTCTCAAGGCAATAATTTTCAGGAAGGATTTTATGGTAGATCAGAAAGCACAGTCCTGCTACGGATTCCTCATTCATACCAACAATAAATCCGCCATCTTTATCACCAGAAAAGCTGTGATAATCCAACACATCATGAATTAAAGGAGGAATGAGGAAGCAGCTCAACGTCCAGGATACTTTAGGAAAAAGAAAAGCAGAAATGGTTGAATAAAGCAGAAATGAAGAAATGGTTGCATGAGAGTCCCAAGCTAATAAACCAAATATAAGCAAGCGGCCAGATTTTTTTTCCAATCAGATATATAATACATAGGGAAGTCTATTTTCTTCAGTGAACTGCACATCTGAAATGGACTCCAGACTTGCCAATTGGACAAACTTTTCAACAGAAGTTATATGGAGAGGGACAAGATTCTGATTCCTGGATTTTTCTGTGTGTGCAGTTTCTTCTATGGCAATTCATCTGGAATAATGAGGACCTGCAGCAGCAGGTGTGAACATCACTTGTACAGAAGCCATGTGTCATGCATGTTATACCTTTGCGCCAACAAGAATCCTGAGAGGCAAGAGAGAAACTGAAAATCTTTAAAATAATTTCTAGAACCATGAGCTCGTATTTACAACATTACGAAAGTGGTTTTTGTCTTTGAAAGCAGGCTGAATTTCTTACTGTGAGAAGATTCATAACTACCTAGACTGAGGAAATTGCTGAAGGGGACGTAAGGATACAACCAAGGGAACTCCCAAGGGCCCGGGGCACACTGGAAAGGTAAATGGTGTGAGTGAAAGAGGCTAGGAGGTTCTGAAAGGAAATGTGGTGCTAAATCAAACAGGGGTCAGATGGGAACAGGAGACTTGGATCACAGCAAGGAAGGATGTGAAGAGAGGCAGAAGAACCTAAAGGAAAACTGATAGATTATAGGAGTCGTGTATCTCATGTCAGAGTCTCAGGGTACAAAAATGAAGTCTTCTACTGAATGGGAAGAGCACATTTTTATATATGCACCAAAGTCTGAATTTTTCAAACTCAGGAACACAAAATCAATAATAAGACCATATAGAAAAGCTCAAACCCAGAAAACCATCTGAATGTTTTTAATAATTTTCATATAACTGGTTTGGGAATTACATCCTTGATTTTTTTAACAATTGGCATTCAAGACTATAGCGCATTGTAAAACAGAAATAACTAATGCTGTAAAGTGTTTTCAACAACCTGACTCTAAAGTAGAGTTCAGGTTGGAAATACAAACTTTTAATCAGGCGATCAGTCTGTAGGGATATGGGGAATTAACTACGTCCTTTTCTTGATTACTACATTCTGGCAAAGGCCCCTCAGTAGAAGGAATGTAAATGAACAGGACAAGTAGATTAATTACAATGTATGACTTCCAGACACATTATTATTTAATCTTTGCACTTTTCAGTTGGCTTTCATCATCAGTCAACAAAAAAAATTTCTTCATCATCATCTGTTTGCTATTTACAAATCTAACTCAGTTATCATCTCAGACTCCAGAATTCCAGGTCTCCCTGTACTCCTTCCTTTTATGCCAACAATCTTTATGGAACATAGGGAAAAATTGGAAAGCTTTGGCTGATTAACAGGGCATAACCATATTTTCTGTTTCTACACACAACTGAACATCCCACACTATGCCTACTGAGATTTGCATGATGACATCATCAGGGATGATGGCTCTTCTTATGCAGTGTTTCAGCATAAAATTCATTGCACTGATGGCTCTAGAATCCCTGTGTAAGAGATGCATTGTATCCACAAGAAAAGTACTGAAGATGGATTAGAAAAATATATTTTCAAATTTACTACGTATCCTAAGGGGAAAAAAATTGTATCTGTGCCTAAAATGGATTTGCAGTCTTCCACTAGACAGAGACTGTAAGACACATTTTGTTGTCCCAGACAGCACCAAAGAAGAATAAGGCAGGCATCAGCTTTCCTTTGTCCTCTCTCCTTTGTATGGAATTCTTTAGAAATGTTACTTTGATGTCATTTCAGCACCTGTGATGAGACCGTCTCTTCCACGGAGAGTACGAAAAGTATGTAAAGCACAAGCAGGAACTACAAGACAATGTACTTCATCCAAATAGCTAAAATTCCTTGAAACAATGGATGCACAGACCTCTTGATTTCTTTGTGTATCACATTCAAGCACTGAAGTTCATGAGTGTGGAACGAGACAAAGTAGATCTATAATGTTAATTTAGTCCATAATCTATTTGTTTGAATGTAGTCCATATGCTTCTGTACTGTGCTTTCTAATGAGCTTACCTTAATAGGAACAAACCATGCTGAATTCTATACAGCAGATTTCTGCCTTTAATCATTGGAAGAAATTATTACAGTGATGTGGTACAACATGGTAAATTTTTTTGCTGTCTTACAGTGCAAATAAAAGTGTTCTCAAGTGTACAACATTTTATTCAGTGACTCCATATAATCTATTTTTCCTAATTTTTAATTACCTGTATGAAGCAGAAAATAGATAAATTCTCATTTATATTCTTCTATGCAAAGGCACTTCATATCAAGAAAAATGAATTATTATTCACTGCAAAACTGAAAATGAATGGAAAGCAAACTAAAGTAATAACTTAATCATCAGCCTAACAGGGTTCTTTTTTGGTGAACTGGACAATGAAGGAAAAATATTTCAACTTTACTTATACTACTTCTGAAGGCACTGAAAAACTTTCCAGGAAATGCTTAGTGCTTATGTCCTACTGCTTTCATATTCAACATCTCACAGGATATACTTAATAAGTCAGAAAACTGGACTCAAAATACTAAAAATGGAACAACTTAAGATGAAATTTTGTTGACTATGAAACAGTTTGTTTTGAGAGATATAGAGAAAAGCGTAAGAGAGGAAATTGTGGGTTCTTTTCCTTCTCAGTTCAACTACCTCTATACATGACTGAGTACCCCAGGGAGAATTTTTAGATCACCATATGCAGATTTCTGTACCTATTCAGCTAAACTATCTGTTTCTACAAAGTGAATAGGACAGGTCTTTTCCCTAAATTGTTCAGTCCTTCCATGTGTGGCTCTCAGCACACTCACACAGTTTGGAAATGCACTCTGCTATGAATAGTAAAGAAATATTCTCTGTGCTTTTCTTATTGCTGAAGCTGGGGAGGAAAGAATGAGTAGAAATAGTGAAACAAAAAGTTCAATGAAACTGAAATAGTGAAGGGAAAAAAAAGCCTAACGACTTTATCCATGAGTAATGCAAAAAAAGAGAGTAGAGAGTTTTGTGAGCTTGCTGTTGAAAAGTCTGTCAAGAGCAGATGAAGCTGAGTAGGTCAAGTACAGGTCACAAACTGTTCAGCTTGCACTGCTTTTAAGTTTTATAGAAGGCAGCTCTCATTTGTCAGAAAGTCAACGGGACAAAAATATCCTCTGTAAGTAGCTTAGGATCAGTCAGTCTTCTTTCAGTATACAGATAGTTTCACAAACAAAAGCAAAGACAAAATTCCCTATTATTGTGAAAAAGGATGGTGTAAGAAAAACAGAGGTATGGAATGAAAATGTCCTGTTATATGATCTGCAAAACTAGTCATTTTTGTCTTGTACCTAATGCACCCATGCAATGAAAAGTTCCTGAGTTCAGTTAAAAACCTCAGGCACAAGCAAGCCAATTTCTTCAAGTCACTTCAGCCAAGACACACAAGAAATGCCCCACTCTCCTCACTGAAACACAGCCTGTCTCGCCTGTGAACCAGAGGAATTCCGGTTTCTCTCAAAAGTCTTCTGTCTGAGCTTATAGACCAAGCTGGGGAAATTAACTAGCACTTCAACATCAGTAAACTTTGAACAAGAGTCTAAAACAAGACTTAAAATTATTTTTTCCATCTCAGTTGATCCCCATGAAAAAACATTTCCATAGATCGCTTGGAAGGAATCCTTCATATGAGAGCCAAAGAAAAACCAAAACCCAAAGGGAAAGTGTGAACAAAAATAATAGGATGCAAAATTTTAGACAAAATGAGTTCAGTCATTTTGTGTAAACACCACATACAACCAACAACATTTCAGAGATTATGGGGCTTTTTTACACCGATAGCATACACAGGCATAAGTACTGTTCTAAGGCAACAGGCTTCTCTGGTACAGGCTAATGTACATGTAAATTGGGGTGCATGCAACTGATAATTAAGTGTCATTAGCAACTCTGGAGAGACTGACTGCCCAGAAGCTTCCTGAGGCTGTGAATGTGATGTCTGGGATCTGTGGAAGCTGTGACCTGGGGGACTGTGGTGGAAATCTTTCTCAACTCTTTCTCTACTATGTGTGCCTTGCACCTAAGTGATTTTAGACTTTTAATGTGATTCATTGGTACTATTGTCCTTTCTTCCTTCACGGGGTCTTCCTGCCGCTTTAAATTTAGAATGTATGAAGTGTGCACGTGCTTCCACACAAGGAAGTCACAAGATATGATGAGGTTCCCAGGGCCCTGCATGGGGTAAGTTGCTGCGCTTTCTACAGCATGTGCAACAGAAATATCGCCCAGAGAGGCACTGAGGAATATATCAGTCTGATGTACAGAATGGGGATATTAATGAACATTTCGTGTAGGAGAAGCCATGTCACACCAGAAAAGCTTGGCAAGCCTGCTGGCTGGTGTGGCAGTAGACAGGCAGCTGCAGGTCCACTGGAATCTACAGAATTACAACTGCATTGTTAATTTTAATGAGATTACTCTCAGAATGAAAGTTAAACTTGAAGAGCTTTGGTGACCTTTACTGAGAGCACTGCTTAAGTTAGTAGGTCTACAGCATGCCAACAAAGCCTAAATATGGGTGCTGCACAGTCAGACATACGGACCTTAAGTCCTTTGAGTATTTACAGAGCACTTACTTTATAAACACAGTGTTCTTACAGGCACTTGAGGCTGTGAAGTGTCAACAAATATTTATATTGCTGTGGAAAGAGGTCCTTCACACAAGTGTAAGGGGAAGCTTTGGAGTGCAAAGTAAATTAAAAACCAACTGTGTGTGTGTTGTGTTGCTTCTGTGTGCTACACTCTCTTTGCTTTGGCTCCAATCCAGACTGAAATCCCAACACTCTCCACAAAGGTGGGAAAAAGCTGTCTATGGGACTTAGCTTTTTACCTCCCGGACTACAGCTGAATATAAAACAGGAATGTTTTTTTCATTTTTTAATGGAAAACTGTTTTGCAAACAAAGTCATATAAATAAACAGCTCTGTTTGCTGTTCGGAGAAAAGAATTATGAAGAATGGCTCCTTGCCACCTGGGTGGAAATCTCATTAGCTGCAACAATTCACCGGATATGGTGAAAATGGTAATTTCACACAGTGCTTGTTATTGATCCATAATTATCCACCAAAATACAAGACAAAGGAGGGTTGCACTTCGTGTGCAAAACAAAGAAATGAAAGCGTGATCCAAAAACACTCAAACAACACTGAGTAGCTGCACCTCCCAGGAAATCAGCTAAAACTAAAACAAATGAAACCGAACAGTAAAGCAAACCTGCATCCTCACCTCAAGAAAATTAAAATCAAAATCAAAAAAAGTGGAGGCTGGCGGTTTCTGAAACACTATCATGGTGCTCTGTAGACTGGACAACATGTGCAAAGCATGGACACAACACGCTGGCTAGACAGGCTCTCTGTGCTGCAATCTCCATGAGACGGTGAACCATGACAATGTCATGTCACGATTCTTTTGAGAGCTGCGTTTTCCCTGCAGTGCACAGCCCACTAAGACAAATAAAACAACAGAAATATAATCCTCATGAGTCTCTGGGGCAATATAGGCAAATAAATAAGTCTTGCTTTTCTGAATTTTCTTTTTTCAACCCCAAGAAACAAATTTTTTTACAGAAAGAAGATGCTTTTTAATGAAAAATCACCCTTCATCCACAATCCAACTTTTTGTCAACAGAGTTAATATGAAAAACCTCTCTGGCTGATGAATTTCAGGCCCATTTTCTTAAGAGCCCGGATCCAGTCATGGTATAAATCATCACAGTCCTATTGAGCTCATCACTGTGTTTACACCAGCCCTGGCCTTACATCGATTATAACTGAGTAGACACAAACATCAGTTTTAATTGCCTGTGATACAAGAGTGATCTCTGCTGCTGAAGTACAGCTCTTTAGCAATAGTTCATTTTATAGGTGTTTAAAAAAAGAATGAAAGGACTAAAATCCCAGCTTAAGATGAGTATTTCTTAATTTTATTAACAAACTTCTGGAATCCCGAAGTGTTTCTTCTTCAGATGGAGGAGAAAAAGAAAGAGTTTCTTCTTTCAAGGGAGGAGAAAAAGAAAGAGCAAATTGAAAGGAAATAATAAAACCACCTCAGAGAGTGCAGCCTGAGGCTGTAATCCTGCTTTCAAGAAGAGACATTAAAAAGAAACCTCAGAAAAGCCTTCAAATATCAGGTAAAAGAGTATAAAAGTCATTCATGCTGTGTTTGATGTGGTGCCCTGACGTGGATCTTGGAATCGGTTTTATCAGCTGCAATGGAATTGAGATGAAGGAGATGATTCACACGCCCTCCCCAGTCCAGGCTGGAGAGCACCAGCACAGGGCAGCGCACAGTCCATAGCTGATCTGCTATTGACAGGGGAGAAGCCTGGTTAAGAGCCTCTGGCTTGTGCAGTTTTGCAGCTCTCGTAGAGTGCCCATAAACATATGTATCTTTGGAAAACTATCATGTGTTTTCAACTTCCTGAAGAATTCTTGTAAAATATAACTGAACCACATTACCCTTTGTCCTGTGCTTTTATTCCACTAATGGACAAATTGGGAGGAGGCTGAGAACAAATGTGCTATTAATTACCCAGATGGCTTTTTAATAGAACCTTGGATGATTGCGCAGCAACTAAACATTGTCCAGAAATTTCTTAATAATGCTGGTGGAGGAAGCATTCCTTGGGAGAGAATAAAGATGCCATTGACTGGGAGGCTAAGTTATGTCAGGTTAGTTTAAGAGATAGCGGACAAAGGGTGTGTATTGTATGGAAGGAATGACAGGCTGTATCCTAGCTGTCCGGCTCCTCCAGCAATGACAGATTTTCTAATTCACTGCAGATTCTCATAAAAGTGGGTGGTCAGTTCTGGTGAACCAAACAGTGGACCTATTGATAGTGGGTGGGAAAGACGTAATTTCAAATTAACCTGGGTTGATTTAATACAGCAGAGAGTCTTAGTATCAGCATAAAATTAGGATTAATACATTAAATGTTAGGTCAGAATGTTAAATCCCATTGTTGAAAGACCTACATGCAGTCAGTCAAGGCTCAATATCAGGATTTCAGTCAATCAGGGCTACAGGCTGGAGCGTGCCATGCTTCCACAGCAAGAATGATGCATGTAGAAATCAGAAACTGAAGATATTTTCCTGGTTTTCTGCGAACAGTAACTTTAAAAATTCACATTTTTAATGTATCTATGTCCATGTTAGCCTTCCCTTCACCTGATATCATAATGGATAAGAAAATAACCAGCTCAGGCTTGTCCCAGCATTCAGGGAATGATCTCATATAAAAAAGAGCAGTTCATCGTGTTTGCTGTCCACTTCTGCATTCACTTTCAGAGAAGATTTTTGATACACCGAAAGCTGTATGGAAAATTATTCTATCCAGTATCATTTTAGTTCCTCAGGCAATAAGAATTGAACTCAGGAGAAAAGAACTGATCTGACTTGGAGTTTTTCCTACCAGTAATGTATTTAAAAACTGAAACAAACAGCCCTAAACAAACAAAACAAACAACAAAACCCCAACCTAACAGTTGGTTGAATTATGATAACTGCAATGAAGATCTTATAACATTAAACAAACCAGAGCTGGTACTGGCAAACAAAATACAATAAGTGAATTATCTGGGGTTGAGAATAAAACAGAAGCCAGTAAGATCACATACAAGACAAGCACTATATAAAAACAGATAATCTGTGAGCATTTAGTAATGTTTGCTTTTTTGCTTCAAAAATTAGGATTAGTGGGAACTCCATCCATATGTATTTTACAAAGACATGATAAGAAGTCTGAGAAATTTCTTTTAGTAGCACTCTTACTCCTTGGGCCAGCTGACAATTCTTGAGCTCTCAGCACATTTCAGAGACCACCAAGGGAAGGTTAAGAGACCAACAACTGCAAATCCAGCATGCTGAAGTCAATCTACTGTTGCAGAAGGCTGCATTCTCTAAGCTAGTCAAGGTCCTGCGATTGCTCTCCTACCCGAACATTTGACAGCTTAGGTTGCTTCTGAGTTGACTGCACCATCTTCTGCTTACCCCTATTAATTTTACAGTCTCCTGAATGTTGGCCTTCTTATGCTTATGTTTGTGGGCAATGATATCGTGATCTCGTTCTAAGGAAAAAAGTTTCTTATTCACATAATTTTGTTGTGGGAAACTAGCAGTGAAAAAAGTTACTAATCCAGACAGGGACAATGGCAGGGTTTTATAAGGCCATCCTGTGTAGGAATCATTTGTGGTTAAAATAATTGGCCCATAACTAGGGTCAAAATTGTGGTTTAATTTTCATGTATTTTAGCCTTTCTAAATGCTTTTCCCACTATTTTAATTTATTTGTCATTAAATCTTTTTGCCTCATTTAGGTATCTCACTTTCAGCACCATACAATTAACCCAGTTCTTAGGCAGGTTTAATAGTGTAAGTTAAGGTGTCACTTGTAAAAATAGATTGATGCTTTTTTTCTTTTTTTCTTCCTCTTTGCTATTTTGAGTGTTCATGGTCTCCAGACACACCGTTCCAGCTGTGGCTTGGTCAGGTTAGAGATGGTCATCCCAGCCCACCATTGGGACAGGTTAGGATCCTCCCTAACCCCTTTCTGTCACACTGCCTCTGCTTTGAAACTAGTAAACAAACCTTGCAGTGAAAAGTATTTTTGCTAACCTGGATCGTTTTGACAGAACCAGGCTAGGGAGTGATTAAACATGCAGCAGTGCCACCTGACCCAGGGCTCAGGGTGTGCTCACAGGGTCTCCTCTCACTGCTGCTCGGACACCACTCTGTACACCTCTGTCAGCAGCAAACACATGTCCTGTACTGAAAAGGAGAGCAACAATAATAATTATCAGGGTGACACATCTCGGTCCCTGTGCTGTTAGTCCATATTGTGTGGCCTTCTCAGCCAGTGTGGGGATTTCTGCATTGTTTTTGCCTACACCCCACCCTTATTCCCAGTGCTCAGCTCTGCCCAGTGTGCGTTGGCCTGTCTGCAGTCTGGTCCATGCTGTGGACGGGTTGAATACAGGCACAAGCCCTCTGGGAATCTCCACAACACATCCCCCTCCCTTAGGTCTGCAGACAGAAGCACAGCATGAGTGCCCAGTCCAAAACTGTCTGGTACCAGGCTCTAGTAAGACATGGGGAAAAGAATTCCTCCAGGCTCTGTACCATTCAGCAGTCGCATTGCTGTGACTATTATAAAATCAGTCACGGTCTGCTCTTTGCTGTCTGACCTCACTGTGATACTCAGCCCTGCCACGACTGAGATTGGCTGTCTTTTTACTCTCTTTAGTACAGAAGGTTTAGTTATTTCTGGGACAAGATATCCTTAAAGGTGTTGGGTTAGACATATGTTTTTAAATCTCATAAATGAATGTAAACAACAGAAAAATCTAGAGCAGAGAGGTTGATAAACACTTATTACGTCTGACTTTGTGGGTGCTCTCTAACTGCTGTTCAGGCAGGTGGGTCTCTGTGTGCTTCGTGCCACGTGCCTCACAGTTATTTTAATCTCTGCCCTCCACCTGATATGTTCAGAGGCTGTGAGCTTCTTCCTTCCCACACACTTTTTGTGAGAAGCTGAGAAGCTCTGTCAACTTTAAATGAGGCAGTGCAATTCCCATGGCAAGGCAGGAGGGAAGAATGCAGGGCGGAACGGATGCTCTTTCTTGGTGTATGTTTGGTGTGTGGATGACAAGGAGGTCAGGAGAAGTTCGAGTCATAAATCTCTCTTGGGTATCTCAGGAGAACAGCAGGTCTTGCAGGCAAGTTTCAAAATGTAAATGCTCCCAGAGATGTGTACTCACATCTCGTGGGCTGAAAAAGTTATCAGGGTCAGCCAGGAGATAAGAGTTGGAAACCACCCACCCCTTCCAGCTCCAGCACAAACCACCCGTGATTCATCTGGTTGTATGATAAAGTGCCCTAGAGGGCTGAACCAGCTGGAAAACTGTGCTTTATCTACTTTTTCCTGGGTTCTTTTCCACCTGGAAAATTTCACAGCCCCCTTTACTTGAAGAACACAGAAATGTTTGTATGGAGCACTGGGCTGAGCTGGGTGCTCTCCAGGCAGCAGTGCTAGTTCTGACTGCAGCCATGGCCACTGGCTCCCTTGTCTTGTGTGTGAGGGGTGGTGAGGGGTGTTCGACAGCGCTGGGATTGGCAGTGCCACCTCTTGCTGCTGGACACCTCTTGCTGCTGGGCACCACACCTTCTCCCACTCAGGAATCTGAAGGAAATTAACCTGGGCAGAGGGCAACTGACAAACTTTGCAGGGATTTACATTTTTTTTTCTTTGTTTCTGGAGGAGCTTCCAGAATTCAACTGTGAAGCATCATTTTGTGAAGGAAATATAAATCCCCTTTCCTTATGACTGCTTCTCCCCATTAACCATCCACCATCCCTGTCCTGGACAGCAAACTCAGCACCAAGCTTGGTACCATATGTCTCTTTTGCAGCTGCGAGCAGAAAGCTTGGGGATCCTTTGATCATCTCTGACATCAAGAAGGGGAGTGTAGCACACAGGTGAGTGCAGGATTTTCCGTCTGTCTAACCCACTGCAAAATGGCCATCCGTGACAGTTAGAATGTCTACCAGAGCAGTCAAATGGAGCCCAAGCAGTAGCACTTGGGTCTGGGTATTGCCAGAATCCAAGGAGATCTCAGCACTAGAGGTTTGTCTTAGACCACAGTAGGGTTTGCAATAAAAACTATCTGCATTGAAGCAAGTAGAGTTGAGCTAATGGAGAAGGTGACCAGAGCACTGGTTTAGATGTCTGCTGACTCTCCAGGAGATGGATATTTAGCATTTAAGAGCACGTGATAAAGGGCTTCATATATCCCAGGAGGTGCTATGGCTCATCAGGTAATTTGCCATGTCTCAGCTCCTGCTTTGCTGAACAGAGTGAGTGAATTGTGGGCACTGGTGGAGAACTGTGCAAATAACTTAGCATTTATTGACTTCCCCTCTGATCCCAACACCTCATAGCAAGGCATTCAGAGGAATTTAGTGAGGTTGCATGGCTCATTTTTAAGAGTGCTCACACAGGAGTTTCCATAAGGGGTAGAATATCTGTCAGTTAAACATCAGGCATTTTCAGGGTTGTAGGTTACCCAGGATATTTATCTAATCTTCCTGGCTGGTTCTGTGTGGATACACACTCTACACAAACTTTCTCTCTTTAAATTACAGGTGTCCCACACTCAGCTCATGGTTGTTTTCCAGAAAAGATCAAGGACAGTAAAAAGTTAATATTGTCATTTCCACTGCAGAACTGAATGTGTTGTGGGATCTGAAAAGCAAATACAAATGTACTTTTAGTTTTCTTTTCCTCTCCATATAGAACTGGCACCTTGGAGCCGGGAGACAAGCTGTTAGCCATTGATAACATCCGACTCGACAATTGCTCAATGGAGGATGCTGTGCAGATTTTAAGGCAGTGTGAAGACCTGGTCAAATTGAAGATTAGGAAGGATGAAGATAACTCTGGTACAGAAATCCTGATGCAAACTGGTGCCTGTCCACTGTAATGACATTTCCCAATAGGTAGTGCAAACTAACAAAGATAAGGGCTGCTGCTGTCCGCTCACCACTTTCCAATTGATTCTAGTCTATTTTTGTTATTCTGCCCTTAAGTGATGTCTGGAAGGTTAAAATACTGTTTGGTAAGAGTGTGGCTGAAGACTTCTGGCTTTTGCTTCTAGATGCTGCAAGTCTTTCCTATGACTACTCTTATATGGGAAATGAATAGAATTCAGCATTCCTGTTTTCTCTTTCAGACGAGCAGGAGACAACTGGTGCTATTATCTACACGGTGGAGCTGAAGCGATACGGGGGCCCTTTGGGAATAACCATCTCCGGGACAGAGGAACCTTTTGATCCTATTGTCATTTCGGGCTTGACTAAACGAGGGCTGGCAGAGAGGTGAGGTTTGGGGGCAGAGCAATTGAATTGATTTGAGAAGGGGTCTTGAACCATGCCAAGTTTCCTCTGCTGTCATAAACTCTTTTTTGGTGTCTTAGTCTGCTAAGAAGGAAAGGTGCTCTGAAGGTACCAAGTGACATGAAGCAGGGTGGTGGGGGCTGTGCTGCTGAGACAATGAGAGAGGCACTTCAGGAAAAGTCAGATCCAGTGAATCAGATGAATTCTGCAGCCAGGAACACGTTTTTATTTGCCCCTCTTCCACAGGGGTGCTTCCTGGTCTGGGATCTCCCATGCAGACCTTGTGTCAGGAGAGTGCCCAGGCTGCCTACGAAACCACCATAGACTCTGTCCAAGACTCCCCTGTTGCTAAACTGACTTATGGCCATTGCAGTTGTGTGTCCCACTGAAACCAGGGATCTCAGGTGTCTTCTGACCTGTCCTGGCTGGTTGCTCAGTGTGTTATATGTGAGATATCTCAGTGCAGGGTTGGCATGCCCAAGCATGAGGCGTTTATACTGAATAAATGTAGGAGCAGATTTACCTTCAACCACCAGGGAGGTTACTGTGTGCCTGGGTCTGAATATATGTGGATGTGTGGGATTAAAAGGATAAGGACATTCCTGAGAGTATAAGGTGGAACTGAGTCATACATTCTATCTTAATTAATCTTTCTATATGGGAACTGTGACTTGTAAATAGATCATTTCAGCAGCCCTGACTCATGCTTCTCTAAGGGTCTCTCACTTTGTGCTGCCTGACAGGCAGAACAGCAACAAAAAAACCCCTGAACAAACTGGTGTAAAGTGCAAGACCTTGGGGATGTTTGACAGCAGATCTGGCCTTTTGGTTCTTTCTGTTCAAGGCCACACTCCCTCTTAGCTGGACTGTGAAACAGCTCTGTGTCCTTTTGTGCATTGGGTTCCCAGACCTCTCAGCACACTGCTGTGCATTTCCATTGCTTCCCTTTGGTGCAGAATGCAGAATGTCTGTGTCTCCTGGGAAGGAAGGCGATGGATTTAGTCATTAGTGATTCTTCTCTTTGGGGATTTTATATCACTGCCTGCCACTGTAGGATTTGGTCTTTTTCCCTATAAAATAGCCACAGAGTATACAAGACTTTTTAAAGTAGCACTTCTGTACTGTACCTGCAACCCAGCATGAGAGAGGTTGAGACCAGCCATCTCAAATGCTGCCAGATGTCAGAAGACATTCTTGTACCTTTGTTGATCTCAGTTCCCGTTGCAATTCCATGGCTGTTCCTCCTTCGAACTCGGATGCACATCAGTGACTGCTCCGTGGAGAAACGTCGTGCAGCCCAGTGCTGCAGTACTACTGAATTTTGATCAGGAGCGGGCAGGCAGTGACGAATGAAAAGCCTTGTGAGAAGAGTGATGGAGCTGTTCAGCACATTCACCGTGGCTGAGTAGCAAGTAACAGCGTGGGGACAGAGCAGCACAGGGATGTCTCTGCGTAACCTTGGCTCCCTGCGGGGAGGGCGAGGAGTGCTGGGATGAAGGCTGCTTGCGTTAAAGGTGCATTTTTTCTCTCCTGTGAGTGAAAGAAGGGGGTGACTTGACCTTGTCAAGGGAAGAGGGGTGCTCCTAGTGTTATCCTAAATTGTCCCTTTCCTGACATCTCTACCTTTATCTGTGGCACAGATGCCCTTAGCCAGGCTCTAATTGAAGGACAGGGATTTAAATCCAAACCTGTGCTGCCTCTTGCTGGAGCACAGGACGTGCTTCAGCAGCACTGACGTGGGGTGGACCTGATCTCGGTGTCTGATAACAGGAATCCACGGGCCATTCTTGTAGAGGCACAAGCGAAAGTCTGTGCTGCGTCTTGGGCTGCTGGCAGTGGGGGAGGCAGGGTGTGCTCTAGGATCTGTCACACATCTGTCTGTGGGTGACAGGCTGCCTAAGCCAAAAAGGCTTCAGATTCAGATGACTTAGGTTTTATCTTGACCTTGAATATTTTTTCCCTTGTGTCTGATCTTACAGAAACCTACAAAGGCAGCTCAGGCTGTTAGATCGGTGTTGAGCTGTGGCTCTCTCCCATGTTGCTGTGTCCCCTTTTCAGTGCCTGCAGATGGCTTAAGCTGATGCCATAGGACTTGTTCTCCTTCTTCTTGAGGAAGGGAGTGTGCCTGAACAATA
The DNA here is from genome assembly GCA_013397725.1 of Rhagologus leucostigma. NCBI lineage: Eukaryota > Metazoa > Chordata > Aves > Passeriformes > Rhagologus > Rhagologus leucostigma. The sequence goes on from VZTD01003554.1 coordinate 1,578,708, forward strand.
TTGTTCAATTCTGATTGGGGTGTAATGGTTCTCCAAAAGCAATTTTTGGCTATTGCTGGCATTTTAAAGTGCCTGACCAGCCTACTTTAGTGCCACCTGCTCAAGAAGATGGGGGTGGCTGTAGGAAAGTTTAGTCCAGGAGTGTCCTGCACCAAGCCATTCTGGCAGGGAGGAAAAGGGATGGTGGCCCTGCCCATGTGCCAGGTAAATCACTACCACATGCGTGTAGCCACCGCTTCCCCAATGCTTGCTGGGAAGTGCTTACAGCCCCTTTTACACCTTTCCACTTACCTGTTACTCGGTTCTGTTCTTGCATGTCCACTCTGAGCAAAAAGGGACATGCAGCCCATGGCTCCTTAGGCTGCTTTCTGTTTGAGGTGAACTAAGGACTGTTGGCAGTAATGGAGAGGCACGAGGGTCATTAGCTGGAAATGTCCTTCTCTGTCAGTCCTGCTCAGCTTCTGTCTGCTTGTCCTCACAGGGGGGCCCTGAGAGGACTAGACTTTGGTTTGCTTTTTCCCCCTCGAAGAAGAATACCTGGCTGAACGTGACCCTTCTCTTTAATTGTTTTTGTATTTTTCCCTGCTGAGAGACTTTCACAGGTACTGCAGAGCAGTCATGTTGTTCAGGGTTGGGTGGCTGGGCTGGTGTCTGGATAGATGTGTCCCCATGCTGGGTTCAGGGATACAGCAGGAGACCTGTGGATGCTGAAGCACTGCAGTGAGTGAAGGATTGACTGTAAACTGCCAGCAGTTTAGCTTGATTTTTTTGACTACAACAGATGAAACTTTTAAGACAAATACTCTGGTCCCAGTTTGATCTGTAATTTGTTCGAACGCACAAATGTTTCCCTGACAGCTTTTCCAGGCTGATTTGGGTGGGACAAGACGGACATCTAGTGGCTGGTGCGACCATCATGGCACTGCTGAGTACTTCAGCAGCAGCAGAAGCCACAGCCTGAGCAGTCCTGGCCGCTGCTTGGCTGTATTTCCTGATTTGATATAGTTATAGTAATGTTTCACAGCAGTGTGGATACAGAACTTTTTTGGGGAAAGCCAAGCAGCTGTTTTTCCTGTGATGATATATCAAATTCCAGTTCTGCAGGAGCTGCAGACCAGTTTGGAGATGCAGCCTGAGAGACACAAGTGCCATGGACAAAAAGATACTGCAGTCCAGATTTGCATCTCCTCCTAGCTCCATCACAGAGGTTCCTGATGGCAGAACCTCCCGCAGTACTAGAGGAGGAGGTGGTTGCTGCCCTTGTGTGCTGCCATTTGCGAGCTGGAGTTTGAGTTTGGGAAGCTCAGTCCAGCCAGTGGCGAGCGTGAGCTCCAGCCTTGGCGGCAGCTCTGGCAATGGACACATCCTGCCCTGCCTGCTCTTCCCAGAGCTTCACTGGGAAGAGGTAAAGTGAGCTCTGTCTGTGAGCAGGCAGAGGGGAAGGATGCAGAAAGGGGAGAGTTGCTCTGACTCGTCAGTTTGCTTGTGCCTGTTGCTGAAGCCTGAGGATTTATCTAGGTGAGAACAATAGCCAGTGCTGGAATGTGGCAGAGCAATAAAACACAACCTCTTCCCGAGCTGGTGGAGAAAGTCACAGGGGTGTAGCTGAGGAGGGTGAGCTTTAAGCGTATCATTAACTGCAGCTGGTTCCACTCATGCTTGCACACACATGAGCAATTTTGGTTTGGGTTTTTTTTCCAAGAGGTTTCTAGGTTTGTCTTATAATTTCTTTCCATCAGGGTGAACATGTCCTTCAGTTCCATGTTTGATGACTGTGTTGGACTCCACATACTGAAAATGCTTGTGCTTTTAACCCCATTGCTTTGAAGTGTTTTGTCTATAAGCTGGTCCGCAGTCCCAGTTCCCGAGGGGTCTGGGATTTGAGGAGTTCATGTGTTCCCATGTGTATTTGTATGTCTGTGCACATGGAAGATGGGGAGGACCCAGATTCCTGGTATGTGGTGAAGAGGAAGTCACGGGTATAGAGTGTACCAAGAAGGAACAATGACATATTTGAAAGTACTTAATTACTTCAAGCGGCAGCCAAGTGTCCTGTCTTCCAGAGGAATTGCTTCTCTGGAGTTTCTGACAGTGCCTTTTCCCTCCAGAACCGGAGCCATCCACATCGGGGATCGGATCTTAGCGATCAACAACGTGAGCCTCAAGGGCAAACCACTGAGCGAGGCCATTCACCTGCTGCAGATGGCGGGAGAGACCGTCACCCTCAAGATCAAGAAGCAAACAGAGAGTGAGTTGGGGAGCTGGGGTGGGGAGGGGGAAGGCTCACCCCAGCAGGGACCCTGGGCCATGGAGCAGGCACTGCTGGGGGGTTTCTGCCATGTGTTGTGGAAGGTGAGATGAGGCAGTGTGGTCATGGGCATGGCTGGGCACAGCGGGAAAACATATGTGTTTCTTGAACTACTGACTCACGGACAAAAAAAAGGCAACCCAGAGGTTCTCTGTGGTGATGGTAAGAGATGAAACAGCAGGTTTATTGGCAACAGTAATTTTTAATTCAGATTGACACCTTGTACTGTTGTTGCTATTCCCTGTCAGTGTTGGTGTTTCACACAGAAGTGAAGCAGAAGTTGTTTTTAGAAGTATAAGAATGTGGGATTTTTTGAAAATATAAGCCCCCTAAATGAGCAAGGAGACTCTTGAGTTGGGTAGAATCCATGAAAAAAATCTCACGTCTTTAATTCAACTTTTTGAAAACAATTGGCAATAAATCTGTTACACCTCTTTTCCTGTCTTGGGGTCCTAAAATCATCTTTCAAAGCATCTAACTTCATCCTAGGGATCCCCTTCTGGTTTCCCTGCCAAGCTCCCTGTGGTTTTGAAGCTGTTGTTGACATGGTATAAAAAAGCAGAAGCAGACTGGCAGGCCACTGATTTTGGGGACAGAAGGGTGTTTGGAAAAAAAGAGGGATCATGAAAACTTTTTTCCCTGATTGCATAACCACAGACAAACAGAGGCTTTTTCATTAAATTCAGAAAGTAACAGATGCATTCTGGCTTCATTTCAGTCTCTACCACCCCCAATATTTTCCTTTTTTTTGGTGCCATGCTTCTGCAGTCTGTAGATTTGGCTGGACTTACTCAGCCAATGGTCCACAGTGCTGTGGGAATTAGAAGAAATCAAGAGATAAAGCTTTTCCAAGCTAGTGTGGCCCTTGGGATGCCTGTCCTGCATCTGAAAAAGTGGCATCACTCTTAAACATAGAACTTCTATAGACCTCAAAGCAGTTTGCAAATGTGTGGCAGTGCACCTGTTTTACAAATGGATGAAGACTGGGCAGGGAGTAGGGACGTGGCAAATAGAGGTAGAACTGGGGAACTGATTCCTCTTCAAGAAGCCCCAGTCTCTTCCCCTGTAGCCAAATGTCTTGGTCTTTGGTCTGAAATGCTCTCTTTTTGCCCCTGCTGACACAACATTGTCACAAGCACTTGGTGAAATAAATGACATGCAAGTGCCTGTTGGAGACTCATTAATCATTCTGAGAATGAAGCAGGTGTAATTGAAATTTCAAGGTAATCTTGAGTTAATCATGGTAAGCAATCTTCCGAAGGCTTGGAAAATAGGGACTTTCAGGACACCGGGCTTTGTTTGGCAAAATAATCTGTCCTCACTGACAAGTGCAGACTTTGAGAGGGGTTTTTATCCCTCAGGTCAGAGATCCAGGGTGTGGATGGCTAACAGGATATCTAATCAACAAGGACTTTAAAATATTCAGTACAAAGAAGTGCTTGTGCTGAGAAATCATTCTTTGCACAGCTTTTGCCTGAAAGGAAATTTGATATAATGATAATAAGGGCCTGTTAGCGCTAAAATAATGAAAGGGAAGGTCTAAGCTTCATCATTCACATTCAGCTCCCATTTTCCGATCACTAATCAGGGGAAATTCAGCCTAAAAATACCACACCCAGGAATTCCACTGTTGTCATGTGCATGGGAGACTCTGGAGAGGTGGTGATTAGCCTTGAGTTGTTATAAGGTTGTACAGTCATAGAAGAGGGCTATAGCTTCAGCAGTGGTGGTTGTCTTTGGAGTCTTATTAAAACATCTGTTTATAGCCAGGTTTGCAGCCAGCACCTGCCCTGATGCTGCTCTGAGGATAAAGGAGCCCCTCTGAGACTGGAGAAGCTACAGGGTATTGCTTGCAGGGGCCAACACTTCTCTGGGCAGGGCTGTTTGGAGGAAGCTTCCAAAGGCACAAGAAGATGGGCTTGTGAATTGAGATTAGGTCCCAACTCTCTCATATGTGGTAATCCTCAAATCCCCATGGCTGCTTCTTGTATTCCATGTGCTAAAAACTCAGAAAGGCATTTTTTCTTGATTCATCTTGGGATAAGAGTAATGCATTAAATCCTTTCAGCTTCATTGCACATGCCTTTCTCAGCTACTTTTAAAGAGCTAAAGAGGTACTTTAAAGACTTAGGGTACCTGGGCTTACTCCCATGTCAGCATAAGCTTTTCCCTGAGGCTTGCTCTTCGTGCCTGCTGAAGCAGGATGTTCTGGTTGCAGAATCCTACCCCAAGAAGTCGGGGAGCATAAACGAAGTAAGCGATCCAGAAGATGAACTGACAGACTCCCAGAAAACTAGCAAGCTGTCTGAGATATACTCTACCACAATTCCGAGCGTGGACAATACTGTGGAGTCCTGGGATGGCTCTGCCATTGATGCTGGGTACGGAAGCCAAGGTAAGCCAGGGTTGTGTTTTCTCAGGGGTCTCTGGTGTGTCTGGGTCTTGTCTCTGAACATGAGCCAAAGCCTGTGGCCTGACCACATTTGTATGGCCTCTCGCTTCCAGCAAGGAAAATGTATTTTAGAATGCACTCGTGGTGCTTTGAGTTGGTGTATCTGTTTTAGGCTTTTATTGGCACATTTGTTCTGGCTTATATGGAATCATACTGTTCTCAACATTTTCAAAACCATTACAGCACTTTATACTTCACATAATCAGAGACAGTATTCACTGGCCATATGTTTTACAGAGTATTTGGTCCATAGCTCACTTTTATTTCTCCAGAGAGGCCTTGTAGGACATAATAATTCTCTTCAGGATGTTTTAAAATCCAAAAGAATGTCTTGTGACTAGAAGCACTTGCTTAACAAAATAGTTAAGGTAATACTACAAGAAAGTATCTCTAACTCTCTAGTGAGTGATCAGATGAACACATGTCTCTGAGGTCAGGTTTATTCAGCTGTAGCTTCTAGCAGATGTGGAACTGGAATGGAGGATACTCTAGTCATGGGAATATATTTTTACTTAGAGAAAAGCACTGGAAAATAGTTACACCAGTTCAGATTTAGTGACGTAAGCTAGCATTAGCCTGTGTTGAAACAAACCAAAATCCTGAATCAACGCTGCAGCAGGAAATTGATGGAAAGACTCCTGTCCAGAACAGAATGTGAAAACAGGGAGGGATGGTGCAGGGTGCTGCTGCAAAGTGTGCTGTGCTCACTGCACTCTGGCCGAGTTCAAAGGACAGCACTGCCCAGGTGTCTCTTTCCCCATCCCTGTGCCTTCCTTCAGCCTCTGTTGGTCTGAAGTCTTAATTTGGGAGCACAGTTGGGACTGGAGGCTTCATTAAGGAGGAATCCCCTGGCCTTCGTAATGCTGCAATCCTTCTCCATCTAATTGAATGTTAACACAAGTTGGACACAGGAAAGTTATTGCTTTGCCGGTAAATTGAGAACAAGTAATTGAGCACAGAGCCCTGGGGAGCAGGGCTAGTGCCAAGTTGCCCAAGATCCACACACTGCAGCTTTGCTTCAGGGGCTCTCTTGTCTTCCCTGGTAATTGCATTTGGCTGCATGGTGGTGCAGTGTTGCTGTCTGGGAAGGGAGATGCTGGAAGGTAGGGAGAAGGGCATGGAGGGTTGCCCATGAGATGGGCAGGGAAGGCAGGGGGCAGGGAAACCTGGGATTCAAAGAGCCTGGAGACTGGGGGTTACACCCCAAATAGAGAACTACAGATCAGGCTGTGCGGCCTTGTATGCTTTTAGGTTCATCCACAGCAGTAGGAAACGACTCAAGGAAGGATTTTGGCAGGGAAGCCGTGCTGGGCCTGGTGGGAACATGCCACCAGGTGGCTCTGAATCCCAAGGATCCAGCCTTTCTCTCTGGAAGGAGGAGGTGAATCTATTACAGCGCCAAGTGACTGCTCTGGACAAGTGCCCCTGTGTCCAGCCCAGACCTGCTGCCCACCCGCAGCAGGGACCTGCATCCAAGGCCCTTGTCCTGCTCTGGCAGGCAGTGAGTGCTTCTCACTGCTGTAAGATGTTGGCAAGCAATTTTCCTGGGGCTCCCTCCAGAGAAGTCTAACCTTTAAAAACACACAGAGGAAACACTCAGTTAAGTGAAATAACAGGCCTTGGCATTTTCAGAGAAAGTGTTGGCATTGTCTTTGGGTATTTCCAGTGCTATTAGCTATTTCGGAGGTCAAGTCTCCCTTAATTACACGTTTCTCTGTTACTTCTTCCTGTTCTCTTGGCACAGCGTGTATGGGAGCGTACGCTGTTTTCTTGGAAAGGCTCTGAGGATTTCTCTGAAACACTGAATGGGCAGTAGGAGGTGGGCAGGGGACTCAGGAGATTTATTTCTACTGCAGATGGCACTGACACTGCTGAGGAATGGTCTGTTTTGGAAGTTTTCTGTTTAGGCAGCTTCTCATGAGACTTGAGGATCTTGTGACTTGGTAGTGATGGATTTTCATCTGTGGAGTAAGACACTGCAGTATGGAAAAGTCCATGGGGGCAGATGTAGTGAAACTTGTCTGATATCATACTAACAGTCTGTATTGATCTCCTGTCAAATGTGATACAGATGAGCCTCCTCTGCTCTCAAGCCAGCAGAGTTTTCCTATTCCTTGCCTTTCACGCACACATCCATGAAGCAGCTTCCTGTGCCTGCACCAGCTGATCCCAAGGGCATGGGAATTCTGAGAGAACTGGCTGGCAGCTCTTAGGATCAGAGCTGACTCTTCCTCATTTCCACTACTGAGGGAAGCTTGTCAGGATCTTCCCTTTGCCCTTTGAAGGATTTGTATTTAAAGGTGGCTGATTCAACAGCATCATTTCTGCTGGGTTCAGTGTGGAAACAGGAGCTGTTAACCACAGCTGGAACTGGCTGGAGGCAGCATCTGCATCTGTGGGTATGTGTACTCCTAGGTCTGTGGATCCCAGACCCACACCATAAAACTACTGAGAAGCAGGGAAGAGAAAGAGAAATGGGGCATCCCATGTCAACATCCTGAGAAGCTGCTTTGGTTAAAGCCAGAAGAGATCGGAAGAAGTGCTTTTGGATGACTGAGATGGAAAGCCTGCAATCCATGTGGCCTCATGTTTGGGACCTAGGGAAGGAGGCTCTCCTGGCTCTTCATGTCTTACTCTATTTGGGGGTTCTGACCAGGTATTGCCCTCTCTCTTCCTCCACTCCCTCTTGCCTTCCCTAGGTACCTACATACCCCAGGCTGCTGGCATAGCCCTCCATCCACACGAGTGGAGACACAGCCGGCAAAAGAGCAGCACTCCTCCAGCAGACCCCAGGAAAAACTACCCCTACATGGATGGAAGCTTCAGTGAAGATGACTGGGACAAGCCCAGCAGGTATAGAGAGGTGGGAGGAGGCAGGGAGGTGTTTGGAAATATGGGTGTCACTGAATAGGGACAAAGGGGGTCAGCTACAGAGGGAAAAGGGGAATGTGATGGCCACTGATGTCCCCATCCTGGCATCAGGCAGCCATGGGGAAGGATGCTGGTGGTGCACCGGCTGTGTTGGGCCACCTCCACATTGCCAGGTTACCCTGAGTGTAGCTCTGTGACACCTCTGCCATGGCCAGGTGACATTTGTATCTGGAGTTAGGGTGGTCTCAGCTGCATGGACTACAGGTTTCTACCACATTTCTTACTCCTGCCATGTAAAGGCTGCAGTGTTTTCATAGTTTAAGCATAATAAAGAGACATGGTCAGGTCTGTCCCTGTATGTGTTGGCCAGACTTTTTTGAATAAGGATGCAGCTTCACACAGCTCAGTGCCACAAAGCAAAAGAGGCCAACCAAACTCTCGGAGGGCCAGCGTGAGGTTGCACGTACATATTAAAATCTACCAAAACTGTGGCTGGATTCTCTCTCCATCCCACTTTGGCCCTTCCAACATCTCAAACAAAGCTGCACTGTGAACATGGTCATTAATCCCCCAGCTCAGCCAGCATGGGGAAAATGCTGTAACACCTCCTGAGGCCAGGGAGGAGGCTGCAGCTGTCCCTTGCTTTGGGTGAAAATCCTGCTGGATCTGTCTTGGCCAGAGGCTGCCCCTCACTGAGCCACACATAATGGAAAAGCCCCACTGCTTCAAAACTTCCCCTCCCCGTGACATCCTCCAGAGTCCCATAGTTGTGTGTGTCGTGTTGTTACTGTCGGTTCTTTTATTCCTATTTTTTTCCTTAACTTTTGTTTGTCCAAACAAAACCCTTAGAACATCTCATGGCCATTTCCACCTATTTAAAGATGATCAAGCTGGCAGGAAGGCTGGCAGCGCCAGAGACTTTGTTCTTGTTTTGCCTCTCAGCAAGAGCCAGCTCACAGAGGTCACTGATCCCTCGTGGCCCTCCCGGCGAGGCTGCTGGCAGCTGAAGTTGGCAAATCTGAACCCTCGAAACCCCTGTGTCCCTAATGAGGACTCCGAACCCTGATGTCAAAGTGCAAGTGAAATGGTTCATGCTGCTGAGCCCTCTTTATTAGAGAGAAAAACAAACCCTGACTGCCTTTAGCCTGGAAAAACCTGCTGACCCAGTGATGTGGGAGCCCATTCTGATTCATCTGTGTCCTGGATGTGTTTGTGTATTGCTGCTCTGAGAGGCAAGACACTGGTAACTAGAAAGGACATTTGCCTCTTTGAGAACCTGGGAGCAGAGGAAGGAAATGAGTAAGGGGAAAGAATCAAAAATTCCTTTTTGGGGGAAATTTTGGTTTGTTTTTATAAAGCCTTGCTGGGTGTTTATTTGACCTTTCTGCCTGGCTTAAAGGCTACTGTCCTTTAAAAGCTGATGAAAGGTAGGGGGTGAATTTAAAATACAGTAAACCATGTCAGATACTGCTCTCTTCAGGAAGTCCATGATCCCACAAGGAGCAAATGGGTGTGTGAGTGAGTTTCTGCCTGCTACAGACTCCCATTTAAACCAGTGGATGAAAAGGAAAGTGTGTGCCGAAGACTTTGCTGTTGTTAGACATCTGGGAAAAGCTCTATTAATAGACCAAGAGGTCATTATATATTTTATGGAGGCCAAGTTCTCTGTGACATATACGCAAATAAAATGTATTGACTTTGCTGAGTGGCTCTGGTGGATGAGCGTCTCTTCCTGTCTGTGGAGCTGAAGACCATAAGGCCATGCAAGATACTACCAGATGTTGCAGAGCTGGGCCATCCTCCATGCAGCTCCTTATAAGATATATATATATATATAAGCTGCATTAGGGCTGCTCTGATGTCCCCCTGGGCTCTCTTCCCATGACACATTAGTGGGTTTATCGTGATCTTGATTTAACACCACAGAGAGTTTCCTTCAAGAGGTTGCTACTAAACACAGCACTGGTGGTCTGAGTTTTGCAGTCTGGCGTTCAGTAAGCAGTGTCCAGCATCACCTGCTTTTCTAGCTTGTTCAGAGGATTTCACCATGTTTAATTGCTGTTGGATTCAGAGGTGTAAGAATTGACCTTGGCTTGTGGTCAGATATAAAAAGGGCTGAAACTGCCAAGGTGGGGAATTGCAGAACCCCCAGCACACGGTGTTCACATTAATGTGTGTTTGTACCAGCTTGAGAGAGGTTCTCTCTAACCTTACTCTCTGTTGTAGACAGAACTGGTGGCAAACTTTGCACAGCTGTAAGTGCCAAGACTGCTATACAGCAAAAAAAAGAGAGACCTCCTGAAAGTAACAGCTCAGTTCCCTGGCCATCCCAAAGCAAATGAAACTTGGTTTGTATGGGTTGTACGTGACACTGTTGATACTGCTGGCTGTAGTGAGCGTTTGCTTGTCCAGCCCAGGGCAATCATTTTTGTATACATCTTTGCATTATTTACTCTCATAGAGACCTAATGTATTTATCATTTTCTCACCATGTCTGTTACCCTCTGTGTTTTTCTCTCTCTTCTCAGGTGTTCTGTGTCTCAGATCTGAGCTCTATCCCATCAACCTTTGTACTAACAGTCTCTGAGGCTCCTGGTTTACCCATAACGCATCCTTTTTTCTTTCACTTCTCTATTTCACCAAAACGTCTTCCTAAACCTACAATCTTCCTACAGGCACTTTTTAATTTACCCTTTGAACTTTGACATTACTACACCAACTTAATTCTTCCTTTGAAGGACACTTGCCCCGTTAGTAAATGCATGGAGGTCTCGTATGTGGACTCTTGTTTGAAAAGTTCATATTGTTTGCTTTTGTATATGAAGACTCTTCAAGTCTGCTTTTACTGGTGAGACACTTGCTGTAGCCTTGCAGCTTTCACCCCGCTGCAGAAGAGTGCTGACAATATTTGGTTCCTACGTTACAACAGATACCCCAACCGCCAAAATGGCCTTGAGACCACTCATGAGGACAATTTTTGGCGTGTTTTTGGAGAAGCTTTGGAGGATTTGGAAACATGCGGCCAGTCTGAACTTTTGAGGGAGATTGAGGTAAATCACTTTCTTAATTTGCTGCTGACCTGACTGTTTTGCTCTTACCGTAAACGTTAGACCATTTCCCCAGATCTGTTACTTGCCCGTAGCATCCCTGAGCTGCCAGTGGTGTGAAGAAGGGTTCAGGTTTAATTCACGTCAGGCTTTGTGCTAATGGGTAACTGTGCCTCGTTAGACAGCTGCTTGCGTGTGCTCTTTCCCTGAGCCCGTGTCTTGCCCGCCAGGTACTCCACGCCCTTTTCACCAACTGTTGCTGGCCAATAATCATCACATGACTGTTGGCAAGCCTTCCCTATCCAACGTAAACCCTCTCCTTGGAAAGATATTGTCTATCCAAAGCACTTGAAGGCCAAGCAAAAGGAGGCCCATAGACCCCCACTGGGACTGAAGCCTTGGCTTGTTTCAAGTGCAGACAGCACACATATCTTGCATTCAGCTGTCACTCTGCCGGAAACTTAGTGAAATAGGTAATTGGAAGCTTTTCAGCCAACTTTCCCCATGGAAAAATCTGAGAAAGTAATTGCTTCCTGCAGAAATAAAGGTGTTTCCTCTCTTCACAAACCACTTTCTCTTTTCTTTATCCAAAATGCTTTGGAGGTCATGTTATTGTGTCCGGTTATAGGATGAGGAGCCTGGATTTCTAAGTCGGGCTGCAAATAAAGGCTCCCCTTGAGACTGTGAGCAGCAGGAAGCAAACCTGCCTGGCAGGACAGGGCCTGTGCTGCTCCCTTCCCTAGTTCAGCTCCCACAGCCTGAACGAAGGAGGAGGAGGACCCCGTGAGACCATCTCTCCCTGAGCCTTCCAGGTGAAGAGGACTGGGGAGCACTCACTAGGTCATGCCCTCCACCACTCCCAGTGGAAGAGATTTTATGTACAGTTGCATATTGATGAAGCTTCAGAGAAAAAAAAGCAACTTCTGACTAATTGAAGGTCAAAAAGGAAAGTCCTGTTTTGGTTTGTATTGTGACAAGGGACTTGCTAATTGTCCTTTCCTCCTTGGTCCTTAGCAACTGTAAGTGGAGGAGGAAATCTCAATTAAATTTATTATGCTGAAGCATAGAATGCTATTTTTATTATCTTAACTGCTTAAGAAAATGCTGACTTAAAAAAACCCAGAACACACTCAAAATCCCAAATCCCCAGCCCTCCCAAACTATAACTTTTTCCCTTGATCACTTATTTCCTGGATCTGAATGTATTTAGAAACGAGTTTAGGGAGCTGCTCTCAACCTTTCTGAACAGTTGTTGGCTGCTTAAGAGAAAGTACTTCTCTGAAATGACACATAAATATTGCTTTTCTGCTGGCATCTAAATGTAAAAGAAGGGATCCGTTGGACTCTCTTTCCTGTTCCAGGGATCTGTGGTGCAATTGCTGTTTTATGCTGTTTGGAGCTTTGACAGTTATAGAAATGTTTTTAAACATGTAAAGGAATCTTATTGAAAGCTGAGCACCTCCAGGGTTTCTGTGTATTAAGCACAGTTCTAGAATATTTTGAAAGTTTTGGGGACAGAAAGGAAGTGCTCTGTTTTTTAGCAGGAATCTGTTGGATTCAACTCTCCTTTTATCGAATCCAAAATACTACTGATGCATTCCTTCCTCTCCATGTGCTCAGCCTTTGTGAAGTGTGCTGTGTCATCTGCAGTGCTCAATGGGGCCTTTGCTGTATTGCAGCTTTCTTAGCCTCAGCTCTCAGCCTCCTGTGATTTTATGACAGTCAGAGATTTGATCTTTTTGTATTTTTTAAAAAAATGGCTCTTGATGCTTCGCTTTTGAAAAAGAAGAAGAGTCATGCAAGGTGACTCATGATAGCCTGGAAACAGGTTCACACACAGTAGGAGTCCCCTTCCAGACTATGATTATGGGAAGAAACAGGCTTTTTCCAGTAAAGTGTGTATCTCTGCTTTGCTTTGAGGGCAGCCAAGACATGGGAAAAATAATGTGGGGCAGCCACAGACTGGAGAAGTCTAGAATTGCCTTTTTTGCTGCTTGCACTAAACCTAAAGCTTATGGAAAAACTTTAGAAAATTGCTTATGGTGCTGCAAGGAGGATTTAAGTGCCTTGAAGATGGAGAAGGAGTCAAATGCTATTGGATACTGGTTGGTTGTGGTATTTGGAGCCCGTGAGGGAGGGCAGTGGCACAGACCTTTCTGTTCTCCCTGGCTCTGCAGTGTTGGTGCTGGGACAGCACAGCACAACATCCTGGGGGCTGAGGCTGCCCGAGGGCAGTGACCAAATATACCCTGGTTTGCTGTGCTGTTGTTTGTTAGTCTGCCTTTCAAGTATGTGGTAAGTCCGTGTCCTTCCAGCACGTAGCAGGTATTTGAGTTTTGCTCAAACTTGAGCTGATCAAGTCATGTGTGAAGACCTGAATGCAAAGCCGAAAGGTTTTCTGTATTTTATCCAACCATTTTTGAGATAATGTGGGTAGTGCTGGCATTTTCCTACTGCCACCATAATTCACTTTATTTGCCTTTGTTCCATCTTGGAGCAAAGAGCTGGAGGGTCTTGATTGGAGATTTAGTTGGATGATATTTCCCCTGGGCACAGGCGCAATTGCTCTTTGACTTGCACGTTTAGTGTTGAAGAATTTTGCTATCTGCTTCCTACCTTTCCTTTCATTTAGGCTACCTTTTGACATTTATTGGGACTGCAGCCCCGTTGAGCCTGAACTTTGAAATTACAGGTTTTGTTATGCTGTTTAAATGGACTCTATGACCTGGAGCCAGCTGAGATTCCACAGACTGGATTCTTGACTCCTTCGTTAGCTTTGATCAATGTAATCTCATTAGTGAAAAGCATTGCCAAATGGAATTGAATCAACTTAGGGGCATCTTTTAATGGGTGCTATCAAGGATGACCAGGCTTAAATACTACTTAATTTCATATTTTTAATTCAGTTTTGCTCAGTGACAGCTCCTATTTACTGACAGATAAAATCCTAATTTTTGTGCAGAATTGGCCTCAGTGGAGTCCCAGGCATTGACTCCCCTGGACCGTTGCCAGCACTGTGTGATGCTGGAGGGGAGCTGCAGCCTGGAGAGGTAGGCTGGAGAACCAGGCAGACGCTGGTTCCTCTGGGAGCTCCCTGAGAATGGTATATTCATCCTTCTTGACTATCAAGATGGTTCACGCACAAGATGAGGCCTGCCTGGCCCTGTTTGTGTAGAAGGGGTCATGGAAAAATAAGGCAATGCTTCACAAATGCTTCCTTCTGAGATTAAGCTCCCTGTTGGGGTGGGGGTGGAGGGCTCAAAGTGGCTCAGCCATAGACCTGGAAGCAGGCTCCCGAGGTCTGGGAATGGCTCTTACAGCCAACAGGAAGAGCTTCTTGGTACTTATTTTCTGATTAATGAGAGCAGTGGTGCCGCCCTGCTGTCTGTGACACTTCGGCAGCTGCATGGTCCGTCTCTTCCTGCTGCTGACTCAGCAGAGTGATGCTGTACCCTCGCCCTGCAGGCGTCCATCATGACAGGGAGCGTGCACAACCTGGGGCTGGAGGGCAGCAAGCTGCTCCTGGACTCTGTCAACCCCTCGGGAATGAGCCCACTGAGGAAAGCCAACTCCAGCTGCAGCGACGGACAGACCGAGGGCAGCAGCTCCCCTGCCAAGAAGAACGAGAGGAACTTGGACATGAAGAAGATCGAGAAGGAGATGCAGGAAATCATGTCCCCAACCCCCCTTGAGTTTCACAAGGTTTGTGTCCCCAAGGGTGGGTGTAACTGTGGCACTGCAGTACCTCAATGGTTAAAGCTGTAGAAGCTTTGCAACCTTGTAAAAAATCTGCTTTGTTTAGAGGGACACCCAGAAATTGGTCATTGTTAAAGCTGGCCCTCACCAAGGTCTGCAGCAAAGGTTTCCAGAAGGTCAGATTAAGATGAAGGAGCCCCGTCAGAAGAGTAATGAGATTTAGCTGCCCTGATTCAGAAGGGTTCAAACCTGGGCTTTGCTATTTCTCTTTATATATAAGATTCCCAGCTCCTTGTGTTTTGGAATTTGTTAATTGGTGCTACAGATAAAAGTGAGAGAGCTCAAAGTATGGCCCTCTGGAGACCCATCAGCTCTTTTCCTGTGGTACACTCCATTTAGTAGGCCACTTCTCAGATAAAAAATGACTTATTTTCCCTCTGCTTCCAATCCACTTCAGTGATGGGATACTGGTTTGATTTCAGCATCCAGCTGAATGTAGCCAGTTTAACCATTGTGCAAGGCAATGGTAATTAGAAAAAGTAATTAACTGTAGAAGCTGCTGATATAGAACGCAAGCAGGGAAGGTAGCTGGAGAGGTTTCAAAACTTTGATTGCCTTTTTCTTTCCTAATGTGACTTCAGAACGAAACCTGCAGTTATGGTAGCTGGAAAAAACAACTTTTTCATGTTTGATCTGCTTTTGCCCTTCAGGGCATGGCAAATGTGTCTTCAAATAAAACTTCTTGGTACTTGAAGGAGGAGAGCTGTGTAATTAGGCATGTTTTAGGGTGACTCTTCATTCTGCTGGACCATCTGGTGTTGGCTGTATTTGGAAATGAAGTTGAGGCCAGGTGGGATGCTCCTGTGTGTCATCCTGAGCATTGTTCTTCCCCAGGACCGCAGATCCATGAGGCTCACCCAGCCAGGAGCACAGTCATGGAGTGTGAGCCATGATATAAATTCACTCCCAGCTCATGGGAGGCTAGGGGAGATTTTGGTAGTGTTGGGGAATCAGTTGTGCCTGGTTCCCAGTGTTACCCCATGGCAAGACACACTTCCAGCAGTGCTCTCCTCCTTTAGACAAGGCCGAAACGTGACATGCCCAAGGGAAGGATGAGGAGGTTGCCCATTTCTTATCCTCAGAATGTCAGCACTTACTGATAGGAATTTTCTGAAAAGAACTTGTAAATAATATGGTGAATTTTAGATGTTCCTGCTGAGTGATGTATTAAAAATGAGCTGTCTTCACATTTGACTCGCTACATTAAAAATTCCCTGCGAACGTGTTGATTTTTCTTGTGCTGGTCTGGCACACACGGAGGATACACAGCATAACCTGGGCCAGGGAAGGCGATGCTCCATTAAAAACACTTGTTTGTTGCTCTTTGGGTGAAACATGAGTGCTGT
Source organism: Rhagologus leucostigma (assembly GCA_013397725.1). Classification (NCBI taxonomy): domain Eukaryota; kingdom Metazoa; phylum Chordata; class Aves; order Passeriformes; genus Rhagologus; species Rhagologus leucostigma. Next base: position 1,594,488 of record VZTD01003554.1, read on the forward strand.
CTGTATTACACTGCTCACGTTTCTTTCTACATCCAAGGGTGAGGGACTGTCGTAGGGTTGGTTTTATGCCAGTCACCAAAGCAATTCTCCCTGTGATGATGGTGTCAGGTAAATAAGGCTCAGTCTGTGTTATCTGCTCAGGCTGAGAAAAACCCACCCAGGAGACCCAGAGCAGATTTGCTGTAGGTCTGCACACATTGCTCATGCTGCTCGCATCCTGGCAGCCCTGTACATCACCTCCTTACTCTGCTGCATTGAAACCTGCTTCTTCTCTTTCTGCCTCTCCAGATGACACTCCACAAAGACCCGGAGAACGAAGACTTTGGATTCAGTTTGTCGGATGGCCTTTTAGAAAAAGGTGTCTATGTAAATATGGTCCGTCCGGATGGGCCAGCAGATCAGTGTGGCCTCAAGCCATATGACAGAGTGCTTCAGGTAATAAATGCAAAATGCAGTTCTGGAGGCTGGGACGGAGTGAATGAGTGGCTGAGAGGAAGAGAGAAGTGAGACCCATCCATGGCAGCACTAACTTTAACGAAAGGTAATAGTTAGCCAACTAGGTGAGCTCTTAGCCACCAACACTCAATGAGACCTGTGTTTCATAATAAGAAATCACTAGGTAGTGCCTGCAGGTGGTACCCCAGGTGGTACTCCTAGGTTATACTAGTCCAGGGCACAGCCTGTTCTGGCACTGGCCTTTTTGAGCTTGGACAGCTCCAAACAAGCAAAAAGCTGTGTTGCTTCCTTTCCTCACCCTCAGTCCTATTCCTGGTTTTTGGATGAACCAGACTGTATTGACCAGTATGTGTTGCTGTGAAGCCCCTTGTGGAATTAAGTGATGTTCATGAAGTTCTGTGCATGCCTTTGACAACTACAAGAGTTTTCTAGGAAACACATCCTTCAAGCAAGGTATTTTTTATGGATATTTTTCTTTGAAAAATGCTTCATCTGAAATGGCTGATGCAGAAACAGAATAAAAACTCTGGTCAAAAGCAGTCTGTAATAAATGTGCCCTGGGCATACCGGAGTACCAGAGGGACAGAAAAAGCCTGGTGAGTTTTGGAGATTGGAGAGGAGTTCTGTATGGATGAAAACCAACTACTGTAGCTTTGAGGCAACTCAAACAGCAACTGAAGGAAATGCAACCTCTATGGAAAAATTACCACCATTTGGAAATGCAGATATTGTGACCATATTTGGAAACACTCAGATGTTTAGTTTTACTAATTTCTAGGCGGGGGTTCTTAGCAGTTGGATTAGAGCCAATACTTTATGTACATCAGGTAACTGGAGGACTGGCAGCACTGTGGGGAACCTTGTTTAAGCTTGTTATGGTCTCTAGCCAGTTGGCTGCTATACAATTATTCCTTCTCAGCTTCAAATAAAAGATGGTGCAAGAATGAACAAGAAGCTAATTAGGCTCTGGGCTGCCTTTCTGTTCAGTGTTGGATGTGTCGCTTTTTGCGAGTGCCAAGTGCTCTGGGAGGTGTGCCCAAAATCCTAAACAGAGTGACATGGAGACTTTGGACACCCTTTTTCCACACGCTGTGCTGCACAGCTCACACCTACGGGCACACGAGGCGACTGCCATCACGTTGACATGTGGAGCTGGGAATGAGGGATTGCAGATGTGCTACAGGTGACTCCCCTCAAGAAGTGCAGAGATGCATTGCTGAGGATGCTGCACAGTGCTGCTGATTGTGGGCACGGTGATGTGCCCGAAGGCCAGCGAAACACCTCGTCCCTGCTGTCACAGACCCTCTGCCTCCCAGCTGCATGGATTAACTGGAGCATGGCGTTGCACTAATGGCACTTCTGCGCTGGAGCTGCCTGGCTCGCACAGAGCACAGGCAGAGCAAGCTCGTGGTTTATCTCTCCTTGTCCATGAGTGGGCCAGAAATTGTTCCTCTGCTGTAAGGGGCAGTACTGCGGTCTCTGTGTGGACACCAGCTAGGGTGAGGGGACACTGCTGCTTTCACAGACCCGGCAATGTGAGCATGCATTAATTCTGTGAAGGGGCTGGGGATGGAAGGGTTGTATGGAGCCAAATATCCAGCCCTTACCCAAAGAAGGAAGTAACACCTGGCCCCAGGGGTTATGCTCACTCCAAAGGCGTATGGGAAATTCCTTTCTCCCTTCCCTGCTTCCCATCCCTGTGCCATTTCCCAGCCTGCTCTGTCCCAGAGCGGTCATGGCACCAAGCCCAGGTGTTCTGGTAGCTGTAGGCAAGAGATCTGGGGTGGTTTCTCCGGATGACCCAGCCTAGAAATGTGCTTGGAGGTCTGCAAGAGCCAGCAGTAACTGCTTTCACTGCTGAATCCTACAGAGAGAATTTGCAGCTGCCTCCTGAGCCCACACGAAATACATCCAGACTCCTGTGAAATGAAGGATATAAATGGGGAGAAGGGAAGCAGAAACTGTTCAGTATAGTCTGGGTTTGCTTCTGGCTGAGCTGGAAAACAGTTGCCAGAAGCCTCAGGGCTTTATTTGTTTTCTAGTTGCTGAATACTTGGCACCACAAATTTAAGGCCAGTAAAAGCCATGATGGCAAAAAAAATAATGGAAAACAGCAACATTTTTTCTACAGGCTTGAACAGGAGAACTGGTTTTGAGCCCTGCAGTGTTTAGTACTTATAATACTGCCCCAGGCACTGGAGGTCAGGATTCATGCCTAGCCCAGACTTTTTTTTTCCTTCCTCAGTTACTGCATCATTCCTCAGCTAAGCACGGATGCTCATTCTGAAGGGGTGCTTCTGCTCTGCTCCATTATGAACCTGGAATCAGGGACCCCCAAGAGTTGCTTGTTTTTTCCAAGAGAGCTGGGGTTTAGCACTAATCTTGCATTTGCTGACTAACAAACATGACCTTTCTGTTGTTCCTCCCCATGGCATGTCCTAAATCCATCCCGGCAGGTAAACCGCATCCGAACGAGAGACTTTGACTGCTGTCTGGCCGTTCCCTTGATTTCAGAGGCTGGAGATAAGCTGGACCTGGTGATTAGCCGGAACCCCTTGGCACTGGCTGCCAACGCTCCCTCGGAGGGGAACAGAGAGCTCCCGGCGCAGGTGCCCCACGGCGCCGAGGTCAAGGCGAGTGTCCAGATGCTCTGAGCAGCAGGAGCAGAGCAGACGATGCCTCTGCCGAGCCCTTGTGGTATTTGGGGTGTTTTTCCTGGTTTTTTGCACTGGTATTTGTAAATGCTGTGTGTACCATAACCTGCGAGTGGAGAGGTGGGTCTTCAGTGAGCCTGTAGACCTCCAAATATTGCTGGAAAGGTCAGAGCTGCGTGTGCTTCTGGGGCTGTGGCAGCGACAGCAGTGGGACAAACTGCTGATGGGAGGAAGGAGCATCCATAGCCATCCCCCACGTCAGGGCATCCCCCTGTGCTCCTGCCATCGAGTGTGCAGGGTCCTGCCTCCGACATCCTCCTCACCCTGAAAGGCCTTGGCTATCCTACAAACACACATGGTGCTATTATGTTCCTTGTTTGCTTAGTTAATCGCATACAGCAGGACTGAAATGCCTTTCCTTTTATGTTGTGCCCAACTCCATCCTTTCAACACTCCTGGCAAATCAATTCCTGCAGTCCCTTGCACTCCTGGTGCGGGGCTGTGGAGAGAGCTGTTAAAAGACACTTCAAAATGTGCTTGAGAGTGGCTAAATGCAGTTCTTGTGCAAAAATTGGTATTTGCAGCTGTCTCCTGCCAGCCCCATCCACACTCCCCGCCAGGTCTGGCTCTCCCTGTGATGGGATGAGGCACCTCGTGTGGCTGATTCCCATGAGCAGTGTTACTTGTGCTCAGTAGTGACTACAGAGTAGAGGCCATACCCAAGGCTAAAGGCCTTGAGTACCTGCCTGAAAGTAGATAGCAGAATAGCTAAATTCCCAGGGCTGCCCCTGATGTTTTGGATCAATGAAACTTTGCTGTCTCCCCTGAGGCAGAGGCATGACAAGCCCTTGGTTGGGTGGCGGTTGTGTCCTGTGTCCCTGTGGACTGGGTGGTGTGTGCCCCTTTGCCTGTTGCTGGCCTTTTGTAGCCCCATGGCCGCTCCCCTCCCGCCTGAGAGCCCCTGGCCCCACGTGGCAGTGGGGCTGTGATGTTTGCATTGCCTGCCCTCTTTCCCACACTAGCACTTTATGATGATGTTTGTGTCCTGGTGGCAGCGTGAGGCCAGCGTCGCTTTCCCTGGGAGGGCCTGGGCAGTGGAGTGGAAGAGCTCGCTCAGTCAGATACGGCAGCTCCGGAGCCCACTGCCCCCTTTCCCTGTTTGCCCTTCCAGTTCCTCCCTCCCCACCTGCACGCCAGTGGTGTGTGAAGGTTGTTGGGTGGGTGTACAGCATGTGTGTGTCGCTTTGCTGAGCCAGGACTTGTCCCCACACTGTCTGTCCCCAACATCCCCCTGTGACAGCACAGCGTATCCGGGTGTTTCCTCCAGGCACGGCCCCATCCAGCTCTTTGTCGTTGTAGCCATTTTCTCTTTGAGTATGCAATATCCCATACCACTGCTGCCACACCTAGATAATGTGCCATAATTGATACTGTGGAGCATTGACAGTGCAGCCGAAAGTGTTTTTATATGCAATATTCTGAGCAGTGGAAGCTCACTGGGGCTTCTCATAGGTTTTTAATGAAGACTTTTATTAAAGGCTTTAAAAAAAAAAAAAAGGAAGAAGAAAAACTTGGTCCTTGTATCCCTTCCTATGCATTTTGAATGATATGAAGATGAAATGCATTACTTAAATGTGTATTTTTATCCATATATTAGAGTGTATTCCTTGTAAAGTATTTTTATATGCTAATTTTCTTATGTATCTATGAAAGCACAATATTTAAAAGTACAGCATTTCAAAGAGTATTTTAGTCCTGTTTTGGACCTATTTGTAAATCTCTGTATTTAAATGGAATTGGAATGACTTTGACTTTTTTTTTTAATTAAATAAAAGCAAATGAAATGCGTTTGTTTTGGTTTGTGTCGCTTTCTGCTGGAGGACGATAGTGAGGCAATGCTTTGCTTCCAGCAGCATTTTAACTTGCATGGGGACCCTGTTTGTGAGACACTTTGGAGGACAAGGGGGAGGCCACACAGAGGGTTTTCCTGGGAGGCCTCTGTTTGTAGGGCTACCATTGTAGGGCTGGGGTTGTCCTTTGCCACCCACCATAAGCATTGAGCCTTGGGTCGCTCCCCTCGCTGTGCCCATAGAGGCAATTTTGCTGTAGCTGTTAACAGGAAAAGCTGGAGATGCTCATGCATGTGGTTCCAGCACTGCCTGCAGCTTTTCCACACTGGGAATCTTGGCTTGAAGCTGGGCTGCTCCATGACAAAACACTGACGCAGCAAAGCACGTGGCAGCCGTGACGGGGCAGCATTTGCAAAGCTGTGGTTAATCCCTGGGGAGGGGTTAGAAAACTGCTGGAGAATGATGTGCTGGCAGCAGATGTTCCATCTGGTGTTCAGAACCCTGCAGCTCCAGCGGGGTGCTTTCAGGATCTGCACCGTGGTAGCCAGATTACCCCACCTCTGAAACCAGACATCCCAAGAGATGACTGCCATGAACCCAGAACACAGTTCCTTGTGTCCATACATGGAGGATTTCTTCCCTAGGCTCCCAGTGGGGGCAGCACAGGCTGGAATTCTCCCTGGAAAAGGCCACGGGGAATCTCTGCTCACCAGAACAGAGAGGGTGAGCTGGATTTTGCAACCCTTCATGGCCAAGTGGGTAATGCAGGAATTTTTGGAGGCTGAGCAGGGTATAGGAATGCTCCTGGTTAGACTAGGGAATCACTGCCACGCAAACAAGCTTTATCTGCCATCTCCGGCTGCCCTCCTGGGGTGAAGACTTAAGAACAGGGCCCTGCACTGAGGCCTTGCCAAAACCATGTGGAGCCAACCGAGGTACCGGGGCTGCAGGAGGCTGGGTGAGTACCCATGAAATGTGAGCCTTGGGGCTCAGTGTGTGTCCAGGGGTTCCCTGTGTGTCCCAGGTAAAAGGTCAGGATGGAGCTGCTCCCTGGGATGTGCCTCAGTGAGCAGCACATCCCACTGCTGCTGTCACTTCTCATCTCATGGGCCTTGGCTGATGGGAGCAGCTGCAACCCCGGGCAGGTGATGGCCACCAGGGCAGATGGTCGAAACCCTTCAGCAGCAGCTTGTGGCACTTCGTGGCTTTTTTAATTCCCTGTTTATTTATTTTATTTTAACCTGAGACACACTGCAGTTGCTGTCTGTGTTCTTAACAGGCTGCTTAGCCCAGGCATTGCAGGCTGTGCTGATGAGAGGAGAAATCCCTGACAAAGTCCTCAATCACAACCAACAAAATAACCAACCAAGCCAAAAAACCCCAACTAAAGACAGCTGTGGGACTAATCCTGGGCATGGGGTGCTGGAGGCTCAGCAGTGACACTCAGATGTTTTATTTTCACAAGGAGTAGCCACCTATGTGTTGGTTTTTTCTTTTCCTACCTCAAATCAGGACTTCAGGAATTGACACTCTGGTTTAACCTCCACCTGTCTGACTGAAGAGGCCATCAGCGAGCTTGAAATAACCAGTCCCATACACCAGGAATATAAAAGTTGGGGTGGGTTTTTTTCCTTTCTTTTTCTTCCTGTTCGGCTTTTCTGATGTATTTGAACTCTCACAGTAGTGGTGCCATGCATGGGCTGGGCACTGGCTGGTGAGAAATGGCTTTCTTTTCCATCACTGGGGGTTTTTTGTTTTGTTTTTACCTCTTTGATGTGTTTTGTTGTGGGCTTTTTTTTTCCCTCACCCCATTTTTTTTACTTATTAACTTGTCTGTATCCCAACCCATGAATTTTTGCACTTTTACCTTTCTGACTCTCTGCCCATCCCACCGGATGAGGGGGTGAGTGAGTGGCTATGTGGGGCTGTGCTGCCAACCAGGGTGAAAGCATGGAAAATGTGAAGTTAGATAGTGATTACACATATTTTATATATATAGTATTTTATAAGGACAAAAAACCCCCACACCAACAACCCCAAAATAAGTAATAGGTTTAAAGGAAAAACTGAGCCACTCAAAGACCAAAAAAACCATCCAAGAGCATAGCTGGTTTATAAAGGAAAGTTTTATTTTCAGTTATAAGGTGATTACAAACTCATCTAAAAAAGCAAAGATGACTTAAAAATATCCATATACATTTTATTTATCTAAAAAGCAAAACAGAAACTGCAAAATACAAACATTTACCATATACACAAAGGCTAGGGGGTTTTAGGATTAAATTACACTCCAGGATTTTTTTCAAATACAAATATTCCGTTTTGGAACACACAAAAAATGCTTTAAAATGTTTTAAAAATATTTTTAAGGTTTTTTTTTCTTTAAAAAAAGTTCAGATGACATTTTTAAGGAGGCCATCATCGCCCTCGCCTCCTCACTGCATGTGCTACTCATTATCACATTACTGTAGTCACAGTTGCTAGGAATTTAAATAATTAAAAAAACACCACTGTTTTTTTAGCCAAATACATCAAACAAGATGGACCACCTCTTACAATGTGAAGTCCCAGGCAACATTATCAGGTAACAACCACAACATTACACTGGAGAAAAAATAACATCCTATTGAACAACGAGCACTTCAGAACAGTACTGGGATGCTGCGGTGCTGAGAGACCAGTGCTGGCTTCCAGGACAGGAGCAGGTCATGGACTAACTCAGCTTGCCCCCTCAGGTTTTGTTTTTTTATCAGCCTCTCAACATAATTTTGCCACTGTTTGGTTTTTTAATTTTTTTTTCCTTTTTTTTTTGTTTCTTTATATATTGAAAAAAAAAATCAACTCTTTCTAACATCTCAGCTGCAGAAGCAGGTACATTTAGGAACAGTGTGTATCGTGCTCACTGTGCTACAGGGCTGAAGCCTTCCCCCGCAAATGCACACACACAGAGCACATGCACAGCTCCTCAGCATCATCAAGTTTCACTTTTTTTTTTTTTAATAGCTTCATTTTTCCCATTATTTCTTCTGATTTCTCAAGTCAGATTTCTGATTTCTCAAGTCACATTTTCTCTGCACTGCAAAAGGGAAAGTGAGCAGCACCATCCCGCTGTGCACTGCAGAGCCACAGGGAACAAGCCTCCAAAACTTGCCCCTTTAAAATCCAATTTACTTCACTCCTAAAGCTCGTGGTAATTAAATTCTGACACTTTTACTGATTATTTCAAATGAGGACAGAGCAGCAATACAAAAAGGCTGTGTCTGCTCTGCCATTCAATTGCCCAACATTACAAGCAGGGTCAGGCTCTTTTCCAGTCACAAACCCTGCCACCAAAGTTTTCCACCTTTGATGTGGGTGGGTGGGTGATTTGTTTTCTTAAAATTTTCGACCTGCAAAATTTTGAGCTTGTCCCTATTTTTGGTGAAATGGTGTCTCAAGCTATTTCTGCTCTTGTTTTAGGACATGGGTAAATTGAAATCACCAATTCCCAATGACAACTGGAAAAAAACCACACAAAGAATGTGACTTTTCTGTTTATTTTTTTAATAGAAACAAACAATTTGAGATTTTTTTTTCAGAGAAGCGTTGTCCATGTACACTTATTTTGGGCTGGCAGAAAAGAGCTGCAATCTGGTGGAGAGTGTGAGGCTGGATCGGGCAGTTTTCCAGCAGATGCTGGTGCTGGTTATATTCAAGTCTCTCTTGAGCAATCTCTCCCATTGGCTCAAATTGACCACTAATACCATAAGAAAATTTTTGTGACCAAAATATAGAGCTCAGGGCACCTCTTTTGCACTAGTTCAAGGGTTTCTTAAATGTCAAGTGTCACCAAATCAACTAAATACTTTGTTTCTTAAGCTTATCTTTGATTATAAGAAATAAAACAAGCTACCAGGGTCTGACAGTTCCTGACCTTTGCTCATGCAAATATACAAATACACAGCTACACGTCAATCCTAACCGCAAGGCTTTGGATGCTGATTTTGGAGAAAACAAGTCCAGGGCAGCTGCCTGAACCCACACCACACCCAACCTCCCATGCCAGGAGCCATGTGGTGCCTACAAGGAGCCAGGAGAGCTTACAAATCCAACCTAAAGGTTCCTTGGAGGGGCCATGGTCCAGGATTTTGGTATTACTTTCCCTCTTCCACCATGCCCATTTAGGAAAGACCATTTGGACACCCTGGCAGGTTGGCTCTTCGCAGGCAAGTGGTGCCTAAACCTCCTCAATCCTCATCCTGAAGAGCTTGGCAAGATTTACACACATGATTTGCAGCCTAGGAAGAGAAGCAATGTCCCCACTGTGTGCGTGCATATGAGGGTGGAAGATTTCATCTACTAGTCTACTTAAGCACAGATTTATTTTTATTCTTTTTACTGAAAGTGAGCAACTTTCATTGAATCTCCTTGGAAATGATGTCAGGGTCATCTTTCTTCCAAGTGTACTTGAGCTGCTTAACTAACTTGTCCACTGCATTCAATGCACAGCTTATTTAACATTTTATATACATTATGCCTCCATGAGTGAACCTGCAGGGACCACAAGACATGGAAGCTAATAATCAGTTATTCAAAAATGTTCAAATCCTTCTCCCATGGCTGGAAGTTTGCCATTGATGCAACAAATGGGAGCTTTGAAGCCAAGTGTGACAAGCACAACCTCAACAAAACTGAAAGTCTCCTTAGCAAATAAAAACAGACCAGGAGGAGACTTGGAAAAGATCTGTTGAATGGAGATGTCCACGAGTCTTCAGATCTACTTGAGTTATCTAACGCTGAGACAAAGAAGAGGAACCAGGAGCATCTGCAGTTGGGAAAGGAGGATTGGGCTGGAAACAGGACTGGAAACAGCTGCAGGAGGTGCTGTCCTGGCGGCGACAATAAAAGCTCTGCTGATGTTGTTGGGGTTTTTTTGGCATTACAGCAACTGTAAGGCTGCACTTTTTTCCCCCCCTACTTTTCCTCATTTCCTCCTGTCCCCAAGAACAGCAGTGAAAATCAGTTTTGCTGAGCTGTTCCAGCAGATCATTCCTAACTCCCCTCCACCCCTAATTCCAGAAGCTGTGCTGCTGCTGCAGGGTGGCCACCAGCACTGTTCTAGATGGCAAATACAGCTGCCAGGCTTTTGTATTTTCATTTACATCACAAGAACAAATCCATTGTGGACCTACTATCTCAAACTTTAAAGAGGACTTTTCTAAGTGTGTGGATCTGTTTGGACCAGATGAAAAGGAAAGCTATGGATGAGAAGGAAAAATAGAATAATAACAACAACAACAATAAAAAACCAGTTCTATTTATGAAATCATACCTGTTTAAACACTGAGATACAGACTACTGGTAAAGTCCCTTACAACAGATGCTCATTCAGAGAGATCATCACTAGTGACAGGTGAACTGAAAAGGTTAGGAAATTTGAGAAACATGAGAAACAGGTCAGAAAAATCTCATGGGGAAAATGTTCCCCTTTACATTTCTACTGTCTCTCGATTTCAGTTCAGCTGGAAATAAATACTGCTGAAACTCTGCTGTTTTCAAGCCCAGAAGACCCCATGAATACAAAGGTACATGAAACACGAAAAGGTGTGCGTTTTGTCTTGGTTTATGCTGGCTTAGGGATCTAGTTCTAAAGATCTCATGCCAAAACTGCACTGTTTTCCCTAGATCCAAACCAGTTCATCTATAACTAGTCATGATGCTGTAACACAGAGTTCCTCATTTACACAAAACAGGTAAAATAGGTCATAAGAGTTTCAACAAGTAAATATAGGAAAAACATCAGTTGTCTTTGCAGTCAAAATAGGTAGAAAACACAAACTTTTTTTAAAAATTATTTTTTAATAAATTTGGCAGAGGATCATGTTGAAATGCAAATTTATCACCACGAAAAGTTTAGAAATCTGATAAAATTGTTAGGTAAAAATCCCAAACTGTAAAAATGCAAATGTGCTCACTGGAACTCAAACCCCAGGTAAAACAAGAAGAATTAAGTACATTTTTTTTTTTTTTTGTCGGGGGAGGGAGGAGGGGAGAGGGGAACTGTTTTCCAGAAACACTGATTTCTCGGCTCTTGGTGAGTCCCAGCCCTCCCTTGCAGTCGTGCTGAAGAGCACAGCAGGGCCAGGGAAGCTGACACAGAGAGTGTTCAATGAGGTTGTTGCATATGTGTGAGACCTTTCCACTTGGAACATGGAAGCGACTGATTTGAATGGCACAGTTTGTATCGAAATGGGGCTGGGTTCTATTCTCTGGTAGTTGTACTTTGAAAGGTGTAGTATTATCCCTCTGGTTCTTCCCGCAAAGACACTCTCCACAACACGGGAGGTGCCTGAACCCCCAGCTGACTTGCTGGAGACATCTTTGATGTAGCCAAACCATTTTTTTCCCCTAACTAAAGCATGTCTCAGCTCTATAGAACAAAAGTCATGTGCAAATGATATAATCTCAAACACAGTTATATGACAATGTATGTATATAAAAAAATCAATCAAGCATCAGTGTTTCATCTGCACTCACAAAAAACATTATAGACCCCCCCTAACCTTCTTCTCCCTCTTCACCTGTGCCTGTTTACTGTAGACACTGATTGTAACTCAAAAATGAGAGCCCAAGCTGAAGCCCACTAAGAGAGTTATCTTTGGTTACATTTTCTTGCCTTTGATTGTTAAAAAAATAAAATTGCTGTATGCATGTTTCTTTATTTTGGGCACATTTGATGACACCCTCTGGCTCTCAGAATTCCTCCTGTGACCTTGGATGGTGTCTGCCACTGGCCCAGTAGGTGTCATTTAGGTGTTTGCTATCTCCAGCTATGCAAAAGTTTCCTTCATAACTCTCGTAATACAGCAACCAGAAAAAAGAAAACACAATTCTACCGTGGCTGGTTTTGTTGCTGCAACTCAGCTCTCTGTTGTAAAAGTATCTACAAATTCAAACTAGAAAGGTTTGGAAGTTATAGATGCAGAGATGTTTTTCTTTAATTAATAATTATTTTGGTCCATCTCTTAGTTTTAAATCTCCCCGTTTCTGTTACAGGGAAACCAAGTTAAGAAATGTTTGTGCTGCTGTGGCCAGTTAGCCCACGGGGCAAGAAAAAATAAAATAAAACTACTGTGTAGGAATGTTAAGAACTGTTTATGTTCCTGTTTAAATAAATGACAAACTCTGCCCTGACAGACTAAGCCGACAGCAGAATAAGCAGATACAAACTCTGTTTTTATCAAGCATTTCTTCTAAATACCGTTGGAGAGACTACCTGTGGTATCATAAGAAAAAATCTCTTCCTCTAATACAATGCCCACAAGACAAGGCTGAGTTTCTCCAGAGAACCTGTTCCCAGCACAACCTGCTCAAGCTAAAAAAAAAAAATAAGAAAAAAAAAGAAGA
>VZTD01003554.1:1606877-1644283 GCA_013397725.1 Rhagologus leucostigma
AAAAGAAAAAAAAAAAAAAGGCATTTGTCCATGTTTTGGACAGTTTTCAGGGATCCAATTCCCCCCAGAAACATTTACCTGCACTACACGAAGTGGAACCCCCATTCCTATACTCCTTGTAGTGTTTTCTCTTCTCTTCCCAGTCTCACCTGGAATGGTACCCAATACCTTCTGACCAATACAAAATATTTCAGTGTTACATGTTCCCTTTGCTTTAAGTTTCTTCAGCAGATAAAATTCATAAATATGTTTGCCACCCTCCAGCCCTCCTAAAAATAAAATAAAATAGAATAAAATAAAGTAAAATAAAATAAAATTGTATTTTAACCCAGTGATGAGCAAGGAGACTGGGGGCTCTAGGTCCACTACTGCTATTTAGTAACACGGGACAAGGGACTCACTTAGTGCTTTTGTCTGTTCCTCCAACAGCAATGACCTCCCTCCCCCAAATAAATAAATAAAGCAAATCCTGGTTACCAAACTTGGAAAAGCATTTTTGAGACACATGGATGAAAAGCACCTGTTTGCTGTGTGATATTATTATCATCATTACTATTATTATTAACAATGTGTCTGTTATCAATACCAGTTACACCAGGTGAGTGGTTTTGTTCCTCCTGCCGCAGATGACCTGGTTTGTGTTCAACTCTGGATGGTCAGAGTCCAGAAGTGATTCCTTTGTTTTCCTGCCCCAAACCAAAGTCCAAATGAGGAAGTGAACACCTGAAGCACCCAGATGGCAGGTGCTGCTTTTCCCCTCTTGGCTGCTCAGTGCTCACCCATGCTGCCCTGGGGACAGGCTGCCCTCCCAGTTTGCAGAATTCAAGTTTACACCAGTGCCACCACACCAAAATACGATTTGCTGGGAAACTCAGGAGCAGGTACTCAACCACCCTGCTCACACACGAACAGCAGGCATTTCACTTAAGTAAAAAAACCCTCAAAAATTTTAAAAACAACAACAAAAAAAGACTGAACCATGCCAAATCCTGCAATTGCTTTCCTCAAGTTCTCCTCCATCAGTGTGACAGAGTCCCAGCGCTGTCCTTGGGAGGGACAGCCACAAGACTGTTCACACCCAGTTTCTCTGCATCCCTTGCAAACTCTCTGCTCCAGCTGTTTGGCTATATCCTTATGCAGGGACTGCACTAAACAAAACTCTACCCACTCCCTAAAGTGACCCTGGCGCCTGTCGTTTACCACAGTTGAACCAGAGGGTGGAAATACTACACCTTTGAAAATTCTCTTGAAACAGCATTTTTTAAAAAAATGTATCTCTCAACAGAGCTCCTTTTGTGTGTTCTGTAGGTTACCCTGCTCCCAACCATACCAGCACCTAAAATTGCTTTCTGAGACTTGAATGTATTGCTGGAAAGACAATCAATTCAAGTGGTAAGGTGTATAATATTCAGAGATAAAGATATATATATTTAAAAAAACCCAATAATAGTAAATTCTTGTAATATGTCTAGTCTGATATGAAAGCTCTCCCTCTACAGAGAGATGTCTGCTGTGATTACCTTACAAAATATTAAAAAAAAAAACACACACAAAAAATAACTTTCTCTGTGAGAAATAAAAATAAATCCTAGTGCAAATATAAAGCTCTGTAAACCTGGTCCTATGAGAATCTATGGTTAGTAAACGGCAGTTAAAGCAGGTTTATCCTCTCACAGAGAGAGCTCACATCATGGTTTCCACAATGATATGAGTTGGCTTGATCAATCCACCATTCGAAGTTCCATTGGGGCAGAAGGGGGTGCCACTCTCCGTTTCTTTGGACCACCGGTTCACTTCCTTGGGGGCAGCCACCGCCTTTATCCTCTGAAAGAGAAAAGGAAAGCAGAGGTGAGATGACCAGAAGGCCTCTGTGTCTCCACATGCAGGACGCGGCATTCCAAGACCAGGGACAGGCAGCTGTTGGAAACGTGCGCCCGTGGCTCTGGAAGGATGCGGGGATCTGTGGAGCCTTCAACTCCTGCTCAGCTGCAGAGCCTGACTGGAGGCAGGGAAGTCAGACAGGAGGGTAGTCCCAGCATTATCCAGCATTCTGCACACTGGGCTTTCAGTGCTGCAAATGATGTGCGTCCTCCTTCCTCATTTAGAAACAGCTCTGCCTCTCAGCCCAGCCTTCACTGCCAAGTGGCGACTTCTGTCCTACATCTCAGTTCACAAAGGAAGAACTAAATGGCATCTGACCAGTGTTTACTCTCTTTCCTTTCCTAACATGGTCTTTGAGCAGTGTTTTGGCTACTTTTAGACTTGTCTCTCATGGTGACAGTGGTGACAATGCAGGCAGGAAAATTAACACTTATGCTCTGGCCACAGCTGAAAAAGACCATTAACACTTGGATGAAAACAAATGCAAGTGTTTGTGCTCTGGGAAATGTTTGAGATTGGTATTTTTTTAAATTCTATTCTCTTTTTTCCTAACCCAAAGTGTCCCACTTTCTTCTCCAAGAATACCCTGAGCTGCATTTAAGACCGACTCGTTAGGCGAAAACAAAACTAATCTGAAAACTTAGAAGAGAATTGTTAAGTTTCATGCTTGCACAGCCTCTAAAAACTTTCCACTGAAAGAAAGAAAAACAAATTAGAGGAGCCCACAATGAACTGCGAAGGGCAAGAGATTTCCTGCAAATCCAAACCCGAGGGAATCTGCACTGTCAAGTCTGAATCAGACCCAAGGTTTTCTAAATACCAGGGCAATCTGGATCCAGCGTTTCAGTTTGAAATAAAAGAAACATAAATTCAAAAAACTAAAAGTGAAGTCCTCTGTCGAGAGGGTTTGACTTTTATTTAGTCCCCCACAGTGAAGGTCATGCCTGAGAGCCACACAATCCACAGCTGTATCTGAATTTCCCTGAAATACAGTGAATTTTCATGCAACCGGGTTTGACCCAGGTCTCTCTCTCTTTCTCTTGCTTTCTCAGTGATTTTCAGGATGGTGCTTCTGTGTCCCTGTGGGCTGGAGAAGAGAAACCTGAGACTCAGAAACACGCCGGTCCTTGAATGTTTGTCTGCACGTGGAGGTAATGATTTGCCAAGCTGGAAGCTGCACAAGTGGGACACGAATAAAATCACTTGTGTTTATCTGAGGACAGAAGGCTTTGTGTTTGTTCTGTTTCTACTGTTTGCCCAGAGGACAGGTGATCTTTAACAGTCTTATTTGCCCTATCTGGGCAAGGTGGCAGTTTTCCAAGCATTACTTTGTATAAAAAACAACAAGCTAAAGCTCCCTTTCTCCTCTAGACAGACAACTGCTCTTACCTCAATGAGCGACCCATCTGACTGAATGATGCGGATGACCATCACCATAGGGATGCAGATCATGGAGGAAAGGGCAAGAACCCAGCCCAGGCCAATTGCCCAGTCTGGGTATGTGTAGACCTTGTTGTAGGTCAGTGGTTTATACTTGGCCAAAGAAAAGATAAAGCACCCCTGTGGATGAGAAAGGAAAACAAAGTGAGGCTCAAAAAATGCTAAAAGCAGTAGGGCTCTGGTGCTACCACTGGCCCTGAGGAAGACAGGCAGTGAAAGGCAGAGCTGATGGATACCATATGTACTTTAAACCACTGGGGGATTTGTTCTTCCATTTAAATCATTGGAAGAGCATCTGCATCTGCTTATAGCATCTGCTGTGTGACGACAGAGTGCTAAGAGATGGTGCTGAACAGCTGCAGTACACTGCCAATTCTTCTTCAGGGCTCAACTATTTGCTGTGCACTGCAAGATTACCAGGATGTTCTTCCCATCAAATGAAATACTTCAAGCTGAGGTCTGCCTCAGGACTGCTAGGCCATTGAACAAAAAGACTTGAGCAGTCTGTGTCTTAAAGTAGGGACTGCTCTTTGGAGAGTGAGTTTTCTCTTAATGAATGTAGAATTTTGCCAATCCTAAGAAAAATCCACTTAAACATAGCCAACTGCAATTCATGCAAGCACAGTAGAGAGTAGGGAGCTGTCATGTTAACAGGGGACATCTGAGAACATGATGCCTTTGAGACGTGTGTTCAAACCTTCAGCTTCTCTTTGCAAATTGGCCTCTGAGTGCAACAGCCTTCCCTTGAAGAGAAGCAGTAAGAGGTGGCTTAGCACTGCCAAGCGTAAGACTTGAAAGAGCACAGGTCAGTACTCACCACGCAAAGAACTGGTGTGATCACAATCCAGCTCCATTTCATCCAGGGACCAGGTCTGTATCCAATCATATCCTCAATGGCATCATAAATATTATCAGCGCCTGTAAGAACCGAGCAAATAAAAGCCCTGTAAATACTATAGGATTAAAGCTGCTTTACTCGCCTCCCCAAGGAGTATTTAAAGGGAAGATGAGGGTGTCGGAGGTATTCTTCAAATGCTTCCCCACAGCTGTGAAGTCCAAAATGATTTTCTTGAAAAGCTCAAATGTCTGGAGACTCTCTCATCCCATCCCTCCCCTCATTATTTGGCTGCAGGAGAGCAATGCTAATCTCTCCTGCCCCCGTCACACACCCTCTCCTCTCTCCAGGCTCTCACTGAACTTCCCAGAGGGAACACCATGGGAAAGACTGGACAGCAAACAGTGCACCTGCTTCTACAGAAATCTGACTTTGTTTGTTTTGCTTTTCTTAGGAGATGGAATATGTGGAGAATCAGAAAATAACCAGTCCTAATCAGCAAACATCTGATTATTCCCCAGCCACAGCTCCTGCAGCTACAGAGGCCACTGTCAGACCTTGGTGCTTGGCATTGCCTAAAAGTAATGGGGCAGAATACACTTTCAGCTCTTTTTGTACTTTCTGTTTGGTTGGATTGTCCCTGCAGACATTGCAGATCTGAAAGGAAATTCTCTGAATGACAAACAGAAATTTTCACGGCTGGCCACACTTTAAACTCTCACCTCTAAACTTAACAGACGAAAATGCTTAATTGTGCCCTTATTAATTAGCGATGGAAGAATACTCATTTTTTGTGGAAAAAACACTGGAGGCTGGATTCATCCCAGACGCAAATTTGTCTCCAAGAGGTCCGGGCAAATTTATACTAATGGCATGTGTCTGCTGCTGGGAAGAAGACTCTGGGGTGGCTGATTGAATATTTGGCTAGCAAAATTGTCACTGACTCATCAAAAGGTATCAGATGAAAGGATTTTCACTTACCATAAACCCAGGCTACAGCAATACATTCGAAGAATGCAACCCACAAAAGGCATACACCACTAGCTGCATAGTAGTCAAAGAGTTGAAAAACATACATGCCACCCTGTAAAAGAGAGACACAACTGGTTAGGATCCAACAGGAAAAAAACTCCAAGAATTCAGGCCCAGCTCCCAGTAACATCTACCAATATATCCTAATGACTCCTGTCCAACAAGAAGCAGCATCTAGCAAGCAGGTAACATAAAAATTTGGCATTATCTTCCCCAGGGAATATGCATGTTTACTACAGGAATAATTCTGAACAAGACAATGATTAAACAAAATTAAGCCACTTAGTATAATCTACTGAGACACTTAAATCTTGCCTTCTTACAAGTATTTTAGGATGGGCACTTAAAAAAACAAATTATATAAAAAATAATAGGTTGCCTCCTAACATTAACACCTTAAAAAAACTAAAAATGAAAGCAAATTCATCAGGTGGGTCTTCATTTATTTATTGAGTGAAAGGGCTACTTGCATGAAAATAGTTCATTTTTTGTTTTATAACTCTATTTATACTCTGCTGTTAGACTGTTCTCACTACACTGCACTTTCACTTGAGAAACTGTGGGGTTTGGGCACCTCTGTTACAGGTGCTATTTTAACTCCCACAATCAAGCTCTTCCAGTTGTTTTTAAAATCTGACTTGGATTTTATTTTGAAGATAAATATCACAACAGTGCAGGCACTGGAACATATCCCTGTCTTGTTTATACTAGAATAAATCCAGTGGTATTTAATTAATTCATATCTGTGTAGCTAAGATAAAAATCTCTTTCCCTGCATGCCACTGGATGGATTCTTAATGTGCTCTGCTGAATGTTTCCTATATGTTTCATCATCTAGAGCTAGATGTTAATATTCGTACTCACGTTGACTGGTACCTGAGATCAGATTGAATTTAATGAGATTTCACATTCCTGTTCCTGTGACTGAAAAGGGAAGGGATATTTAACTCTCATTCAAAATGCTTTCAGATCTAGGGATGAAAGATGCTCTGTCCATCTATAAAGCACTTCTCCTCTGAGAGGCTAATTCTTTGCAGTCTCAATCATAGCTAAAACTGGCCTGAAAAATGGGTAAAAAAGAAGGCAATTTGCAGCACTGGTACTACTTACCTCAGTCACCATAGTTAGTCCCAGAAGATAGCTAAGGAAACACACTATAGCGATGAAGATTTCCCGTCGGTAACCCTTCCTTAGGAAGGATGGGTGCAGATCAACTAATGACGTGATCTGTCCTTCAACTTCAACAAACTGCAGGGGGAAAATAACAGTAGAGAAATAACTTGAAGATTACCTGCCATGCAGTTCGCCCAGGCTCCTACTTGAACAAACTCTCCTCAGCAACACCCCAGCTCTGTACTCTGTGCTGCTCTAATAATGAAATAGAAGCCATTCCTTTGTAACCCCGAGGTTGGAGCATGGGGGTAGTTTTCAGGTTGGAACAAGCTTTCAGAATTTCTTTTTATTTCCTAGGAGCCTTATGAGCTACCAAAGGGGCTCTGCAAATGCAAGCCACAAGGATGAAGGAGGCACTTATGTGCCTGATGACAGGAAGGTACTTATGTGGCTTTTATGCTGTCACTGTTCCGGATGAACACAGGATGTATGCCAGAAAAGGGGCAGAGGGAAAACACTCAAAAAAAGTCCAAACTAGGAGAGTACCTCCCAGCCTTTTTCTGATGTGCCAGGAAACCTCACAGATACTAGTTAGGTTAATTCCAAAATTTGATATAATTCTACTCTTGTGTTTATTAGTGAAAATCCAGCCGAGGGAAAGTAGACTTTGATGTGAAATAGCAGCTCTTGACTGAACGTGTCCTTTCTAGAGCTGTGAGCAGAGTATCTCTGACTGAAGCTCTGGGTACTTCTGCAGCAATAATGGAGCTGTTCATAGAGTCCTCATTCAATGATCTGGCAAACTATTTGCACTTGTAAACCAGAAACGAAGCTCTGAATAAATGAGCTAAAAGTCTTTATCTTGCTTCATGATAACTGTATTTATACTTACTTGCCTTTGGAAAACTATACAACTGTGTAACTTGAGTTAAGCAAATAACCCAAACTGGATTTGAATAAAAGTTTAAAGTTAATCAAAAACCAGATCTTTCCGCCCCTGGAGGAAAGCAGCTACTAAACTTCCCCAAATAAAACAATGGAAGGGATCTTTTGACTGATTTGTACTTTGAACCTGGCAAGGTACAAAAACACCAAGCTCACTGAAGACATGAGGGTATGGATTGGAGATAACCATCAAGGCTGCCTCTGTAGAAAAGATCTTCACTTTAAGTAGATCCATCATCTTAAGTAATAACTTATCATGGGGAATCTATGACAGAGATTATTTCAGAAAAAGAGGCATTTTCCTACCTGGCACCTCATTGCTCTTACAGCACCCAGAAATGCCCTGTATCAACCCTATGCTCTTTCTGGAGCTCTGTTTTGGAAATACAGACTGTCCTGTGAACAGATTTTGGTCTCCACCAAATTTTATTGCCTCCTGTCTTGTTACTTTGACTTGTGTAAAACTGGTTTTCTTTTTAAATGTAACCCTTTCCTTTGAGTGGATTTGATCTGAAACTCCTCTGGCATTCCAGAAACCTGCCTGACTGCACTCCAAAAGAGCAGAGGGGTGGAGGAGAGAAATTAAGCGCTCCAATTAGTTTTAATCATTCTGCTCAGTGAGGAGCTTTTTAAAATTACTAGACAGCTTCCAATTTGCATAAGCATAGGGTTGCTGAACCACAGCATTGGGTACTTTCACATTTACTTTGTAGCAGTTGAGAGTTGCTCACTAGAGTTCAAAGATTAAGCCATAAAGAGCAATTTAGGGCAAATAAAATATATAAAAAAATCAGAGATTAAGTACACAACAACTGGGTAAAAAATTCATTTACAGAGCTCTCATATGAGAGAGAATTTAGGCCACAGAAACATTTCATCCTTATGAATATATCTATTTTTTAAATCTTAGTGATTTTCCATTTGAGTGCAGAAATCTTTGGCAATTTTGAATGTGTAGTTACTGCATAATCCCTGGTCACCCATGTTTCCTTGTGAGTAGACTATCTAGAAATGATTTACAGGTTCCTTGGCAGCATTTAGTCCCACGTTCCTACAAGTAACCACTGGGAAAAATAACCTAACTTCCTGACTGAACTTTTTGATTTTTTTCATGCTCACTAATTAATAGCAGTGTGTGCTATAAAATTAGTACAGCCGGAATCTGAGATGCTTTCTGGCCTGTTTGGAGGTACTGAATGCATGCTGCTGACGTTAAAGTCAGCAGGATCCCACATTGCTCAGCACCTCCAAGCCCAAGGCCACCAAAAAAGGCTGCAGCTTTGTCCTCTCGCTGTTCTTGAAGCCACCCTGGATATACTGTACAAAACATTTTGTGCTTTTTGTACCTCATGACAACTTTCCTTTTCTTTTTTGGACCTTGGCAACTATCAAAACCCATGTTCCTAGCAGTTATTAATTGTTAGTGTTTTAATGATGGTGTGTACACCCTGCAGGTGATCGCAATGGCACAGAGTACTCTGTGGAACAGACTGCTGCAGCCCTTTACGTTTTAAAATGATTAAGCTTTTTTTCCAAAGTAAGAAAATATTGCTGTGACCAAAATGGTGGTATTTTGTGGCCAGACTAGAACTGAAATTTAGGTTAGGGAGTACTGCCCTAGTGTGGTAGACCCCACTAACTCCTGATGACAAAGACTTACTAAGTAACACAATATTATGAATCAAAAGTCATAGATTCATCAAGTGCAGCCCCTACACTAAAAAGCAACCCAGACTAATTCCTCTCAAGCAGCATTAGAGGCATTCTCTTCTTAATTCATGCCTGTAAAACCAGCTTTTCTCAGTCAGCAGTGCTGACACAATAAGTCACACATCCCTTATCCATTGTACTCACCTGGCTATCCAGTCCAAGCAACAGAAGCATAATAAAAAAAAGGATTGCCCAAAAGGTGGGCAGTGGCATCATGGACACAGCTTTTGGGTAGGCAATGAAGGCCAGGCCTGGACCTAGAGAAAGAGAAAATGGGGAGCGGGGAAGGGAAGGGAAGAAAAGTAGTAAGTACCAACTCTTTGGTAAAGGTAGCCACCCTCAAATTCAGGAATGCCTGGTTCCGTTCAGATAAATCCAAACGCAGCTGGAAATACCAGAAGTGAAACAGTTTGGCTCTTTTATCTGAAATCGAAGCACGCATGACTACAGCAGAAACCACAGGCAAACCCCCGAGGCCAGTGCTAACAGATATCCAGTTTTAATATCTGTCTCAAATACGCCAATAATGGAGGTGTCCTACACCTGCCCCGCACGGACACAGGACAGTCTTGGGGGCTGGGGGACAAGGGGTGACCCAAGGGAATGGCAGAATCCCATTGCTAGCCCACATGGTCATGATGGAGATGATGATGATGAAACTCTTTTGCATGCAGGGAAGGGGACTCTGCTATAAACATTCCCTGGGATCTCCACTAATGCAACCACTGCCTCCCTCTGTATGCAACCTCCAAACCTTGCATGGCTTTTCTAAAGTGGGGTTTGCACACCAAGGAATTTGCTCCTTCTCTTCTGCAAACTCTCCCTGCTGCACTGAGTGATCAGGCTACTCCTAATTCTATCAGCTGAAAATTGGAGAAACTGCTGTTAGGAACTGCTGGGGTGTAAAATCACTCTGTGTAAAATTGCTTCCCCATGCTGTTACATCATCTGCCCCTATCCAGGCCAGCCTACATGGACCTGCCACGGTGACACTGAGCATGACCATCATCAGCCCCAACTGCAGGATGGGTTGCAAATGTAGGAGGACCAATGGGGCTGGGGCTGAGTGCTTGAGGCTGAGTGCCCAGGTTCTCTGCTCTGGAACCCAAAGTGTGGAGTGCTCCTCCCTAGATGGGGTCTCGCCTGCGCTGTGACCAGATGTCACCTCACTCATACCCACACGGAGCACAGGTGCAGTGCTCGTCTCCAGAGGCTCCCTCACCTGGAGCCAGGTGCTATCAGCTGTCCTTTGTGAGAGCTTTTGTGGAGAGAGGAAGAGCCCTCCACCAGTGGGAGACAGGAACACTGTAACCCAGCATTTACGGCAGGCTCTCAGAGGAGATGAAGAAATTTGATGAGGCTGACAAAAAATTCTGAGAGCAGATTTAAATTCAGAGTGAAACCAGGAATGCCTGGCTCATCTGCTTGTTTACTTTGAGGAGCCTTCAAAGTGCCAGTTTTCAAGTGGATTCATGTAATTTTCAATGGGAAAAGGCATTTTTTTTAAGATGCTGCAGTGTGGAGCCAAAAAATTTTCTCTCTGATCTGTATAGAAAAATCTCTAACACTGGTCTTCCTACCTCCCACTTTTCCTTTCCAACAAGAAAGATGGAAAAAGAAGCAAGAGAAAGAGGTAAAACGAGATGACTTTTTTTCAAACTAAAGAAAACTTTAAATCATTGAAAATATTTGAACATAAATAAATACAAATTAGCCAACAATCAAGAAACTAATTTTATTTCAAATGAAACACAACTAAGATTTTATACGACAGAAGATACCAAAAAAATTGGTGAATGTCTCAAATTTTGGGGGGCTTTGCTTTTTTTCCCCCTTGATTCAGTGGATACAGTAGATCCTCTCTGAGGCAGAGCTGCTACCAAATGGCATTCGCAGCTATCTGTGCAATTGATGAGACAGATGTAAAACTGCTCTCCTCAAAATTTGCTGCAATTCTGTATGCTTTGGCCCGTGAAACTGTTCTTGCACTGTGACACCAAATAATACCAAGTGCCCTAAGCCCTAAGCTAATTTTGATTTTCCTTTGAAACTAAGTGTTGAAATATAAAAAGTCCATGTGAAAGAAAATGTTCCTGGCAAGCCCTCAATCGAAGCATAAATAATCTAAAAATTGTATTTAATTTGAAACCCTGTTGTTTTGAAGGGTGTTTTGCAAAAGTGAAGTACTTGTGGCTGCTGTTAAACGCCAGTGAGGACTGCCACGATCCCAGCCCACGCACTGGCCGATTGCCATGGAGTACTGTGGCATGGCTGGAGAGCTGCAGAGACAGAGACCAGGCAGGCATCAGGAAACCCAAGGCACTATCCTCAGACCTGCTTAATCTGAATTTGTTTGCAAATGAAATTATTTAAAAAAAAAAAAANAATCTTGTGCTGGTTTAACAGTGCTACAAATTGCACGGGTGGTGAAGTATTTTTCCCAGCCAAACAGAGGCCACATGGATTAGACAGGACTCACTACGGTTTTGTTGAGCCCCAACTGCTTTCCTCTCTATCTTTAAAAGAATTTCTGAACAACAACAAAAAAGCTGTTTATTAAAAATCTGCTTTCACTGAGGAGTCAGAGAAGTCTGAGTTAACTGTTGCGTAAACCTGCTAAAGCCAGTGAAGGCCAGCAGTGACCAGTGCTTTCAGCAGGAGCCAGCCCTGGCTGACAAATGTGTCCCAGGCACATAGCACCAGCACTGAATTTGGCACTGGGAAAAAATGTGGCCATGAGATTCTGCTGTCAGAAAATTTGTTGATGTTCCCATGGCTTTCAGGAGGGCAAACAAATGATGTCACTGGTAGGGCAGGAGGAGTTTAACTCGCTGGGTAGAGATAGGGTCTCAGCCCTGCAGACAATGTCTCCTGCCAAGTACTGCGGCCAAGCAGCAGCACCTCTGCTCACTTTTCCCTGACCCAAGGGAGCAGTTCTGACCGTGCATCAAAAGAAACCAAAAAAGGCAAGGCCAGAAAAGAGAGGCTCAAGCACCTGCTGAATCCTTCTGTGCTGAAAAGCAGCAACGAGAACTTCCCCCAGAGCCCCATGCGGGTCCTGGGACACTCATCCCAGGGGGACTAAGTGTCTTCAGTAGCTCTGCACTTTATCTCTCTGAGAAAGGCAGCAAGAAAACACATGGGAAGTGGCTCGGATACTTTTGGATAATTTTAGTAGTGTTTACTGTCACGTAAAAATGTCCCCTAGGACTTAGCCAAAAACCAGCAGTGACAGGCACCCACTGCACGGTGAGACAGTTGCAACCTCTGGCCATCGGTGACATGGATTTAAATAAAGGAGTAGACAACAAAATATGCAAAAAAATCAAAAGCTGAGTTCATAAGCTAATCAGTGCCCTTGCTGTCCCTATAATAAGCTATTAAACCCCTCCTTTAAAAAAATGCTTTTTGAGGTGTTGAAAAAAGGCTTTGTAAACACTAAGTCTGTGAGTTAATTTGTGTTTAAACATTACTTAACAATCCAGTGTTACTAAGAATTGTTTAGTTCTAAGAACGTCAAGTGACAGGAATGTAGCTGCCTGCTTCAGAGATATAACAGTAAAAATTAGAATAAATATTGACCAGATAAAAACCGGTATGTACAAATGCTTAAAAATACTACTCCTGGAATTGATCCACCTACACATAAAAAAAAAAATAGGGCTCTTTATGAGTCATTCAATAGGATTATTCCCTTGCTTCCTGTTACCAGACAAAGCAGCCAACCTCCGATCAAAATAAGCATTATGGCCAAGATTGTTACTAATTGCACTTGCAAGAGCTATGCCAATTGCAGCCACCCAAGAATCCAGCAGTGCCATCAATGTCATTAGTTTTTCATTAGCCCTTGTGAAGTGAGACATTTTTCTTAAAGACTTAACTCCCAGAGCCACGTGATTAGAAGGTATATTGACTTTTTCATTTTAATAGCATGTTTGCAGAAGAAAGCTTTCAAATACTATGCAGGTGAATTAAAAGTGCTCAAAAATTAGAAAGAAATATCAAAAGTGCACTCAGGTGACATCCTTATAACTAGAATCTGATTAGCTTTAAGCCTTATGGCTGTCAAGGCCTGATTCATTATTTTTCCCAGGTAGTTCCCAACTAATCTGTCTGTTCTACGTGAAAACACATGGTTACACCTGCCCTCGTGGACTAGAAATGCACAGAGGAAAAATGTCATGTGTTTTGTTTGAGGTACAGTCACAAGCTATGAGGATTTAGCTTTTACCTCCGCATGTGCATAGATGAATCTTAATGGTAAGGACACTTTTGAAATAAGGGAGGAACCTAAGTGTACATTCAGGTTTCAAAATGGACTTTGACAGTTCTGTCAAGCTCACCCTGAAGCTACAGAGGACAAATGCAGGATTGCAACACCTAGAGTTCCTGAGGGTGAAATGGTCCACAACACTCTGGAGATGGAGTTCTCCAGCTTCTGTTGCCTTTTAGTGAGATTTGGGAATGGATGTGTGTGTCCCTTCAACAGGCCGAGGTACTAATCCTACTCTAGTGCTGTGAGCAAGCAAAACTAAGCTACGAAAAATACATAAACACTGGCAATTTGCATTTGAATGAAAATAAAGGTAGTCTGAAAAGAAGGATGGAATAAATTCTCAAATCAATGACATTCTGGACCCTAGATAATGGTGTAGTTATCTTAGCTCTAATCTCAACGCAAATGGATTAGCACACTCTAGGAAATGTGTTTGCCACCCTGTTGATCAAGACAGAGTAAACAGTACAACCCCAGTTAACCCTCACTGCTCTAGATTAAAGCCCAGATCAACAACGTGCTTATTCTTTCTGGCAATTATGGGAAATCTTGTTCTGTTTTATCGCTTAAATGTTAGCTGATTGGGTCTGCAGAACTTTGCTCACACGCTGGGCGGCAGTGCCCACCACCACTGCCACCAACACCATCGTACCTGACTCTGCCACATCAGCAATGTTCACCCCTTGCTCTTGTGCCATGAAGCCCAGGACGGAAAAAATTGCGAAGCCAGACACAAAACTGGTACCACTGTTCAGGCATCCCAGCAGCAAACAGTCCCTAAGTCACACATATGTCATGGAGCAAGTTAATTAAAAAAAAATTAACCCATTGTCCCTACTTTATTTACATCATTTAGCTAAAACACTAAACCCCCTTAGATGGAAACTTGCCTATAGCAGTTGTATTTGTACTTGTTGTAGCTCCCCAGGGAAGTCATTGCTCCTAAGCAGATTGCATATGAGAAGAAGATTTGTGTCCCTGCATCTATCCAGACCTAAAGGGAAAGATGGAAATACTGTTATTACCAGCATTGTTGCATTGCAACAATCAACACAAACACACAGTTCAAACTAAGCAATATCAACAAAATAATTGTTTCCATTGAGGGTGAGAGCTAAAGGACCAGGGAGACAGGGAAAGAGAACAACACATTTGCAAGTTTGGCTTTCACAAGGAAAAGAAAATTGTTAGCATCAGAACCCAGAAGAACATAATCTCTACAACAGTTCCTGTCTCTCCTCCCCAGAGATGCTCAGTATTTCTAGTTTCTTAAGTCATTCAGCTGATTCTTCCTTTTGGCGCAACAATAAACGTGTTTCAGTGCAATAGGAAATGCAGAAGTATTTATAACATTGCTCATTTCTCTCGTAACTCATTTCACTTAGAGTCAGCCGACAGATTCCTTAAACTGAGGATGTGAAAAGCTTGAGAAACAAGTTCGTGTATTTGCTTTGTTTATTTTTCTAGCTTTCTGGTTGTTTTTGTGCCTGTTCAAATGTGAGATAAAAAGCCATAGGGGTGGGGGGAAAACAAGCAAAATACAATGCACTTTATAAGATACATATCTGATCTCGGTCTCATGATTCTTTGTCCTGATTACATTAAAAGAAACACATACAGAGTGAAATAACCGTACACTATGAACTTCTTGGCTAGTAAATACGTAGCAAGCTATCAAAACACAACCTCTGAATCCCATCTGTTCTCTTCTTTCTGCGAATTCAAGTCTGGTAACACCAGTGGAAACCACCAAGGAGTCTGAGTAAGTGAGAATGTAGACTGAAGACCATTACCTCCTCCCTCCCACCATCACTTCCCAGCACCTTGCTGACTACTGTCTCCTCAGAGTGATGCTTTTGCTAGACCGTGGGTGGGAGCCGGCCTGCTCACATGAACCTCTCCTACATTATCTGCTGACACTGTGGTTAGGGCTAACAGTAGATCATAAAAATGACAGAGTCCCATAAAAAAAAGACTAAATAATAAAATATAATATCTCCTGTGACAAGAGTGTCTTGTAAAAGAGGGCAAGACTAGAGAATGAACCAAGTTTTCACTATGTTTCTTTCAATTACACTTTTCCTACTTCAGTTCTTTAGTGACTATTAGAGCTTTATTTTAACCAAATACTCATTAGAAAGAAATAGCAAAGACAGATGTTATTTCCTATCACTGTGACCAACATTTTATTATTTTCAAAGATCCCTTGTTTTCTTTTTTTTTAAGGCGGAATATTGTATTTTTTTTTCATTTCTCACGTGAGCACTATCGGCTGAAACAATGCTGATCTGCCTCAGGTATCCCATACTCACATTCTGTGACCACGGAATTTCTGTCTATACAGAAAGAGTAAGCCTGGCTTCCACTAGCCAGGGCTAAGCAAACAGTAGTTCCTGTGCCTCAGAAAGCATTTTCTCCACCTTTGCCTGGGTTTTCATTCTTCTGTGATTTCATTCACTTCTCTCTGAATCTCTTCCTATTGAGCAGTGGGAGCTAAGTGCCACTGGTACTCACAGTTGTTGCTCGTTGTTCCATCTGTGAAGGTCATGTGTCTCTCCTTTGAAACTAAAGACTATCCTCATTAAAAAAATGCATCTCCCTTACCTTACCAACAAGAAAGCTGAGATTGTATAACGGGACAGAGTCTACAGCCTCAGAGTCCTTTGACACAAAAAAAATACACACGCATACACACACAAACATACACATGGAAAGATGCATTAACACCTTTAACAGTGACCTTCTCAAGCAGATCTCTGGAAAATATAACCCAGCATTAACATTCATGCTATATTTGGACCTCTAAAGACAGTGGAAAAAAATTGATTGCCGTTATATCAGCACCATCACCCTTCACCATCCCCCTTTGCACAGGAAATCATCCCGCTCCCCACTCCTGTTCTGTACCTGTGGGTCAGCTAACCGTGAGATATCAGGGTAAAGATAAAACTTGATGCCTTCTGCAGCTCCAGGCAGGGTCACGCCACGGATGAGTAGAACAAGAAGCATGATGAATGGGAATGTGGCAGTGATGTACACTACCTGGAAATAAGAAAAGAAAAAAGGAAAATTTAGTCTGTGGCAGCCAAAGCTCCAGAACCAAGAGAGGTCTAACAATGGAAGTTCAAACCCCCCTCATACCTAAAAAGGGCCCAACCTGAGTTTCTGTGTGTACTTTTAGTTTAATGGTCTTTAACACCTTATTTCCTTGGGCCTGAAGGCAATGCATGGATCCCTCCAGAGGCCCCAGTCAATGGTCAGGTCACTTAGACATGATTTTATACAACTCAGGACTTTTGTTCAAATTCTGCCTTTGCGCTGTTTGTCCTCCTCACATGACAAGTGCACCTCTGCCAGGGAAGTGAAAAGGTTTCCTCACTGAGGCCCGCTGAAACATTATTACCTCATGCTTTACTGGAACTTTAAAACTTACAAACTGCAAACTGTTTCGCAAGCTCTGCTGCTATCTCTGACCTTGCTGTGCAGCCCCACTACTGCTCCTACAGTCAACTTCACCAGGGACTGTGTTCAGAGATGAAGGCAATTTCGTCCATGCTCCCCTGAGTCCCTTCCCATCTCCTTGAACACATCAAGTCTTTCAGGTTGGCATCAGCCTCAACAGTGGTAATTTCCAGTCCTATAACTTCATTCTTGCCCTTGCTGCCTATTCAGCAACATCATTATTGGAAACTAAGGCTCTATTCATCCAATTCGAAAATATGTCTTCATTATCTTTAACCTCTATTCCCACTCTCTTTGAATAACAGCCTACTTCTTCTCTTCTTGTTATCTCCTCATTCATTTGATGAAAGAGCCCTTTGCTTTCATCTCCAGCACGAGGGTTAATTGAGCTTGCATTTGGACAGTTCTATCTTTAGACCCACACTTTTTGACCTCTAACATTTTGCTTTCTTTGCTCATCAGTGCTTTCTCTCATTTTTTATATAACTGCTGTGCTACAGTCACTACTGTCCAAGAAAGGGCATTTTTCTTGGAGTCAGATGATTCCCCCAGGTAATTACAGTTTGCTGCCATGAGTTAAAATGTATTTTTGTTTTCCAGAATTTGCTTAACTACTGCAGAGCTCCCAGGATGCTCCATTTTTCTTCTTAAGTGTGTCCTCTGAGAATAATGAGGAGAACTCAAAGCCTGCATTGCCATAATAATTCACAGAGCGGGCCTGATTTCATAGAATGAAAGGAAATTTTTTCATACATGCCCTTTTAATTCTCTCTTTGAATTTTCTGTGTATTTTCCACTGACAAATAACATGTATTGCACATTAGCCTAGTTTCACCAAAACTAGGATAAAAGGGGGATTTCTGCACCTTCATATTTTTTTTAATAAGCCAGACCTATGAAAAAATCAACGTTTTCTTACAAAAAAAATACACTTTGACGTATTTACTGGAACTGAATGAACAAAAACTCACAGAGAGGTCTTTGCACTGCAGGTAGAAATTCTCTCACAATGCTGCAGGAGTTTTTAAGACCAAGCACATTATCTAAAGCTTAAATATAACTAATATTTTTCATCGTGATTTCGTGTTTATTTGTCCAATGCTTTACTAAAAGATTTAAAAACTACATCTTCCCCCACCCCCACCGTGCTCTCCAAAGAGCCATTAACACACTGAAAAGCAGGGAAGTGCTATAAACAACCCTCTACTAAAGTAAACTAGACTTCTCAAATAATTCAAGTCCTCCATTAGAGTTTACAGTTTACTTTTGTTTGACCCCAAAGTTAATGGAGTCAGTCGGAGACTTTCCAATGGTTTTGTCGGTCTTTGGCTCCACGCTCGCACGAGCTCTGATGCCGCCGAGAGCGGGGAGTGAATTCCTAACAACTGCCCTGTTTTAGACGTGAGACCATTTTGCAGGATTTGCAGAGAACACAGATTTTTAGATAACTGATTTTAACAGACCTGTTTTCAACCTGTTATCTTCAAGGCAGTGGAAACAGGGAGCTTGGAATGCCTCTCTGTGCTACCAGAGCCTTTACTGAGCAGACACCAGGGTTGCCAAAGATGTTGCAGAAATCTTCACTTCCACCCTGTTGCTGCAGGAGATTTACTGCATCCACCTTTACTATAAAACTTGTACAAACAGCGTACAAAACTTGTACACTGAGTCACATCAATCGGGGGAATAGAGAAACAAATATTTTTGTCAATGTGTGCTTTAGAGGGGTGGAAGCTCTTCTTTGGAGGAAAGGTGGCGGGAATTTGGGGTAAGGCACAAGCTTTTTAATGAGGCTCATTGATAAAAATCACAGAAAGCAGGGCAGAAACTGCAGGAAAGCAAGTGGTTTAGTCAACAGTGGAATTGATGAGGTCTGGCTTCCTACAAAGTTTTGTCTCCTGGTTGATTCTGCAGCGTGCAATAAGTTAAAACTGCTAAATGATGTTCTCTCTGCAGCTGAGGCACTTGGAATTTCTCCCCCTGACTCCTCTGGGGACTCATAAAAGATGAGTTCACACTGTGGCCTTTTTCTTAGGAAGGGCACTAATGGGGTCACTTTCTTCCACCTAGTTGAGAAGAAATGTGGGGAACTTAGTACCTTGAGATCCCTCGTCCTCTGTCAGACTTATCTGAACACTGCCTCAAGCAACAAGTTTGAAAGTGAAGAATGACACGAACACAATGGCTTCAAAACTCATGAAAATAGCTATAAAAACACTACTGAATGCAAGGGGGAATAATATTATGCCTCACACTAAGTGACTGACCAAGACTTGCACTGGAGCAGGATGTTCAGGAGTGATGCAACTGTTATCCCTTACAGGAAAACATGTTTCTGAAGAGCACGCGATAGGACTAAACCCACAAGCTATGCAGGATCTTTGTTAGTGACAATGCTCCTGAACGAGTATGTAAGTTTAGTCTTGTGTGTCTGCAAAGAGCTCTCTTGTAAGCGAGCGGCATTTCAAAAATGCTGTGCATCCACCAGCCCTAAAACATTCCACTGCCCTAAAACATCCCTGCCACAGCTATGTTAACATCCATCCTGCTGCACTGGAATGAACTTGACTGGAGTGAGAACACAGACATGCAGTGCAGAGCACCACTCATCACAAGCCTTAGACCTGCACTCATGACATCAGTGGGATGCTCATCCTCTGAGAGCCAAAGTGGTGCTCAATCTGTGCCAGTATCTGCTTCTTGATACCCTTCCAGTAATGGCTACTTGACTCACAGGCATTTTGGGCATTGGTAATGACTTTCAAAATTCAGTTGAATATGAATTCTTCTCTTACTCAGTGCAAAAATACAGTTTTTCCAGGAAATGGTGAATATCTTCAAGAACAGCATTACTTAGTATTCCTAACATCTCTAACTGCAGTGATTATAGAATGGGTAAAAGAGCACTTACTTTCCCAGTGGATTTGACTCCTTTCCAAATGCAGAAGAAACATATCACCCAGACAAGGAGGAGACACAGTGCTAGATCCCACTTGATAATACCAATATCTTCAATTCCAGAGGACAAGCTCAGCACATTGCGCCTGCATATTTGAAAGGAAACAAAACAAGAAAGAAATGCAGGAGCTCAGTTGATGCAGACTCTGGTTGTGATGGCTGAGAATACACGATGGTGTGCAGGGCACTTGAGTCACAGACAGATCTCTGCTCTCAAAACACTTGCTAAGTCAGTGGTTTATGTGACCAAAACTGTGCTTTTCAACCCTACATCTCCCCTATGTCTGTGGGACTCCTTAACCCAATATACTGCACAACATTTAAAATATTTAAGCTCTTTTTAGCAGCCCGTGACCACCCCAATACAAGATAAAAAAGTATTTGCTCTCTTGAAGATCCAAGACCAACTCTCCCCAGTGAAGCTGCCTGGCAGCAGTACACACCACATCTCCATCATGGACACTTGCAGCTGGCCTGTATTGACATGTTTCTGCTCCTTTTCAGTTCATTAGCAAGGCTGCCACGAGGAGGAAAGGGAAAAAGCAGTGCAGGGAAGTGTCAGGCCATGCAGCTTTGCAGGGTGAAGGCTGGAGCCATTATCTGTTCTCCCCTTAGGGCCCCCCAAACAAACACTGCCCTGGTGCTGACACCTGCCCTCAGCACCCCTGACACCAGGGTCTCATTTAGCTAACACCAGATTATTTAGGAAACTTCATTCGCTCACTTAGGTTAATAAATAAAAAGTAATTCCTGAGCTGTGTCTTAAGGGAGAAACATCCGACCATTAAAAGACTCTGATCC
This sequence comes from Rhagologus leucostigma, assembly GCA_013397725.1. Taxonomy (NCBI): domain Eukaryota; kingdom Metazoa; phylum Chordata; class Aves; order Passeriformes; genus Rhagologus; species Rhagologus leucostigma. The sequence goes on from VZTD01003554.1 coordinate 1,627,331, forward strand.
AGGTAGGAAATATCCATTAAGGCTTCTCTCTTTTCAAAATTCCCATGGCTTATCATTAAATACTGAATTTAAACTATTTTTAAAATCATTCATGCAACATACACAGTCCTCACACACTGCACAGACCTTGTCATACTCAACACTTCATTTGTCAAATATGCAAAAGAACAAACTGTTTCTTACTGTTCACTGAAACTCCTCTGCAAATGAACTCAGTAAACTCTGAAGAGTTTCTGCAAGGTTTTTTTAGTCAAGGAAAAGTTTGACCTCAATTTCCACAGAAATGCCTTGCCCCAAGACTACAGAAGTGAACTTGCTACCTAAAAAATTTTTTTATTAATTATTAGTTAAATTTTATTTTCAGACAGCTTCAAGAGTCAGGCACTTTCATTCACCTGAGTAGTGGAGAGCAGAGCCCAGAGCAGTCTGGGTGCTGTACTGGGTCAGGCCCACGTGTGTGGCATGCACAGCTTCGCGTGGGGATCCAGTACAAGACAGACCAGACCACTGGGGTTTGGTTTTCCCCTGAACTAATGAATTTTTTTTTTGCTATTACCATGGAAATAATAGTGAATGAAGTCACTGATGGAAAATTTGCAATTAGTTTTTGGAAAAAGCTCTGGATCGACCAGTTTAATAGGACTCAAACCCTTGCCCATCTGCTTTTGCATCTCTGTTTGCCAAACTCACTTGGATTACCTGTGTGACCGTGTTCTCACACCAAAGGCTTTATTCTCTCTGAACGTGTGTGTATTTTGTTATGGAAAAGGACTAATGGCCCCAGACAGGGTAAGTCTGCCCTAATCAGCACAGCTATTCAACAGTTATGAGAAACCCCTCAGTAATGAATATTTGGCATAAAGTTTCAGTCCTGCTTCACCTGAGCCTAAAGAAACAAAGGAAAAACCCGCTGTGCATATACAAAAGAAGAAAATACATTTATAAGATGACAAAGTTCAGCCACAACCTTCTGTGCCTTTTTAAAAAATAGATGGCAGTTTTCCAATCAAAGGGGCAGTTTGTATTAAAAAGGCAATCTATAGAGCTGGCTCTCAAGAAACCGTGAATAATTAACTGCAAATGCCTTTTGGAATAGGGAGCTTTATTAATGCATTCAGCTAAGACTTCTTTGCTTTTTACTGTGGAACTAAAAGCAAGTGGCCATCTCTCCTAGAGTCCGCCCCAGCAATTCTTTCAAGATTTTTTGGAGGACACCCCAGTGGGCTACCGAGAGCCAAATATCTCACTTTTCTATGTAAAAAAGCCAGATATCTCACTTTTCTGTGTGAGGCAGCAAGCACCCTATGATGCACAGGCCTTCTCCGTCCAGGGTTATCCCATCTCACAAAGACTGACTACCTCAAGGAATACACTCAGAATCACCAGGGGAGCTTCGGCATTACAATTGTTTTATGAATTCTAGCCCTACATATTTTTGCAGAAGCACTCAACCTGGATTTGTGATCCTGTAAGTTCAAGTTCAGGAAGGAGCATGAGCTGGGCTGTGCTGATAACTCTCCAATTTTGTTATGTAACCCCCGTGCTACAGAGATTCAGCCAAGCCCACTCAATTACCTTCACACCACTCACACAGGGAGTTGTTACTCATTCGGATTTATAGTCTTGATGCTGTCATTAACTGTCACTCATATATAATCAATGGGAAACAGGCTGGGGCTGAGTTTGTTGTCAACAGGAGTTCTTGACCCTTGAACACTAATGTGTTCTAGTGTGTGCAACATGGGAATGTAACAGGAGCTGTAACTGGCTCTACAACACAAACAAAAATAAAATGAAGAGAGTTATGCAATCCTTGAGGGATATTCCAGCTCATTAATCAAGTGAATGCAGACAGGACCTTTCAAACCAGGAAAGGTGAAGCACCCTTTCATGTTGGATGGACAAGAATAACTAACACTGAAGAGGTTGTACAGAAGAATATTAAAAGGAGAATATGAAACAATTTTTAAAACTCTCAAGTTTGCTCTTAGAGGCAGAAACAGCTGCTCTAGATTTTGTTTAGTTTTTTGTGTTGCTCCCTTTAGGATTACATGCCATTAGCATGTGATGGTCTTTCTTGGGATTTGGACGAATAAAGTCTGCTGATTACCAAATATTTATAAACACTTGGCCAGCACCAGACAATCAGAGGTTTTGTTCCACCATAATTACCCTATTACACTTATCCCTTATGTATTAATATGTGTGTAAGCCTTTAAGGTTTTGGACTTCCAAATAAAATCTTCAGAAATAAGACCTGAAGCATGTGATACCAAGAGGTAAGTCTTCTGATATAAAGCCTGATTTTCTTAACCCCCTTTTATTGCTGCTCAAGCAAGCATGTGATTTGCACAGAACATTAATTCAAATGAACTGAAATGTCAAGCTGCACTATGTGTCCAGCCAGGCTGAGTTCAACGGGAAGAGGTTAATGCATCAGTGTGGTCAATTATACCTGGGCAGCACTAGTTTTACAAAGCAATACTGATGAGCACACTATATAGATGTCCCACTATAAAAATGGCATTGGGTTTCAGAAACCAAATACTCACAAACCTCTGAATTAAACTGGAATTAATTGTGCCACAAAGCAGATGGATATCTTCAGTTAAAGACTAATTATTTACCTGTCCTTTCAATGTCGGTAGCTGGCTGGCTAGCAGCCAGCATTGTCTATGGTGGCAAGGTACCTGAAAGTTCTTAAAACTATTTTTAATTTCAGAATTGTAAAGAATAGTAGCACGGCTGAGGAAAAAAAAGGGGAAATTCAGTACTTGCACAATGTAAAAGCTATGCTGCTTTAATTACAACAGTGCTGCGTGATCTCTGTTCTTACTTGAAGACATCAACAGTTATTTATGGAGAGAGAACAGCTATTTTTAATACTCCTCTAAGTGTCATGACTCCTGAAGGCAGCTTGCTCTGTTAAGGGCAGTTTTGCCCATGATGAAACAGTGAGTTATGGGCAGTATGTCTGTCCTAGTAGGATTACAGAGCCAAACTCCTCCCTAGCAGGACTCCAGGGAAGAGTTCAGCTTACAGTGTCTAAAACTGTTGAGGACATGAGCTAAAGTGGATGCAAAGTGCAGGGAGAGCTACTCCAGGAGCACTAATCACTGAGCAACCTTTGTTCCAGCTCTGCTACAGACACAGTGAGGGCACAGCTGCGGACAGGGAAGTGTGTGAGGATCAAGGATTTATTGTCCAGCCTCAGGCACCTCCAGCCTGACTACATCTACAGGATGATTTGGCTCAGCTTGCAGGGGAGCAGGGGAGTTTTCTGAATTAAACTCTCAGAGGGAAGTTAACTAAAAGCTCCATCACTAACGTGATCCCAGAGGGACATCATTTCCCTAGCTCATGGCTGCCCTGCCATAACACCCTTTATCCCATACCTGCTGTGTTGTTACCCACAGAGAGCTCTGCTGTTCCCCAGCGTGCTGGAGCCCTCACTCTTGTACAATCCCTTTCCCAGCACCCAGCCCTTTCCCTTTCTGTTATGGTATCTTCAGTCTCCTGAAGTGGACATGCTGCCTGGGGCCCAGGGAGACAACTCGGCCCACAGATCTGTGCAGTACAGGAGTAGGAGCTTCCAGTGCAGCAGGACAATCTCATGGCCGTATCAGGAGCCACAAAGCTCACAGCTGCCCCTAGGTACAAGAGGACTGTCAGCAAAGTTACTGAACAAAAGAAGTGATGAACACAGTGCTTTGGGAGTCTGGGGGAGCAACTATTTCAAGAGCAGCGCTGTGGACCTCTGCTTCCTTGGGAGGCCTTGCAAAGACCTTTGAACACATGACCAAACGAGCCACTCATTTGGATTCAAGGCCTTCAGCCCCAAGTCGTGGGAGAGTCCAAAGGAGTGAGAGCTGCTTCCTCTTCTACTGCAACTTGCCTCTCAGTTCCTTCAAAATATCCAAAGGTACCATTTAACAATCGTTCCCCAACTTCCTCCATATTTACAAGGGACAAAAGTCACCTGGGAAAGCAGCTGCCCCTCAACATGGAAACACAGAGCTTGTGGTGAAAATGCTGTTTTCACTGCCTGCACCCTGCCCCTCACACCAGCCACCAGAGCCTTCTGACAAACTACCAATCCAGTCTTGAATACCAAGATTCAATCTGCCCCTTTGTATTTTGGCTCTTGCGTTACAAATTTTAGCATAGTTCCTAAGACTATTTTTTCTAAACCTAACGCATGCCAAACATCTTCAGCATGAACATGATTCCTGCTGGGGCTTTGGCTGATGCTTATTTTTAAAAATAGAGAAGTAGGTACAAGTTGATCAGAGATGAAACTGCACTTTAAACATGCTGAAAAAGCCAAGCTGGGCCAGAAACTGATTCTACCCTTAAGTGACTATCTGAGCAAGCAAGCAAGCAAGCAAAAAAAGAATTATTAATAAACTATTTGTAGATATTTTGGATTTAAGTTTCCCTACAGGTGTCTTCCTCTGCTGCTGTGTTTTGACACTTATATAAACACACAGTTTTGAGGTCATGCCCGTTCAGAGATCATGTTATGCAATATGATTTAAAACTTGAAAAATAAGAGAAAAATGAGAATAAGAAGCTTATGACTGATGAAATTCAGGCATCTGGCAAAACAGTCTCCTCAGAGACTGCAGAGAAAAATGTTGTAACAGAGACGACCTGAGAAACCTAGAGTACAGGACAATGTTCACCACCTCTGTCAGATTTATTACTGAGGTCAAAGCCTTACATTGTTGTCAGACTGAAAAGAGATGTGTTATAGCTTCACAAAGTGTACTGCAAATGATAACAGCTGGGGAAGAGGCAACCACAAAGGTGATGATTTGTCACTGCTTCCACTGTAAATCCCTGCTATCAGGGCATCTGCAGTGACTTGTTTGCATTCTCCTGCTGCACTCAGAGAATCCAGCCAAGAAGGAAACAAGTTTTCTTCCAAAGAAGAAGCTGTACTGGGCTTTTAGAGCTCCCTGTATGGTCTAGGATAAATACACTTGCACATCTAACACCTTCCTCCACCACTCCCAGACTTATCAGTCTGTCTCAAGATAGGTGAGAATGAGTAGCAAACCCTGGTCAAACAACTGACATCCAGAGCAATTTTGTTTTCCTATCTAACACTCCCCACTGGGCTTCCATAAAATCTCAGGACTGACCTCTGGCATGCCACTGAAAGGTCCCTGAAGACAACATGAAGAGGGGGTACTTACTCCCAAAACTCTGTGACAGGAGAGGTGAAGTTAGTGGCATTGAGCGATATCCAAAGCGTTTTGTTCTTCCTGAGAGTGTCTTCCACGCAGGTCGGTGTGTTCCACTTCTGGTGGCAGTGTGCCCATGGCAGGACGCTCTGGAATGACTGGAACAGGTAGTAGAGTCCCCAGGCCAGGATCACAATGTAGTACACGTTCAGAAGGGACACAATCACTATGGAAGCATAACCAATTCCTGGCAAGAAGAGGAGAGAAAAGAAAAACGTGCAGATGTGACAGCTGCTGCACCTTGTGATCTCCAGAGGCTGGTGCCATTCCCACTGTGTTGTGGGGTTGTATCCCACCCTACCCTACCGCTGATGGAAACTCAGCTCAACCACACATAAGCACAGACCTGCCACCATCTCTGGCACTCAGGGCTGAGTTTCTGGCAATGGTTTGCTGACACTGAGGGGAGGACTGCAGGATATCTACCCAATTTAGCACTAACCCAGCTATTTCAAGTTTTAGTAGAGGGAAGTCAAGGCATCAGGCTTTGCTTGTTTTCTACACCATCTCACTTTTTAGGTACCTATGTGGGCAACCTCATTCTTGCCACACTGTCCTCCAAGCCAACTTCCCTGGCAGCAGCTCAGCTGGACAGCCCTTGCACCACTCGGTTATCAACTGGCTGGGCTCAGTCTATGTGGGGAAAAAAAAAGACATTTCTTGAATGAGCTAAAAAGGAATCAATGTGAAAGCGGTTGTTTCTGCCTCAATTTTACTTGCGTAAAGGAAGCATGGTATTTATGGCTCTTATGGTTAACTGAATCAATCTCTGCTTACACAGTTTGCCAGTTATGAACCACAGGCAAAATAAAAATATTTCCTTTAAAAATTTAGAGCTGTCTCTTACAAGAACCTATAAGGCTCCCTTTAACATCACTCTGATGGATATTCCAGCACTTCGGATACCTGCCTCATATTTTACAGTTTAAAACCTTGTTGGTTTTAAAGCAGGAGTCTCTAGCACCAGAGATTAATTTTATGTCAGATGGAAACAAGCAGAGCAAGTGCTATTTGTTCTGTACATCTACATTTCTTTCAGCATATACTAGTCACATTAGCTACACTTTCTCTTTATGGATGCCTGGGAGGTTGCTTTTAAACAAGGAATATTCCTTCTTCCTCCTCAAAAAAAAAAAGTTGTCACAAAAGTGGGAGGAGAAGGAAGAAAATTAAGTTAAAGTAGCACAATTACATCAGCTTCAGCAGCATTTTGAGTACTAGGTGGGAGTGTGAGCCTCAGAGAAAACCCTCATTTCTGCTTGGGGTGACATAAGGGGAGAGAGATGCCTGGAACAGCAACAGTGGCAGAGCTAGGGACATGCCAGTGTGAAGCGCCCACTTTCTCCAAATGGGATTTGAACAGGGCCATATGTTTAGTGTAGTTATTCCAAGTGATTCTGCCTGTGCTGTCCAGCTGTAAAGGGCAATCTACACACAAGACAGGCATCCTCCGTCATTTTTCTAACATTTCATTTTTCCTTCTAGTAAACTTCCAGAGCTTCATACTGTTCCTGTGCAAACGGAGCAGGCAAAGGTCCTTCGATAATATCAGACCAGCATTCGCCAGGACCTGCTCAGTTATGACCAAAGCCCTGTTCCTGAATTCAACCAAAAATTGCTGTTCAGGTTTTGACTGTATCAGTAGCAGAGGGATGATGCCAATGGTAAGCTTTCACACAGAAGAGGGATTTTGATTTCCAGACCAAAATAACATTTCAAAGATGGTTTCATTAATGCCATCTAGCCTTCCAAGACAACGCTTTCTCTGATACCTGTAAACAAAATGTGCAATTGCCTTAAAAGGCATAATATGCAATTTCTTTCTTGGTTATTGGCAGTTTTGCCAGTTAACAAGCTGATGGCATCAAAATCAATACCTCACTTTGTCCTTCAGACTCTCTGACTTCCACCTTTCCAGGAACCAGTATCATACCCTGAATTACTAGAGCAAATAGCTGAATTAATGGACATGAGGGGAATGGTGCTGCTACATATTGTTTACAGAGGTGTCTTTAAGCAGTAAAGCACAACAAGATGTACTAACCAGTGAAAATAGGGCAGATCTTTTCCCAGCATGTAATTCCACCTTCGGAGGTATACTGTCCTAGCACCACCTCCAGGAAAAACACGGGAAGACCGCCCCCAAACAGGAAAATGAAATAAGGTATAAGAAATGCACCTGTTGAGAAAATACAACAGTACATAATGAGATTAAATGAATGAACTTACACAATATCATCTAAAAAGTAGCAAGAGGCTCATATAAACAAAGAAACATATTTGATACTTTAATATCAGTATGAAAATCTTATTCTGGGGTATTTTTGCTCATTTTCTCTGCAAAAAAGGATGGGTACAGGCTGGAAAGGGCATTTTCTTACCTCTTTAAAGTGAATATCTGCAATAACAACGGCAGATTGTTAGGCACACAGTTTCACATGGCTCAGACTGCTCTTATTCTGAAATCCCCTGGTCTGAATCCTACATATTTTTTGGTTAAAACTCAGACTCAGTTGCAGCAGAAATAAAAGAGCAGGAAAGGTTCAATAGCATAACATTTGAAACTGCTGAGTCTTTTCCCTAATAAAGTTTTAATAAAAACTATTCAATGATGAAACAATCTTTCCTGAAGACTGGTGAGGAAGGCAGAAAACAGATGCATGAACATTCTTTTTAAAAACTGGATGAAGGCAGTGAAAAATAGTGAGCATAAGGCAGACAGACTGATTCCTGATTATGGAATAAGAACTCACCTCCGCCATTTTTGTAGCAGAGATACGGGAACCGCCAGACATTGCCTAAACCAATGAATCCACCTGCCACGGACAGCAGGAAGTCGATCTTGCTCGCCCACTTCTCCCGCTGGGGCGGCTTTCCCTCGGCCTCATCCTCAGGCCGTGTCCCCGGGCTCTTGCCAGGGGAAGGTTTGAGGATGTCCTTGTGGAAATCTTTCAAGCACTGGAGCTTTTCCTTTGTTGCCATATTTCTGTTTTCTACACAGAAAAAGAAAAAAACAAAAGAGAGGTTTATTAAACAGTCTTTTCCAGCAGAGCTCTCTTAACACCGTAAGAACTGTTTCGCCAAACTCATTATATACAGTGTTGTTTATCAAGATGAGATAGGAAAATACATCTGACAGCTTCACTAAGCAGGAGAAACAAAGCCCCCCTGACTGTGTGGTCACCTCTCTGCAGCCAGAGCAGTGCAGGGCATGGTGAAGCTCTGGCACTGCTCACTGCTGACCTGCTGCCTGCAGGGAAGGGGTGCCCCAGGAGCGCTCCCCGTGCTGGCTCCAGCACATGGTGCTCCTGGGCAAATGTCTCATGCTGCTTCCATGCCCAAAATAAAGTACAAATAACTGCATCTGGCTCCTTCTAAAACATTTATGTGAAATACAGAATAGTAAATCTCATCTTTCCAGATAAAACCCATTCTTCTACTTCCCAATAACCTGAGCGATCCTATATTATTTATTGCCCGCAATTTCCATTCCCTGAAGTACCATAAAGCTTTCAGAAAACTATACATTCATAAAACCTGGAATGGAAAGTCATTTGTTCTAATCAATCTGCAGGAACTGAAGGAATATTTTCAGTTTATTCCATTTTCATAACTGCATTGTTTTCCCTTGACATCAATAAAGGGACAAAAATAAGCCTTTATATTCAATTATTGTGAAATGCACACCTATGCAATGGAACAGTTTGCTGAGAATGATGGCTCCTTAATTAAAAGTCAGTGGCATGAGACATATTAAATCATAGCTGGTTTAATAATTTATATATGTAATTTATTATCAAAATCATAGGCATACAATAATAACAGAAAGAATTATTCTAACAAGTGCCTTTTTAACCAAGATTTTCTAATGAAAACAATTTAGGAGTAACTCATAGCTTTTATGTTAACTGAGATCTCAGGCATATGCAGCCAATTCATTCCCCACATAACTCAAGTGATTTCAGCTGGATCGGACCAGTTATTTTTGCATACTGTTTTGATACTGAAATTTTCACCAGAACCAGGCAAACCAGCAAGTTTGTTCCAGACCACAACCATTCGCTGCTTGCACGTGTCATTATGAGTGCACAGTCACAAAAAAATCATGCTGCAGATTATCCTGTTTGATAGCTGCCAACCTCACCCATACCTGTGTGCTGGTTCTGATTTCTAACCCGATGGAGCTCATGGCAGCGACCCGAAGAGTGAGCTGACATTAGCTCTGCAGGAAGTTTTTAATCTGAACATGATTTTGAGACAGATATGCATCACTGTACCTGTAAATCTTTCCATCCACCACGGAAAGTTTCAGAGGGCTAACACTGCCACAAACCACACCAGCTCCACACTCGCCCCGCTGGCACATTGGTGGCCTTTGCAAAGCAGGCACTGCAACAGCAGCTGCCTATCAGGCCGTGATCTAAAGAGGGACTTTAATCTCCACAATGTTAATCATTATGACTTTCTACTAGTTTTTAAACAAGGCCACTGGTGAGAGCACTGGGTGACATGAGCATTGCAATACTTCGTGGTCAACAGCAGAGAGAGCTCATAGAAGGAGAAAGTGAATCACAGGTGATGGGCCATCACCAGTGCAGAAGGATGAAAGCAGGACATATTTCACTAAAATATCTCCTGTTGGTCACTGTTAGAGACATGGTATGAGATAAAGCAGTGCAGTAACAGAGTAAAAATGGCAGGGCCACCTCTGTAACAGCCTTTAGGCACTTAGTTGCTTTTGGGGCTTAATTCACAATAGCTAACTTGAGTTGACTATCATGAATGGAGACTAATGGAGGTACCTCTAAAAGGGATTCACAGCAGCCTTAACCTCCCTGAGACATCTGCATCTCACTCCAAGCCTCAAACAGGCACCGTCCTGCATAAACCCCTGGAGTGATCTCTTGAGGGAGAAAAAAAAAAGTGGATGCAACTGCTTTTCTTCAAAGACATACCTACGAAGTGGTTGATGTCCTGCTCTCACTGCAACAGCTACCAACCATGGAGAAAGCTCACTTTTGCTTTCTTTTGCTATTTGTGCTGCTTGAGTCCCTGTCTTTCATCTTGCAGGAGGATGTCATAACCATCAGGCAACAGGCTATTCTGGGCTGAGGAATGGAGGGCATTCGGATCATCTCATGGAAGCTATTCTTCACAGGGGTTATTGAAACACTCATCAACAGAGAGAGAAAGTGTGCCAAAGAGAGTCTCACACCCAGTGTTTAGAGTATGCTCTTATTTTTCACACAATTTTTTGGTGAACTGGTGGGACAGCCATAAACCTGCTTAAGAGGGCACAGAAATATACAGATTTATAGATCCCCGAAGGATTAGGTTTGAAATAGGAGCTTAACTGCTCCCCATGGACACTGATACTGGAAATACCCCAAAACAGAACACTGGGAACACAGGCTCCCCTTATGTAAAAAAAAACCAAGGGGACCTGCAGCATTAGCCACCTCTAAAAAAAAAACTCTTCAGGATTGCAATTTTTTGCAATCTACTTTTATCTCGTGACACAGAGTTCTTTATTTTTCTGCCAGCTCTAATCCTCTTGCCTGCGGATTTACTCTGACCCAGGTGTTAGTCAGTTCTACCCCGAGTTTGCAAGGCTGACCAGTTGATTGTCTTCTGTAAACGCTGATTCTCCCTGGGACAAGGTGATCACCCTGTGGTTTGTCCCAATTATCTGCACACAAAATGTGAAATGGTGCCTTCCAGACTTCTTTGTAACTGAGTGGAACTGCATTATAAAATGGGACTTCTAATTTGTCTCAAGACACCCCATATTAATGGCCGTGCTTGAAAACCTAATTAGTGAGCACAAATTTTGCTTCAGCCTTAGCTGGAGTGTGATGACGGATCATGATCTCTCCCTTAGTCCATGAATCCTCAAGGTCATGCTTGCTTTTGGGGTTGTTTCACTGTACGGATGGCAGGAGATGAACCACTACCACTTCAGTGGTAGTCACTGAAGTCACCAGCTCTCAACAGTGGGGCACACTACCTATCCAAGTTTTGCATAAAATTAGTAACAACCCAGCTTTACTGTGTATAGACTTGCTAAAATCCCAATTGTGTCTGGAGGGCCAGCAGCTGTGGCTGGCAGGCACGTACGGTCCACCAGTACCACAGGAATTGTTCTAAGAGGCCACCTGGGACTGTGGTCCCAGCCCATGTCACGTTCAAGGGATGTCGAATTTATCCCCCTTTGCTGCCAACCATTGGTGTCCACCCAGCCATTCCCAATTACAGGAACTGTCTACAAAGGCTGCAAGGGTGGGGGGTACGGGCGATTCTCCCTGGTGAAGAAAAGCCAAGAAAAGTAAGTTTGTTTAGTGAAAGGCATTGTCTTTTTCCTTAATGGGGTTGGAGTTTCATTTCCTTTAGCTATGTCCCACTGGGTGAGGTTTAAATGGCTCTTAAGGGAAATAGTCTGACAGAGATGCTGAAACAATATGTTGTCACCGCCCAGGTCAGAACCAGAGAATAATAGGTTATTTTTACTGTATCACTTAGTGGGGATGGTATCCGAGATCTAAGTCCATCAGATTCCCCCAAGGAAATATATTGTGAAAAAATGCTCTTACAACCACATAGTCCAAAAGGAGCGATCCAAGTCTGAGGCATATGTCTGCCTCTCGGAGACACACGTCTGCCTTCCAGAAGCCTCATCTGACTGTGAGAGTACCCCCTTCAGGAAGCTTCAGATGGCCCCAGGAAGCTTTGGCTTCATCTGATGAACTTAATATGGATAAATAAAAAGCAGCAGCCAAGCCTGCTATTTATGGTGTGCCCCTAGGCTGAGCCCAGCCACACTGTAAGAGCCTGATCCAAAAGCAAAGGGAGAAGGAACCCAGACTGGGCCAGGCCCAGAACTGCTCTCACATACACTGGTACCAACTGTCAGTAACTGAGGATGGAGTAATCAATTGTCAAATTGATGCTGGTAAAATATGGAAAAATAGAACAAGGGATCAAGCACGGGCACTTTGCACTTCTCAAGCATCTGCTCCCTGGTGCAGCCAGGAGGCCCTTCTGCAGGAGAGTCGTGTGTCTGTCCCTCGCATAAATTTCCTCAGGTGAAATACCCTGCAATAACTCAGGCTCTCTTGCTGTCCCCCATAACTGATCAGTCGTTGGTGCACAGGTGAAAATACCAAAAGACCAGACATAACAGGAGCGCTTTCACAGCCAGCTGAGCTTGGGCCATCCCCTGGGCTACAGCTATTGGATCTTCACGCATAGAGCCTGCACCTCAGATAACCCATACCCTTTAAAAAAATACTGGCATTGAAATGTAATCCCTCATAACATGCAAAAAAATGAGGGGTAGAGGAAGGGGGAGGCACTGCACAGAGGGGGCAGACGGTGAGCAATGCAGACGAGGGAAGGCCACCAGCACAGCCAGGACCTGCTGGTTGTCAGAACAGACATAACTCCTAGTACTGCTGAACCACTGACTTTTTTTGACAGACAACCCATGGATTACACATCTGAAAATACACTGTGTTCAGTTTTTGCTTTGGGATTACAGTAATGATCCGCTCCAAGCTTCTTACAGCCAGAGACAAGTGACCAATGCACAGCAACACCTTCCACGAGGAGCCTCGAGGACAAATCCATCGTGGATGCCACCTCATTTAATAGTCACTAAAAATCAAATCTTTCAAACAGTGTTTTTCCAAATGCTGATGGAAATGGGAAAATCAAAGGCTGCCTGTACACACAGATACGTGTTTGTAAATATTTACACATGCTAAAATGCATGCCATGTCTTGCATCCGAACATCAGAAACCACAGCAAAGCAGATACTTCTTTTTTGGCTAATACATATAAACTTTCATTAAAGATTCAACATACTGAATTGTTGTCTAGAATGGTAACTGAAGGTGTTTTTTTCCAGCTTCTTTTTCTGCTGGGAAACTGAAAGCAAAGTACACATTCAGAGTGTCTCTGACCTTGATGGGAATGCTGCTTGAGGAATGACTGTATTGCTGTACTGGTGATTTTATGGACTATTTTTGCAATACGATGTGTACCATCACTACTTCTGCTTTCAAGGACCCTTCTCTACTAATTTCAGCTTGTGCAGACTGTATATCTTGAGCTTCTCAGTGCTCTCTCATTCTTTTCTGCCTCAATGACTTTTGAAAGACATCAGTTTACCACATTATAATTAATTTTTCTAACCCTGTTTAAGCTCACTGCCTCTTTAGACACTGCCATCTCTTATTTTTCTGTCATTTTTTATTTTGTATCCTGCAAATTGAAGTCAACATTCCCTTAAAAACTGAACTTTCCTAGAACTGCCAATCTATTTGTGGATTGGCTCTTTTGAAAAATTATTATTATTTTACATTCGCATTCATGAATATTTAAAATTAGATGCCCTGATGGCTGGATCAGAGCTGGTCTTCAAATAAGCAGCTTCCACTTTCACTGAGAGCAATGGAAAAGCTGCTATTGATTTCAACAGTAGTAGGATCAGGTCCCAAATAATACTGCATTTATTATGTTTGGCTCATTTCCTAGGATTACTTGGAACTTTGAAAGCTGTAATTCTTGATGCTGACAGCTCTCCCTCCCTCCCAGGGCAGTGTGGTTAAGCCAATCGATACATGATTAAAATAAACAGCCCCTTGATCAAATTCATGGCTTAAGTGCAAGTCTTTCTGATCCGGAGGAGAAAAGCCCTTTATGTCTGGCAGCCCTCAAGGCCCCACCAGTACCCAAAGAGCACCTGACTTCACTTATTGTCCCCAATTCATACCCAAGTTCGTTCTGCTTCACTGAACACGATACCTACATTTTCTGAAAAATCGTACCACTCCCTTTACTGCACACACTGCCTCTCTTCCTCTTAAAAATGCCTCTAAAAATTCCCTGAACTACAGCTCACTGTTCTGTCTTTAAAGGACTCCTCTTTTTCTGAATACTTTTCCCTGGTTTGGGTTGCTATTTAAACCCTAGAATCCATTTGTCTTTTCTTCTTTCTTGGTTTTCACTCCAGCTTTCTCCATCTCCCTTCTCACTTCTTCATCATTTCCTTTTCTTTCACTGTGATGCTTTTTTTAGTCTTCTAAGACTGACTGGAAAATCCGCTACTGAAAATTTTCTAGGAGCAAAATGAACTTCTTTATAAAGCTGAAGCCTACTCTGAAAGAAAAGCCCAGAGCTTAATGCAATTTCTTTTTCATCAGTTGTGGTCTGGACAAAAGGTATCTTTTTTCCCTACGTGCTTTTTTTTCTTGCTGGTGTTTCCATTCATGCTCTTCAAATGCTTCAAATAGGCACCATGTCACAGCACTGAGCTGTTATAAAATCCTGCATCTTTGCTCAGATTTCAGCAGCAGAAAATCTGCAGTCACATAATACTCTAGATGCTCATTTTGTTCTACTTATTTATGTCAAACAACAAAGCAGTTACAACTAAACCCAGAACAGGAGGAAATGAAAAACTCCTTTTCCATCGTGTGGGGTGGAAAGGAGGAAAACGAATACCTACAAATTCCAATGGATTTCAGAGGGAACATAACTCTGACCCTAAACAGGGGCTGAAGCAAAGATGATGCTTCCCAGCCTCAGGGATGGAGCCTGATTCCTCAGGGAGATGGCACAGGGCAGTCGTGGCAGTCAGCAAGGAAGAGCATGGGATGCAGTGAAGCAGAGGACTGGCACGCTGAGTCACACTGGTTATGACTCTGTCCTACTGAAATCCTGTGGGCACAGGGTCTCCTGTATCCCAGTGAGAAACCAAGGGTCCTGCCTGGAGAGCCATGGTCCTCCTGCTCTGTCCTCCTCAGAGAGGCAAGCCCAGGGGTTGCTCTTGCAAAGACAACCAAGGGGAAGAAGGGAGGGTTGGCCGTGGCAGAGAGACTGAGTGGAAACTGCTTGTCCTTTGCACACTGCACTTAATTATGTGCAGGACAACAACCAGTTAAAACTTGAGATTGTTCACGTGAAGCCAACTGCTGACCCAATTTAATGTCTCCGGGTGTGCCAGCTCACAGCCTCCTGACTGTCAACAGGCTGGTAAAAGCGCCAGCTTCCCACTGCCATCCCTGCCTGCTTCCTCTGCTCTATCAGCTCTCCCACTCTGAAACTGGAAAACCATTACTTTACTGGGTGACACCATCTCTTGAGGCCTTTGTCCTTATGTGAGGGCCCTTAACAAAATGCATTCTATCCCTGTGGTGTAGCAAGCTGATGGCTTTCCAAGCAAGATGGGCATCGTTGAAGAAGATTCAACAAGCTGTGCACATCCTCAACTCTTCAACCTCCTTGTACCCTGCAGTTATACACCTTTTGACCAAAGGAACAAGCATTGTTGTATTTTGCTTTAAATTCTGAAGGTCTGCTGTTGAATGGATTGCTATTCTCTATCAAGTCCTGGTGTCAATTAAATTAGTTCTATTGCCACAAATAAACCACATCAAAATCAATTAAAGGATGTCCTTCATCCTGCTATTAAAAAAGGCAAACCTCCTAAAGCTCACAAAGCTTATGAACTCAAATGGTCAGTGGTATGCACTGTGCCTATTGAATTTTTTACATGTGATTAATAGTGTATTGATCCTATGTGACACTTCTGCAAGGCACTTACAACACATGATAATGTCAGACAGCAATTTCCATGCTACGATAACGGAGCACTGCCCCAGTGCAGGGAAGAGAAACAATAAAGTAGCCATTTAGTGAGGCAAATGTGCAATAAAACTTATGAATTCATTATTTCAAAGTAATCTTTTCTTGGGGATAAATCATTTCACCCCCACCTATTTTTTCTTTCACACTAATTCTAAATTTAGGCTTAAATTAACTGAGTTTACCAATGCTAATGTTCAGAGCTTTCTCACAATTGAGGATTACTGTACTTTTTCATTATGTTTTCTAACTAAGTAAAAAACGGATGGATGTGTAACATTACACGTTTTTCAAAAAACAGTAGAGTCTTCTATACCCAGCAGTGGCTTTGATCAGCTGTTGCCATACCTGCCTAGGCCACCTTCACACAAAGCCAGAGTTGTGTTTTTACTGTCTCTATCCATTCATCTTAAACAATAACTGAGGACAGATTTCTATCCCACCTGTGGCAGCTGTTTAAACATGTCATACAGTACCTTATTCCCAGAAATCTAGATCCTCACACTATCAGTGGAAAGGAATAATCTTTTCTTCTTCTTTGTTCCTGCGCCCCATCTGCCTAACACCTGATTTTTTTCTTTTTTTCTAGAATACATTAATGGAAGGAAGAGTTGTGCAACACCGTGGGTGGAAAGCAGCCAGCCAACCTGTATCAGGAAAACAGCTATTACACGCACGCGATCCGCAGTGTTAGTCCCATTACAGGGCTATAAAATCAGAGCAGGTTACAAAGCCCTGAGGGCTGGGCCACGAGCACTAAAACTTAATGGTGAGAGCGAGCTACTTTTGATTTTAGCCTTGACTTCTCCTCCATGCTGGCAGTAAATATCAGCAAAAATATGACTCAGTGACAGAAATGAGCTGTAATCTTTTAAGAAGTGGAGCAACAACCCTTTGCTGATGAACCAGGGTACTCGGGTGACTGGGATGCTTGGCCAGGGCGCCTCTGCTCACAGGCCTTCAGCTACAGAAATTTCCTAAGCACTCTGAGGTTTAATTTACTGTTGTTGTTTTCTTTCCTTCAAGCAAAAAAAAAAAAAAAAAAAAAAAAAAAAA
>VZTD01003554.1:1644315-1659305 GCA_013397725.1 Rhagologus leucostigma
AAAAAAAAAAAAAAAAGGAACAAAAACTTTAGGCGTATGAAGTTTTGCACAGGAAATGAAATTGAAACCACTGACAAGGCAGCATATCAGTGCGGAGGGGTCTGCAGGGGATGTGCAGAAAGAAGAAGTGGCAAAGCTGGTGAACAAGCTCACGGAGAGCACAACTTTGCAAAACAGGTTGGTGAAACACAGACTTTCACACACAAAGAAAAGTGAAGCTCTGTAGACCCTATGATATTTATTTGCTCTCCTGCAGCTGGTGCCAGGTGCTGGCTTGCACGGCTGGACAATGGCATGTTTTGTTTAATTCCAGAACAGCCTTGGCTCTGTCTCCAGTTGCAGCCCCATCCTCTCAACTTCCCCGGCTGCACAGAGCCACTCACTGTGCTCCTGGAGGGAACTGAGAAGGAATACCACTATGTTCTACAGGCCTTGCAATGGGCATTATTTGATAAAAAAATCACTAATTTGATCACTGCCTATCTGCTTTGAAGTTCTGAGTTGCAAGTAGAACCTTCGGCACTGACCACTAAACCACTGTGCTTTTAAACACCATGTGATTTAGACTGATTCCCAACCAGAGGTGTATTTTCAGTTCAGTTTTGCCATGGGTCTCCAACATCGGCTTTCACAGACCGGGAGCTGTGCTCATTTTTACGTCAAGAGATATGAAAACCAAACAGCGCCAGATAAAATACTTCACTTTTCCAAGGAAACAAACACATAAACCACTTCTGCATACCACGGTCTGCAAAGTGCAGAGCACACACCAAGCAGGAACAAAACCCTGAGCCCACACACTACTTGGACAAAAGCCCCCCAGAATTCATCTTGGAACTGCTGCCTCCGAAGGGAATTTTATTAGAGCAAAGGCTGACTCCAACACAAGAAACAAGTATCTGCAGTCCCACCTTTATACCAGGGTCAATCCCACAGGCTACAGGTACTTGTTTACTTGTTTTTCTGTTGGCTTTTGCAGGTAAGCTTCTCCAAATACAGCATGACAATATGTGAACAGCCTGAGTATTTTTCTCCATCTCTTCTTATCTTTTCAAACAAATGCCAGCTGATGGTTTCATTGCAGGTTGCTTTTATAGCCCTAGCCTGACTACTAGAAACTGAACTTACTCCTGTTACCAGCTGAGGATTTTTCTCAGTGCAATTTCATCTCAGTGAACACACTAACATAAGATACCAACATGGCACATTAACCTTTAGTATATAAAGCTGTCTTCATCATGACTACAATTGTTTTTCACCATTTGGTTTTCTTATGCAAAAGCTAATAATGGACAGGTGGGAAATTGTTTGCAGTTCCACTATAAACAATAGGCACCTGACAAACAGCTGAGATGCAACAAAAACACTTCACATACAAACTAATGGTAGAAAGTGAGACTTCCTTTGCTTGGCTGTACTGAATTTTTGTAGGTGACCCGTACAAGAGCTACATGAACTTGTGATCACTTTACAGAAATCTAGGAGAAAGGAAAAACCTAGGTGATTCAAAGTCCGATGTACTGCTTGAAATTCCACATTTGGATACTATCTGCCCATGAACCTATTGTAACCTGTTGCTGGTGTACTGCACAAAGGGCGGAGGAGAAAGGAACTTCAACCCTACTGAGCAACAGTATCTTCCATTACTATATTCCCTCTACATTGCACAAGACCCTTCTCACACTTGAAAGAGCAGTACTCTACGTCGTTTAAGGAGGATCTGTATGAGGCCAGAGTATTTATGTGGTTACAGAAAAGGGAAGGCAGCAATGAAAGCAAGTCTGTCCTGTTAAAACTTGATTTTAGAATCCTGCCTTGTATAAAAGGGGACAACAAAAGCTTTTGGTTGCTCATATTTAGTCTTTCCTCAATCCACTATGGTAGCCCCATTTGTAAACTTTACTTTTGATAGAGCCTGATGGGAAATCAGGTGTTTGCATAAGCAATATACTTCTTGTTGATAAAGCAGAGAGATGGAGAAAAAGCACCTTATCTTGTTAGATTTGAAAGAGCAACCCTATGAAACCCTATGAAATATTCCCATTTCTTTTTCCCAGCAAGGGAGTTTTTGAGGGGTTTTTTTCCCCCTAGAATATCTACATCATTGTTGAAAATCCCCTAGGCTGATATGGTGAATCTGAGTGTGATCTGGCTTTCTCTCAGCACAATTAAAATAACACTGTTCTGATAAAGGGCATTTTTTGGCTAACATATGGGCCTACCATGAAACTTTGCTACCCGATGGAGCTCGCAGATGCCCCTGTGCACGTCCCAGCTCTCTGGCAAACAGCTGCAGGGCTGGGAGGGCCTTGAGCTGAGGAGCAGATGCTCTGTGCAGCATTAACTCCCTCACATGGTTACAGCCGCATGAGGAAACCAGCACGTAATGGCCCAGCAAGGGCAGTTGGTGACTCACTAAATCCTAAATACCCCAAAGCTCTCTTCGAGGCTGCTAGAGAATGAGATTTGTCACTGAAAAGGAAAAAAAAAGGTGATATTTACTTTTTAAATACTTATCATCCTGATATAATTATGCATCAATCTCTTCAACTGATAACTTCAACTGGAACTTACTGAAGATTTGAAGAGAACTCAAGTGAAATCCTGTTACAAATTCCAAATAATTTCAGAGATCCCCAAATTTCATCTACTAATCTCACCTGAGGTCACCATTTACATCTTGATATTGTTCCCATGTGAGCAAACCCACTGTCCCCTCACTGCCCTTTGGGAGGTCTCTCCTGGTCTATGCAGGTATGAATAAGAGTGACAGTGACAGGGAGTGAGGAGTTAATGACATGCGCAGCACTATAGCTGAATCAGTACAGGAACTGGATATTAAACAGAACCATAAAGTAATTCAGGTTAGAAGGGATTTCTGGAGGTCATATAGCCCAGCCTCCTGCTCAAAGAACGGCCAATATCAAAATAAGACTGGCTTGCTGATGGCCTTATCTGGTCAAGCTCTGACCAAGAGTGGAGACTGTACAATTGTCCCACTGCTTCACTCTGCTCAGGATGAACATTTATTCCATATAAACAATCCGAATGTCTCTATCGGACAAAGAAAGAAGAGGAGGAGGAAAAGGGAGAGGAGGATTAATACAAAACGGCAAGATGATACCAAATGGAAGGCTTACTCTTCACTCTTCTGGTACTGCACACATACAAGACAAGCAGTTGGAAAGCAATAGATACTGAGGGGGTGTGCAGTGAGTGACAAATGGGCAAGCTCCAGGTTAAGTACAAAGTAAGCAACAGTCCCTGGTGGCAGCATATCAGACAATACCCATTTTATTGTCAGAGTAAAACATTCCTTAAGAAAACCAAACAAAAAGCCCTACTGAGTGCTTCAGTGCATGCCAAGCAATTATTGCTTTCCACAATGTGTCCTGTGACTCACTGTGCCACAATGAACTGGCATATGGTGCTCATTCAGAGTATATAAGTCACACATTAGCTCTGAAGAGCTAATAGTTACTTGGCCTCCAGTTAATTTTGGGGATTTTTAATTTCCCCATGGCAATGCAATAAATGTAATGCTTATTATTGTATTATTATTATTTAAAAAAAATGTATTTAGTGGCAGGCAAGTGTCATTAACGCCGCAAATCTCTCGTATGCAAAGAAAATCAATTCAGACAAACTCTGGCATGCGAAAGCACATAAATAATCGGTAAATACTACCTGCGGTCTTCTGGGTCCAGATTTGACTGATGCCAAGAGCAATCAACTCCTTTTTGGCTGCAAAGGATAGGAGGGCACTCAATACCTTGCAGAAGGCACTCAGTACCTGGCAAAAATCAAGCTTTCTGTGTGCCAGCTCCCTATGAAAGAGCAAACCTTGAAGCACGTGCAACAGAAAAGGTTCTCTTCTCTTGCAAGGGAAGGCAACCTCCTAGAGAGACACAGAGCCAGCTCTCTGTAGGGTGTCAAACACTCTTCTGGGCTGGAAAAGGGGCACTTTCTCTTATCAAAGGAGACATAAAAAGTAACAAAGCAGCTCTCTTTCAGTGAGTCTGCCCAAGAGCAGTAGACTAGAAATCCAGTTTTTATCACGAAGAAAACATCAGAGATGCCTAAAAGCAGGGACTGAGTAGTGGCAGAAGAAACTCTATGTGATTACAAGACAATTCTTCTCCTGTAATCAAGATGCCTCAAATGAGCCCCGGCTGCACCATGACTTGTGAGTACAATCAAGAGAACATGGCTTCAGGTGGAGCTTTCCATCATACCCAGATGATTTCACTGGGGTAAGAATCCTGTAGAGGTAAGGTCTATCTAACACCTGTATGGATTTGACAAACGTACACCGAAGCCAGTGCTATTCATTAGCAAAAGTGGATCAGAAAGATGGAAGTGGATAATTGGAATTTTGTCCACGTAGGGACTCAGAGCTACAGCAGAAGTACAGTGGGGTTGAAGGTCAGTAGGACTGATTCCTGAAAAAGTGGGTCTGACTTCTGACATAATTTACACGATAAAGCAATAGCAATGCTACTGTAATCAACAAAACTGTGCTGGAATAAATCAGTTGAGAATTATGTCCTGAATTTGTATGTCTTTGAGCTAATTTCACAGGTATCAAACAACACTAACATCTGAAATGTGACTTGCAAGGAAAAAAATAAACACTCCAGCCTACAGCTCTACTGCTCCTGATCCCCAAGGACTCCATTATTCCCTTGGTGGTTTCCTGTATAGCCCAAATGCAATGGTTACCAATACAAATATTTTTTCCTCTGTTTTTGCTTTACAAAATGTAAATTTGGACTGTGTGGTCTCAGGTGTTTTCTTCAGTGTTTAACACAACAGTGATGGAAGAATATGGCCATGACCTTGCCATGAATGGCCATGGGGAATAAGGACCTGCTCAGCCTATTTCCTCACCTTGAATCTCCTGAACTGTTTAGTTAGGTGGGAGACAATTGCAATTGTGCCTGAACCAAGACTCCCAGAATTTGACCTGCACTCTTTTATTGCTACTCCATAGGTTCTTTGCTAATGGTCACAATATACTCCCTATCTCCTCCTAAATATCTTTGATTTATTAAAGTATTTGTTGCATCTCACTCAGCTACCTTCCTCTAGGAATGTATTTGAGAAAGGGCTAAAGTACATAAAAATTAAATACAGCTCAGGCCTTTTTCCAATCAAAAGTCGTATTCATCTATGCAGAAATGTCAAAGTCTTCATTTCACCCAAAGAGATAAAACCAGCATTTAGGTAATAACCACCTTCTCCTCAATGCAAAGACCTTCTGCCAGAGAAGGAAATGCTGCCATTGTCCAGATCCCAAACATTCGTTCTCTTGTTGGCTAATTCATGACAGCGTTAGCTAGATTTTCATTATAGAGTATTATTTGTATCTGCTGTTGTCATGAAACAGCTGTAATAAACAAGTGAGATTTATGTTCCTTTTTAAATTGCTTGAAATAATTAGTGCTGTTAAATTTAGACTCTGAAAAAAATCTACTGATTTTTCTATTTTTTTAATAAGTACAGAAGCTACAAAGTAATCTACCACCACCAATCAGGCCTGGGTCAGAATAGTATGCATGCCACATAGCAGCCAAAATGTGTTTCAGATGAGGAAATAATCTAAGTTCTGCAAACAACCTTTTGAAAGTAAATGATGGTTGTGCTGAACGAAATGTTTTAACAACTGCACTGTGTGCTATTTTTCTCCAGCCTAAATGCAGCAGGACTTTGTTTTACTCCTATTCCGGTCTGTACAGGTGCAAATGGGCTCCCTGGCTCACACCGGTGAGCTCAATGGAAAGCAGGATCAATACCGAGACCCAGATCCAGACCAGAATTTTGGAGTTGCTTCCTACCTTGATTTATGCTGCATCTAAAACCCCTGACCCACCTCAGACGTTCAGATACCAAACTCGGAGCTTGTGGTTTGCCCTCATCTCTGCATCATTTACTTTTCCCACTCACGGCCCCTCAACCACAGCTTCCTGTATTGACAGTCCAGAAACTTTTCTAGAATAAGTAAACACGGTGCCCTCTCCAACCCAATTTGGCCATTCCACAGCTGGTGCTGCACTTCAGAGCCTGATCCAACAAACCTACTTCATGACAGCACCGAACAAACATCCTCTAAAAAGCTTTCCACTCATAGTTGGGGATTTTCTGGTTGGTTGGTTGGTCAGTTCTGTGACTCATCAGCCTTACAGTATTTTTCTTGGTGCAGGTGCCACCACCTCAGCTGTCCAGGTTTCCTCAGTGCAGTGGGAAAGACAAGATGAAATCCCAGGGACCAGGACAGAACTCAACCTTAACAGTTCTACAAGAGAGGACTAATGTCCAGCAGACCTTCAGCTGACTACAACCCCAGGAGGGGTGAGGAAAAGATTATCTCCTGTGAGAAACACCACATCCTGCCATGCATAGAAGAGGTACAGAAACAATATATTTATTGTATAATGAGGAAAGGTACAAAATGAAGACAAGGAGAAAGCTAAACCTGTCAGTTCTTACAAACTTTTTTAATTAGAGGAAGGAAAAGTTAGGGAAGGTATACAAATAAGAATGACGAGGCTGGGAAAGGAGTCTGGACTAACATGCAAAAGACAGCTGTAACAAGTATCAAAATATTAAAATTTTAAGTACTTTTCTCTATATATAGAAAAACAGTAACAACTTCTACCGAAATGATAAAATCCCGGGCATTAAAATAAATAATGGCATACTATTTCAAAATATTCCTGGATAAAATAAGTAGCATGCAGTGGGATGAGGATTTATTGTTAGGAAGTATAAAGCCCAACATCCCAGGAGAGCAGTGACATTGCCTGAGGAGCAGCTAGCAAAGCCGTGAATCCAAGAAGGACCTAAAGGTGATTGCAGGTAAGATTAGCCAAGTAACAGTTTCTCTGTGTGATGCTATTGAGTGATGCAGAAGGGTCAAAGGCTAAGTTACTTCTGGATGTGGGCACGGGAAGGGATGATATGATGATATGGAAATCTAAAGCATAATGCTATGTCAAAACAGCCGGAGTGAACAAATTATGAGTTGTTCCAAGTCTCCACAGATTAGAAAGGAGATAGAGAAAGGAAATACAAATAAGGACAATAAAAGTGATCTAAGGAGAGAGTAAGAGAGCTAAAATTAATATGTTCTATAAATGAGAAGACTCCTGGGCTGAGATCCAGCTATAAATACCTTCTAGGTACTGTGTGTAGAGGAAGGTAACTAATCTAGCTCAAAAGATAGTAGGACAAGAAGCAATTGCTTGAATTTAGGAATGGAAAAATTCAGGATATATAATAAGAAAAAGTTGTTTGAAGAGACATGTCTGCTCAACAAGGCAGATTCCCAAGGTGAGAGATAACGCACACTTACTGTATGCAGTCCAGAACAGATTGTAAAAGGATGGGGCTCTGTGAAGTTTTGCTGTCACAACTTTCTATTTTTTTTTACTTTGTGGTAGTCAAAAAGATCACCACAGTCCAACTTACTGATCTTTTAGTTGCGTTCTTTTATGGGTTATCTTCAAGACCGCTCCTCTATTTAAAAAACCCCAAAACAACAGCCAACCTATATATCCAGGAAGTGAGAATACATCTACACCAGAGCTCAGAGCTGAGAGTGTGCAGCACTCCAAGGTGCATGGCATGGAATGGCAAACTTCTCTGCCTCTCTCCTGGCTACGCAGGGGTGTGGGCAATGCGAGTCTGTTGGGTGCTGGGCCTAAGAGCATCAGCAAGAACAAAAACACTGACCCAGACCTCAGATTATTCTGAGTATCTCAACATTGAGGTCAAAGGCCAAAGTGGGAACTACCTCTTGTGATACTCATGGTCTTCCTCAGTGTGTTAAGACATAACATTCCTCCTTTATGTTAAGACATCCCACATGGAAGCTTTCAATGTCACTGCATAAATTATGTACTTTGATTTATGATTAGCTGAAAACCAATGCTAGCAGTATTTAACAACTCTCAGGAGCTCTAAATACAAAATAAAGAATAAAATAAAATAAAATCCCCAAAACATTTCCAACAGACCTTACAATTATCAGTGACAAACGGGTACACACAAATGTGAGGAATATAAAACCCAAGTACCCTTAATACCCTCCCTTAAACAAATCCCATCCCAACTGCACTCACCAATCGGGACTTCTGTCCCCTCCTCAATGTAGATGGGCAGTGTTGATTCCTCCATAGGATGAGGCACTGATGGAAAGTAATGAATTGTGGTAGTATTTGTCGCAAAGTGACTAAAATAAGATGGTCCCTTTCTTATCACTACAACTACATACGGCTGGTTACTATCACAAAGAGCCCTTTATCAAAGTGGTCACCTCCTGTCACAGAGACTGGCCCAAGTCACGGCCTGAGGGGTTAATCCACTGAACATTTACTGCCACAGGAGTCAACCCCCTCGGAATGGGGCCTGGGAGAGATGCCTGTCCTGGATGCTTCACCATCCTGCCATTCACTATAACCTCACACTCCCATCCCAGGAGTTTAACTTGCTTTTGGAAACTCACACCATTGTAGAAGCCAAGGGAAGCCAATGCACAGACAGGCACAAATAGAGTTATCGAGTCAAAGTCATAATATTTCATGCACAGAACCAGAGGAGAGAGGCTCTGATGCTCAAAGCTTGCCATTAGCTGTTGAAAAGCCACAGCAGGTGATGCAAGGCTGCACTGCAAATGGCCTCTGGAACACTGACTTTTCATTACTCATTTTAGAGTGTATGTATTGCACTCAGGAATTCTTCTTTGGGATACTGCAATCTCCAAGCAAAACTCTCCAGATCTGCACTGTGTGGTTATTCTGCAGTTTCCAGACACCATACAGTCACCGCTGTAGGGTTCATCTGTTTGGGTTCTTCTCTATTTGGGAGCTTCTTTTCTTACAGGTGTTTTTGCTGCAGCATTTTCCATTTATAATCTCTGGGAAGCATATGCTTCTCAGGATTTTCAAGAGATCTGAATTTCCTACTCTAGAATGAAATAATAATGAGCTACAAATGTTGAAAATTTTCATACTCAAAATCCTTCCGGATTTTTTCCTTCTCTGTTACCTTTTAAAAATGATGATGTACCGTCTCAAAGATACAAACGCTTAACCTAGTCTCAGCTAGGATTCCCAGCAGCAGGGAAGGAGGATTCTTTAATCCTTTGTGGGGTATCCTTCACTTATTACTGGAATTTTTTTGTTTTAGTTTTTTTTTTTGAAAGATTGTCTTATCCATGAAACCAGCCAAAGAACACTTGTGGTTTAATGCTATTAAATAAAGCATCTAATGATGTTTCTGCTAGCAATACAACCAGAATAAAGAGTGTTTTCAACAGATGCTTGACTAGCAACAGGCATAATATAAACCCCATGCTGGTGCTTTGCAGGATGCAAAGGGCTGCCAGCTCCTGCCTTTCCGTCAGCCCACCCCTTGCTCATGTGGAAGATGAAGGGAAGCACAGGGGAGAGGAAGAGCAGAACACGCTTGCCTACAGAACTACTGTACAAGCCACAGAAGTCATGGTCTACCGGGATGCCTTGCGCAAGCCACTTTTATCTAAAAGCTGAACTAACATTCCAGCTCAACAATAGCAAAAAAACATTTGTTACCACACGGCATTTTGCTACATATTAACCAGCAAGTTGCTACGCAAGCATAATGGAGTGCTGCAATTCTGAGATACATTTTGTTAAAAAAAAAAATTGACTTATGGGAAATCAGCCTGAGGTAAGTGCTCGTGGGCTTGCCATGCCACTGGACACAGTACATGCTCGGAAGTTATGCAAAGCGGGCCCTGCATTGAGAACAATGCAGTCATTTTCCTTGCTAAGCTAATTTTGCATAAAGGCAATGAGAGTCTTCATCTATGCAGCCCCTTAAAACATTTAATCAGATTTATTTACTAGGAAGAAATACCAGAGCAGAGCTTCCTATACTACTCAACAGTTTTCAAAGCTGAGATCTGCAAAAAAAACGGGTAGCTAGATGGTGTGGAAAAAAACCTGTTGTGTTTTTATGACATGCAGCTTTCTCAGTCCCATGAAAAGTACTTTAACAGGCTCCCCTAGACCGAGAGCTAGGCTGGAGCCAAATGCTTTCACAAAACATTTGCAACAGTATTCACCAACGGCTGGTGGCATCTACTCTTACTTTAATGGGCATCACCATAGGTTGTAGAGAAGGCCTGAAATATCTACAGGCTATTTGAGGCCAGGTACACATACACACACTCTCTCTTACCCACACAGACACATGCACACATTTACACAAGTGCACACAACAAATGGCTCTATGGGCAGAACTTGGATTCTGTAGGATCCAAGGCAGAAAAGCTGACGTTTGTCACAGGCTTTGAGGATCAAGGACTCTGGGGTGCTAAATCAAGCTCTCACTTATGTGTCTCCTCTGCTTTGGGCAAACCATTTTAACATTATCCCTCCAGGATTTACACACCAACTCTATGGACATGCTGCTTAAATGTCTGCAAAGTGCTTTGCAATGTTTTCTAAATTCTGTGGTGATACACACAGAAGAACTGCACGGAGAGATTTAAGATATCAGTTGCTGAGTATTATTGCTGTAAAACTACAGCCTATTTTTACATACCCTATACTTGGTTTCTACAAACAGATGGTAAGTGTTCAGTATTTGAACATTTTAATGAGCTTTTTAAGCCTTTTGTAACTTCATAAACAAGCATAAATAACACTTACATGAAGAAGAGTCTCTGCTGAATGTATTTTCTTTTCCTGTTTGGAAAAAAAAAAGAGAAAAAGAAAAGGGAAAAATACTTTAAAGGAAAAAAAATGCGTCCAGCAAGATAAGTCAGACATGTTTCAATGTTATAATGCACTGCGTTTTCTGAATTTCATCAGTAAAAACTTCTATTTGGAGAACACCAAGACACTGAATGTAGTATTAATACCAAAAGAAGAGATAATTTCTTGTGTGTTTCATCCTGTGCAGAACATCACAGGACATATGACTCTATCCATCTAAATAGTGGAAAATTACACTGCAGCAATGAAATAAAATACAAATGCCATGTGATCTGGATCAAAAAATTAAAAAATAAAAGAATTTTAAACTACATTCCATCTCAGAGATAACCCCGTGGCTCAGTGTATGTGTTGTTCTCCTACCTATGGACATGGGACCTACACCAACACCCTGAAGCAGGGCCCTCCTGCTGCATTTTGGTACAGCAGGGTTGTTTTTCCATGCCAGTGCTCAAGCACTGCCTACATTCAAACCCAGGCTGGGCAGCCATTGCAGTGAAGGCGTCCTTTGAGGCTGTGACAATTCTGAGTGATAGAGAACCACAACAGGAAACCCAGCAACTGCTAAAATGCGGAAACTTCCCAACAGGCCTTAACAGCCACCTCCTGCCCTGCGGCCATGGGACTGCCACCCACCCCAGGCTTGGTGCCATTTGATTCACACTCGCCTTCCACCAGCCGAGCTGGTGGGTTCAGTGGATGCTCTTGGAACAGGGTTTAGGGCTGGCACTAAATGGCTTTTTGCTGGTGTAAATCTGGACACACTGGAAAAAAAGAGACTGACAAATACAGAAGGTGCTGTAGGACACCAGCCATGGTTTCAGAGTCATGGACTGGCAGCACAGCAGCCCTTCCAACAAAAGGTTTTTGGGGAAAAAAGGACAGTGAAGAGCAGCATTTTAAATTATTTTCTACTATATTACCTTGTATCAGTATTAGCTAATATGTAAGCAATTTAAAGGGCTTTTCCTGAAGTTTACATGCCTTGGGATGATACTCAGCTCACACCAATCAATTAAATCCATGGCACTACAACAACTGAGGATTCAAGTAAATAGGCATGTATGGAAGAAAATCAACAAATATTAAATCACTGCATTTTCATCCTCCTGCTTTTCTTCTGTCATGGTTTGAGACAAGGACTCAATCCTGCAAGCAACCCCCCCAGAGTGGCGTTAGAATAAATTTTAGTTCTGTATGTAGAACTCTTACTGGAGTAGACACAGGATTACTTTTAAAGAAATAAACCTGATCCATTCTGGTCACATAAATTAAGTTAGTGGTGAAAAGAAGTCGAAGGCACTAATCCGACTGGGTAATTAAGCTTCACTTCTTAAATGATCTACAATTTATTCATATGACCAATCAAATAAACATTACTTGCAAAAGGCTGTAACTACCATGGCTTTCCCATCCATTTTTATGCGTTGTAATATGGTTACATTTAAAAGAAACTAATCAGCATAATCTTTTCAGAATTGTTTGCCAGCATGATTACAACCCCAGGTAGGGCACCACTGCAGAGACTCCCCTTACTGGCGGAACTTGCAGCACCGCCATTGGGGCATTGGTGCAACTGAGGCAAAAATATGGGGCATTGGAAAACCTAGAAGGGGCAAAATTAAAATAATAGGGGATTGCTGCTAAGCCTTCATGTGCGTTGATGAAAATCCTAGGAGTATCGCTGCCTGGAAAGTGCCCAAGAGTCTCTTTGGAAACATTCAGCCCATAGGACCTGGCTGGAAGCCACCAAGATACACTAAGAGTATTGATCAAAAAACCCTTACTGAAATATTGGCAATGATTAGCTGTAAGACAAGATCCTCACCGGGGTCTTACAAACAGAACTCCACTCAGGCACGGCAGGTTACCCAAGCACTCTGCAGCAAGAGCAAGCCAATCTAGAGTGTCTTCCTAGTTTTCCACGGCAATGTGGCACCTCTTTTCTGCCAGCATTTCACACCCACTGAAGCCTCCTGCCACTGCCCCAACATTTCACCTCTGACATGAAAGCTCCAGGCAACCCACTCAAAAGCTTCACATTTGAGACTACCAATGAAGAGTTGTATGCCAAATTTTTTTCCTGGTTACAGCAAAAGAAAATAAAACAGAAGTCGGTAGCATTTGAAGGATTTCAAATTTCTACGAGACACCAGACCAAGATTCCTAAGCAAACAAACCAAACACCCCAGGATTTGGATGCAGCACCCCCGAGCACGTACCCACCTTCTCGTGGCCTACAGATATCAGGAGGCCACCTCTGACCTCCCGGGTTTTGCCAAGTATGACAGAAAATAACCCTCACAGCGCGCGGAGAAAGAAGCAGGTTAATAAATGACAGCAAGAAGCGGCCTTTCCTCTCCCGGCCGCGGGGTCGGGGTCCCCCCGGGCAGCACCAGGCAGGGGAAAGGTGTCTGTCGCCCTCCAGTGGGACCTGCTTTAGTGCACCAAGGCGGGAGAGGTGGGAAGGGGAAGGGACAGACGTGAAAGGCAAATAAAGAGAAAAAAAAAAAAAAGAACATGCAAAGCAGATAAGAGACAGCCGAAGGGGAAACAGGAAGATACCATCTCTGAAAGTACCAAAACTAAAGTTACCAATGTCAGTTTAACCAGGGCAACATAGATATCCTCCCTCCACACTCGTGCTTCAGACTCGACTTGGTCGGAGTGAGGGACACCGTCACTGTCACGCTGCTGGCTGCCTCAGTTGCTCACAGATTTTGCTTAAAAAAACCCCCAATAACCTTCAGGGAAACCTTTCCGTAACACTTGTGGCAAAGGTAGGCAATGCCAGAAAGCAGTCAGCTCGGCTGAACACAGACCCAGGGGTAAACACCCGGCTGTCAACAACCATCAGAGTTCTCACCAAAGCCTCTCCCGTCTAAATTCCACAGCAGCAGGTTTTAACGGGCTGATTTACCCTCAAACCTAAAGCCATAAAATCTAAACCGGTAGCAACTGTCATCCGAGCCCTGAATTACACAGCTGATGACATGTGCCCTGTCAGGACTGCCTCACTGTTTTGCTAGTCCAAAACTCAAAACATTTTCACATGCAAGCAAAAAAATAAAAAATGCAGTTACCAAAATAGCACTATCAACGTAACCAGCTCCTCTCGGCACATTTTCTTAATGCCTTTCCCAATACGGTTAAAAAACATGGGACCTAATCAAAAACCTCCATCTTCACACCTCGGCACAAAGTGTGCTGGAATAAGTGTGAGGTTGTATTTCTTCGTGTTTATCTGGATCCTCTCCCACTACTTCTTTATTTTTTTTAATTTCATCCTTGCTTCCCTTTAAACATAGCTCTTATTAAACAGCAGATATCAGCTTTTACAATTTCTAAATACCAAGTTTTGCCACTCTTGGAGCTGCCTAAGGACAACACAGCTTGTCTTCAGCGTCATAAATAACACATACTCTGCACATTTCTTCACCAGGGTGAAATAAATTCTCCCATGTTCTTATATGGAAACCTTGTGAGTCCTCCCACATACCGACTGGTACAATATCAGGCAGTGATGGGCATTCATTATCTTAAAGACAGCGGGTGAATTTTGGATACAAGTTACCCCCAGACGAAACCAGAACTATTACCCCTTCACACCACGCTCAGCTCGGTAACATGCCCTGTGCGGTCACTGTGTTTTATTTTCCAAGCACCATCATTACTTTGGTTTCAGCATGTCAAGAACCCACAAAATAAATGGAAAATGAGGGGACTAAAAAGAAAAATAAAGTAAATTACAAGAAAGCAGCAGCAGCGGTATTACCCACCAGGTAGGCCCATTAGCATCAGATGTAGCATTGCCTGTACCAGTCTCTTCACTCGAGGCTGGCGCACGGCAGACAGAGAAAACAAGGCGGAGAGGGGTGGGAAGGAGAGAAAGAATGGGCAAAAATAGCCGGGGAGAGAAGCGTGCGCCGTCGATGTGCTGGAGGGCCGCCAGCGGGGAATGGCTGAGAACGTTATCGCCAAAAAAAGTTAATGCAAGGTGTGGGGTGGTGTGGAGTAAATAACCTCTGGGAAGGAAAAACACCGCTGGTGTAATGGGAGAGCTGGGGAGGAGGGGGCTGGAAGGAGAAGGATGAATTAATAAACAAATGGAAGGGAGGAACGGAAAGCGCGCCCGGGGGTACCCCGAGTCGAGGCGGACAAAGGGAGGACGATGCAGCCGCCACCGGCCCGGCTCGGTTCGGCTCCGCTGGGCGCGGAGCGGCCGCC
>VZTD01003554.1:1659691-1729395 GCA_013397725.1 Rhagologus leucostigma
CGAGCCGGCCCGCGGGACCCGGCCCGCGTCCCGCGGCTGCCGCGGCGGGCAGGGAGCAGAGCGAGGGCTCCCGGCCGCTGATCTCTTCTCGGTATTTTTCATTTTCGTATATGTTTTTAATTGTTATTTTTTATCTTTACAGAAAGAGTGCCCTTCTCACAGACAAAGCATCCCACGGCGCTGTCACCGGCGCTGCGCGTCTCTGCACCCGGGCCCTGGTTCTGCTCCTCCGCGGTCACTTTTCTCCCCGCCCTCCCCCCCCAGGGGCCTGGACTCTGGACCCGGTGCCGCTCTGCCAGGCTTTGGGGGCACTTTTAGTCCCGCAGCCATCTGCTGCTGGAGGAGGCAACACGGGAGCGTGGCCTGGCAGGTGCCTGGGAGGCTGGGATCTCCCTGCTCTGCCCTGCCGCCTCCCAAAAGCGCGATCCCCGGCACCGGAAAGTCCCGGTCGCAGCTGGAGAACAAAGTACGGCCGGGGCGATTGGCGGGGAAAATGTGCAAGGCAACGTTTTGTTTTGCGTCGGGTTTCACAGAACCGAAAGCCGCTCCTTCTCCCTTGCAGGCGAACGGGTATATGATTCAAACATGTCCTTGCTCTCCCACCTGCGTCCCCTCTGGTTCTCTTAATGAAAGGATACAGCAGCAGACAGAGTCGCGAGGCATTTTCATATAACCCCTGCTGAAGACTTAGTAAGATCCTCTGTACTGCCAAATACCATTTGCATTGTGGGAGTACAGTGGTGGTGAAAAGGAGATTTTGGGCCATCTGTGTTTCGCAGCAGTCCCGCGGTGCTAACCTTGCGCTGGGAACAGCAGGGATGGACCAAAGGAGAGTGAATAGTCTCCACAGCTCTGCTCTCTAGGTTTTCCCGGATACAAGATGCTACCTTTCTACACCACAAACTAGGACAGCAGTTACTGGGAGACCACCTCCGGAGCCCACCGCCTGTGCATAGGCTGATGGGGAATCAAATTCCATCACAGCAGCTTCCAGGGAGGTCTCTAAAAAAGGCTGATTTCCTTAACTTGTTCTTGCAAAAGCTGCACCATTCTGCACACTTTTTGATGGCAATACAGGATGCCAAAAACACTGTGCCACAGTCACACATCCGATTTTCCCTTACTCCAGTGCATTCTGTGATTTTCAGTATCTGAGCTGATTTGCAACGTGAGTAGGTTTTTAGCAGAAAACCAGATATAGATATAGGACATATGCAGCTAATTGATGACATATCTCCACTGAACAGCCTTGTTTAAACTCATAACGATGTAGTCCATGCTGCCACCTACGTCTTCTGATTCAGGTTTCTTGTGTACTGCAACTTCAATTCGTAGGCATCCTTCGCAGAGGGCAGCTCACATTTTGTGAAGCTCTGCGAGAGACCACAAACACAGGCGGCTCTGGCTGCACTAGGGAATGAAGCAAAAGGTTTCTCACCGGCTCAGCCACTTGTTTGGTTGTAGTGAGGATGCCTCAATACAGATTAGGAACCAGCAGTCACATCAGTGAAATGTAAGTAGCAGCTGGAACCTTGTCTGTGTGAAGGATCCTGCCAGCACAGCTGTACCACTGACAGCAGTGGAATATTTTGCTCAAGTTCTCTAGAGGAATCAAAGCCTATATTTTGTCTCTGGCTCTCTCTTGTTCTGTTGCTCCTCACTCGTTAAAAGTCAGCCACACAAAGCACATGGTTGCTCTCTGTGTTTAAAAAAAATGTTTGGGGTAAAAGACCAACAGCCAAAGCTGTTTTGAAGTCAGACACATGTAAACAGTACCTGGAACTAAGTATAATAATAATAATAATAATTAGTCCTTTTGTGTTATAAATATGCACATTGCTGTCTGCTATTTCATTATGAGACAGCACAACTTCTGAGAATGTGCCTGATGAATATTGGGGGAACTCTGCCTTCAGCTGCAGTGGCATACGACAGCACTAATGCCTTTGGCTTCTCCACTCTCTTATGTAACTGAAATCACAAGTTAGAGCCCAAATTACAAAGCATAAGCATGTGTATAATATTAAGCATACAAAAGGTGCCTGAAATTACTATCCTTTTCGTGTAGGTATGGTTATAATCTGTTAAAATTTTTTCTTCTGCAGCTTTATTGATTTCAGTGTGCGCTGATGCTGTTCATAGCACAATCAAGCCTAACTCCTTAAAAACCCCACTGTGAAGACATTAACTCAAACCTAACTAAGGCCAAAATCACTCTGGTTACAGGTAGGTGGAGTTCAAATGACTTTCATACCTTGAGTATAAAAGTATATCCCCTGTATTAAGATGCTATAGCAAGCAGAACACCATATCCCCATGGCTGCTTTGGCAACCAGTCAGAGTGGCAGGTTTTTGCACCCCAGCCCAAGGCATGGGTTTTCCATCACCTTGCTTTGAGTTTTCCCTCTTTCTCAGGGACTATTTTTGCCATTACCATGCTGATCTGCTTGCTGGAGTTTTAAGGTGTCGTATGCTGATACAGCGAGTGCCTCTTGTATCTGTTTAATCCGATAACATAACTCTTTTTTAATCTCCACGTCTGGGTCACAGGGTTTAAAAAAGACACTGGGCCAAATCCCCAGCTTGGCTACAACGTGTGGAAATCTACTGAGATGGCACGAAAGTCAGGAGAGATTCACTGTATTTGCACCCGGGTAAAGAGGTCTCGAGGGGCAGGGATGCGAGTGCCAGATTTCAGACGGATGAATATTGACACAAGGGTATGGCAGAGCTAAGTCAGGTTTCCATAAGGTGAGGTGGAGGAAGGGCTATTACATCAGGACCTAAAACATGCTCATCAGCAAATTCTCATTAATTTTTAAATGACAACAGATTTAATAGTTCTTCATTTTTCAGAAGAAATCTTGTTTTCATTGTCTGGCTGCTAGAGGGAACATGATGTTTCATGGACTCAGGACCAAGACAGGGCATGGACAAAGGGGAGATTGGGGATTGGGAAGATTTTACTTATAAACATTAAAATTGAAAAAAAGCAAAGTTCATCCCGTCATGAAGTCCAGCAGAAATGTAGGAGAGAAATGGACAGCACTGTCTGTAAAGGATTGTGTAAGCAAGAATGGCAAAAAGATGGTCTGAATAAGTCCATTACATTAATGATTTTCTAGACATGAATTTCCTATACAGAGTTATATGGGGTCAGTCTTTGGGGTTCCCCTATACAGCAGAGGATCCTGAGCCTGAAAAAGGGAAGCACATTTTGTAAGGGATTTGCATATCATGGAGTGACTCTGGATTGCAAATTTTAAGCATTACTAAATTGGGGAATAAATTGTTGCTATTGCTGTTACATACCAGGATATCTCACTAATCCACACAATCCACTAAGTTGCTGTAGTTTTAGTCTGTGTTTATTTTAGATGAAATTATGGCCTGGACCGTTAATTTTTTTTTTTACTTTATCCATATAAATCATATATAAATAAGATATCAAACAGAAATCAAAACATGACTCGTGGTTTTGGTACACTCCCCATCATGTGAACCTGCCAGTGATAAAGCCCTGCACCCAGTTTACAAGTCAAACACAAAGGCAATGAAAAACCACAGGTCTTCTTGAAAACTGGCCAATTTGCATTAAATTATCTTGCTTTAATGCTCTGGGTGGCTTATTTTGCTTATATTTGAGACTGCCTAGCCATTATGGGATTGCCTGCACTGGTCCTTTCCTTACATCAAGCTAATTACAAATTAACTTGAGGCACTTAGCAAGGCTGAGAGGCTGGAGCTGATCCTTTCTGAACACTAGCTGAGTTTGGAAGTGCCTGTTGCTTTACAGGGACTGATTCCTAAAGTGAGGGGCAAACACAGAAGAACCAAACAGCCTGGAACCAAAGTGGTCACACTGGCTTTTGAAAAAAGTGAATGTCTCAAGTTAATTGACCGTCAGCTACCTGGAAATAAAAACTACTCATATATCCAAAGTTTTCACTGGGATTTTCAAGACCTCCTGAGCAATTTAAAATCCTTGAAAGGAATGCACTATAGAATGAAAAATATAAGTATTAATAAAGAATGTTTCTGAACTGAAAGCCAGCCAGTTTCATAAAAATGAGCTAAAAGAGCAATAACAGGTACTCTGTCTCCTGCTGGATGCTGTATGAACCGTATGTTTTGCATTTTGGAAGTCACTCTAAAGCAATGGTTTTTTCTTCACTATTGCTGTTGGGAAGAACAGTAGAAGAACTATGCATAAATGAGATTAAAGTAATCTAATTAAAAAAAATAAACAATGTGCTTTCATCTTCAATTCATATCCAGTCATTTGGGACCAAACTTAAAAAAAAGATAAAAATTCAGAAATGCAGAAAGGATTTTGAAGGACAACTGTTTCCCTTTAAGATTAATGATAAACATACTTGTGTGTTCAAGGGAGAATAGATTCAGTGTTATGTAACAGGATAAAGAAACAAAATCCTTTTTCCTTAAATTACAATAACCAGTATGTGTGTGGATTTTAGTCAATCACCGAAAATTCAGGAAACCCATTTTCTTTCACAATTGCATTCCACATGCTAAAATTGATGTCTTCTAACTTTTAAACAGAATCACAATAATTAAAGACAAAAAAGATTTGTTGCATTTGACCGCACTTTGCCAATAGAGGATTGTTCCCTAGGGAAAATTCTGCGGCACTTGCCCTGTGCGAAAATCCAAATATGTGCTCATCTTTTTCTTTTATGTGCCATTAGCAGATCCAGTTATTGCACTTCCCAGTTGTTGGTTTGGTTTTTTTTTCTTTTTAATCTGATTACCTAGTACTAGATCTATGGTAACTTATCTTTTTTAATTTTTTTTTTTTGCCTGAACTAACTACATAACCATTCTTATAAAATCTTGCCATGCCTGCATAAATTTGCCAAAACCAGGACAAGATCAACAGGTAATGGATTTTTTTGATGTTGGCATTGTTCTTTGCTGGCTCAATCATATAAAATTTATTTTAAAAAACACCCAAGAAAATAATTTCCTACCATAGAACCTCAATTTTTCCACTTCTGTATTTTACAGAAGGACTCGTACCAGAATTTCTGCATCAGAATTTGACACATAAAGTTCCTCTATCACGAGTTCAATATTCCAAAAGAAGGCAAATGATATTAATAACCAAGATACAAGCCCTGAAAAGGCTGAGTTGCTGAATGTACTTGCTACAAAAAAAAAAAAGACGTCTTGTTGGATCTAATTCTGGATTCACTGTTTGACACAATGCAGAGCAGTTGGGATTTGCATAGAAAGGCTCTGCTGAGCTCAGGTGATGTTCACTCGTGCATGGAGAAGCTCATGTGTGCTTTGCTGAGTGACTCCAAGCTTTGTCCGCGGACCAAAGTAAACACTGCTGATGCTGGCCTGTCCTTGCACATGTCCACGTGCAGCGTTTTCACTCCTGAAAGCAAAGCTTCACATCTGGGCAGTTGAAGTGATATTGCCTCACTGGACCAAGTCCTCTGTTAGCACTACTCCAGTAGCACAAGGTGTGCTTGGAGATGATGCAAATGGTGAATATGCCTCTTTCCCTGCTGATAACACACCTGCCATGCTGCAGCTAAATATTCTGCTGCTGCACGGCCCGCAGAGATTTCCTGGGCTGCACGAGCACAACTGGTCCTGCCAAGTCAAGATGGTTACACGAGTGCAGCAAATGGGATATGGAATCTGTTTTCTTTGGAAGCCACAAGAGATGTAAGCTGGGAGACAGGGAAGAAGTTGTGGCAGACCCATTTTGAAAGCAATAAAAGGTCAGCAGACTCTGAGGCTGCCCTGCAGAACCACTTCCATTTCCATTGGGAGCTGATTATTGAGCTGGGCAGGCTTGACCTAACCCCACCCCAGGTGACAGTGGACATTACAGGGGAAAATAGTCCAAAAATGTATGGTGGTGAGCTTGCTGAGGCAGTTGAGCCTTCATGACTTACACAACAGATCCAGAAAAGCTGATAGATCAAATTCACCAAAGAAGAAGAGGAGTGATCACTTCAGTGAATTCATACAATCTCATATTTCTGTCTATTTGCTTATGGGTCCCTCTGCTCCCTTCGCTCTCAAAGTGATGGTGAAACAGTGATGAGGAGTGTATAATTTTCAATTACTTCATTTATTCTGACAAATTACATTGGTAGATATAGGCAAACACCAGGAGAAGATACTCTAAGAAACAAAACCATTCCCAAATGCATGCTTGTACAAGTTCAGACAGATAGAATTTCTAGCTAGGTGAATTAATGCACTGCAAGCCAAGAAAGGGCTTCAGATGCCTGAGTGCCTACAAAAAAAAGAAGAAATTTAAAATGAACCCTACAAGCTATCCAGCAACTGCTCATCCAGTTACATGATTTTAATTAACAGAACTGGAAAGCAAGCATATAATATAAACTTAAAAACACAGCCCTTCGGTTTTCCAGACTACCAGCCCAAATGCAAAACAAATTGCTTGCATCTGGTGGCAGGGAGGCAGAGCTGGCGGCGGGAGTGCAGCTGTTGCCCGGCTGAGTGACGCAGCAGCATCCGCCACGCTGCCCAAGGAGGGCGGCCCAGCCCACGCCCGGCACGTCCCTGCCCGCCGTCCCCTGGCACAGCCAGGGCACAAACACTCGACACATTGCCTGCGTGCTCCGAGGAGATGCCTGGGCTTCCACCTCCGCTGGCAGCATGTCGCTCCATGAGGCAGCAGTGTCACTGAGGGGATGCCAGTGGCTCCCGGGCGTGGGTGACCTTGAGCCTCCCCAAGCAGTTACCTTTTCTGGACCTTTGGCATGCTCCCAAGTGATCTTTCAGCCGGAATCTCCGCGGCCTAAAATAAATTCAGCAATATTCACTGCGGCATCGCAGCACTTCTCTTTTGGGATACCTGACGCTTATCTCTCAACCTGGGCAGAAACTGGTTTTGGAAAGTTTATCTGGGTGCAGCAACCAAGCCAGCAGTGCATTCTTGCAGAGAGTGATTTCTGCCTGTCTCTCCCAGACAGAGCAATCCTGCTTTGTTGTCTGTACATGAGAAGGTGGGGAAAGGGAGAGGGTGGAATAGCCTCAGCATGAAGCACAAAATATCCAGACTTGGGCCTCTAAATCTCTTTGGCCAATGCTAGTCAGCTCTGATTTGTATCAAAGCCCAATATTATCACTTACTGATTATTAAATGTGCCACAAATGTTAAAAATTTTGTGAACAGTTGGTAACAGGCTGCCTATAGCACTGAGCAATTGTCTCTTACTCTCTGTGTCAGCCAAAGTCCTCAAGTTTTCTCCTTTTGACTCCTGCAAGTTCGCCTGTTGGGCTCATTAAGTTCACGGAGAGAACTGTGAAAACTTGCTCCTAGACTTCCACATTTCCTTGGGAAGCACATCCCAGCAAACTGTGGAGCAGCCGAAGTGGATTTGGGATGCCCTTGGCACTCGCAAAGACACCCTTGACCCCTGTTGCCCCATAGCAAGTGCTGCTGGAGGCCATCGGTGTCGTAGAAGAGCTGCATTGCCAGGTTGGGCTGTGGCAGTGACCAAGCACCTTCCAGAGCAGCAGGGCCTGGGACTGCCTGGTGACAGAGCTGAATAAATCATGGAGCAGAGGCACACAGTGGAGGGTGTGGTGGATCCCTGAGAGCTTTTCCATCCAGTGCCTCTGGAGGTCCTGTGAAACCATGTGGAGAGGGGTATGGCATCTGTCAGGCACATCCACTGGCCTGCTGGAGCTCAGGACACAGGCACCATCTCCAGCCAGTGCAGAGGACACTGCCACATGCCCACTCCACCTGGCTTCAACTCAGGTTTCCCCTTAAGCTGAATTCATGCCACCCCAGAGCTCTTTGCATGTGTCACTGACTGAATTTCACTTCCCTACTGGGAGACTAAGCTCCCAGTTCTCCCAGTAAGATACAGGTTTAAATCCAGGTCATGTTTCTGCTGTTCTCCACCAGCAAAACAGCTGTTTGCTCTAAACATGAAGATATTTTTGTAAGAGCGTAAGCATGAATTATTTCAAACTTGCCTCGGGATGAATTTTCAAGGGTACTGCGGAGACTGTTTCCACAACAAAATGGGAGCTCTTCTCCTACTGAATTGTTCATGTTACTTTCATGAATGCTAGAAAAGAGACTGGCTTTTTTTAAATGTGAGCAGGTACCTGTAATGGGAATTTTTTTCCATAAATCCTTTCGAAGCTGTTGTTGTTGATGTTGTCTAATCTGACCAAAAGTTCAATTTGGCAATTTTTATTAAACCTTGCTGTTAGGTATAGGCAATTAGCTTAACAAAATATCAGATAGCATCTCTGCTGTGTTTGCAATGCCTGTTGCTCTGATCCTTACCTGGTGGGAAATGGCTTTGGAGGAGCACAGCCACATCTTTGTAGCTGTTTACATCACATTCTGAGAGAGCTCCACCCTGGTTTCCCCATTTGTACTTTGTTTTTCATGAATAAAGGTCATGGCATTGGCATCACAAAAAAATATTGTTGCTGTAGAAGGAATTCAGCTGTCCCCTCTGGGTAATAAACAGTAATGTACTCCAAGGCTGGCAGGGCAGCAATCAGAGATGGAAGAGAAGGCCAAGACCCATTGAGATCTCCGCAGACCTCCAGCATCCCACAAGTCAGCTATCTCCCTGCCAGTGCTGGGCTGCTGCAGACTCTGCATAGTCTCTAATAGTTTGCCCAACATAGATTTAGGCATCCGCCAGCTGCTGGCAGTGGGTCTGTTGTGGGTACCTGCCTCCAGTCAGTCACAGCACTGGAATTTGTTGTCTCATAGCCAACAGGCATTTTCTCTGCAACAATGTCATACATGAGCCCAACACTCCCTCTGTGTGTTGGTGGCCTGGGGACGTGGTTACCAGAGGTTGTTACGAGCCACTGGTTGCCCCTGCTCTGGAGTGCTCTCCAAGGAGGTGCTGTGGCCAAGGCACATTGTTTAGTCCACTGTCTGTGTGGGACTCTGAGCTGGCTGTAGCCCACAATACACTTTTTTAGCCATGTTGTATCTAGATCAGGGAATAAATGTATGGGAACTACATCCCTTGATTCAGCTTTAAAGTAAATGAGATCTCTCACATGTTTCTGTATTAACATCCACACTGAGCTTCGTGTTTGTGCTTGTGTCAAAATCACCACTTGTCTTTCGGCTCAAAAGCCATTCTTCCAATCTTTTGTTATGTGTGAGGCTGTCAAGCTCTCTGATGTTTTCTCGTCCTTTCAGTCTGCCAGTACTTTCCAGCAAGGTGATATTTTAAATAACTGCAATATTCCAGGAGTAATTTCATCACCAGTGCCTGTAGAAACACTCCCCTAAACTTACGGTCCATGGTTTTATGATTCTCTGGGCATGGACCAAAATGTCAATCGTTCTAAGAATATGAGGGAAATGAGTAGAAGTTGCTGCATTATTGCTACAGCCAAGGACACACAGCAGCCAACAAGCAAAAGCTCAGCATCAAAAGCATTGGGAATACTTTTAGCAGGAACACTACTCAAACAATTCCCAATTCAGTAGAAAGCATATTGGAGAAAAATCTCCAGGTTAGGCAGACCTTGAACTTTCTTTCCCAGGATCACACCAGTTGAGTAGCAAATCAAATTCTACAGAAATAGTTGGGGATTTTATTAGTAAACAGTCTAGAGGTGAAATCCTTGGTTTTCCTCAATTAGATATGTTTGAAACAGAGAGTTTTCTGAATAATAATTAATACTTGTTTTTACATGGTGCTTTAGCATAATCTCAGATATCATAATTTAGGGACTGTAGATCTTCCTTGCAAAACCCCTCAAGATTCCTGCAGCAATAGCCAGGAATCAGATAAAATAGAAGCAACTAATAAAGTACTTCATCATTAAAATTTTTTCCAACACTGGAAAATTTTGCAAATCACCCAGCAGGTTTTGTACATCCTCTGGCATTTGAAATTTTGTCAGTAATGAAAGCTAAATGAATGTTGAATACAAGTAGAAGGCTTAAAAAAATGTCACATAGATGTCACATGTTAGTGTGCACAAAAATAGTATTTTAAGGGAGTTGTTCAAAAAATTCAAAACTGTTTATTTTTTTATAACGCAATCTCCTCTTGATTATTAACAGACTAAAAGCTGCCTCAAAGAGGATCTAAGGCCATCATGCTCCTATTTTCCCTTAGCATCGACTAAATAGTGGTAGAAGTTACATCCCTATTTAAGGTTTCCACATGTCTTAGTACTTTGCATTGTATTTCCTCTGTGAAGTTTCCTAACTTCTGCTAACCATGCAGGCCTGGGAGGCCTGCAGAGCACATCCACGTTCTATAGGAAGTGGTTTTGCTGTTGCTCTAGCAACCCCAAATCAGGGCTGAGTAAGCAGAGGTGCTGCTCAGCAGAGAAATCGCACAGATGTCTGTACATCCTCACTGCTATTAAGAATGGAGGCAGCAGTTATGATGATCAAGCCTAATACCCTTCAAGGAAATTGCAATTCTCTCTTTTATTCCTCCCTTATGTTTTAATTCGATACAATTTCTATTCCTGGTGCTGCTTGCTGCAGCACAGTCTCCATGACTGGGGAGCTATTCTTTCCTGTGCTCACAGTGCCCCCACATAGGAACTCAGGTTGGGTAACAAATCCTTTTTGACTCTGCAGCAGTGTAAAGGGAGAAGGATCTCACCCACTGGAGAATCCAGGTCCTCTTTTACTTTACACCAGAGCTGACTGCATTTTGGAAGAAGGAAATGAATCCTTTTCTTTTTTTTTCTAAATGTGAAGCTCCTTTAATTCACCCTTTTAAAGCATTTGGGGATTATCTGATGAAAAGTCCTAAAGAAACACAAGGCATCCCTGCTGCTTGGGTTGCAAAGCTAAGGCTCAAGCTCTGAAAAGAGAAGTGTGCATAGAACAAAGAGGTTTTGAACACAAAAACAAACCATGGCAATGCATGCTGACAAAGACTTCATCTGCCTGCTGCCATTTACATTTTTTACATATCCATGGAGTACTGTCGAGGGCCTTGGTCGCCTTGACCTGTCACCGACACAAGGCTGTTTAAGCTTTCTTCAAAATTAGTCCCTGCTGCCACTCAGGTGTTTTTTGCTGTTGCTTTTTTTTGTTATTCATCTTTGAATTGTTTCCAGTCTGAAAGCATCTTTCTGGTCCCAGAACTGTACAGAATATATCAGGCAATCCTCTAGGGGCACTGAAAGAAAGTCTAAAACTCCCTCCCCCATGACTCTTACACAGTCAACACATATCCTTTTGATTTCAAATCTTCTTTTAGGTCTACACAAGAA
Source organism: Rhagologus leucostigma (assembly GCA_013397725.1). NCBI lineage: Eukaryota > Metazoa > Chordata > Aves > Passeriformes > Rhagologus > Rhagologus leucostigma. The sequence continues at coordinate 1,670,945 of VZTD01003554.1, forward strand.
AGGCTTTGACATCTTTAATCGGGTTTGGTTGTTTTTTTCCCTTTAGTTTTGATTTCTTCCAGTTTTCTGGATAGATTTCACACAGCTTGCCACCACAGCTCTAGAGGACAATAAAAAAATGTATGGGAACTCCTCCAAAGTACGTGTTTGCAAGGAGTGCTATGCCAGGAACATCATTACCAGAGTCCCAGTAACTAATCCAGAACCGATGCCATAACTTTTATGTGTACCAGGGGCACTGAAACCCATGCGGAAATACTTGGCAAGTCTGCCCTTAAACTAGGATATATTGTATTGATATTGGCTGTGATCAACCACAACATTCCTTGGTTTTGAGGTAGTATTTCTGAAGGGGAAGGGTTTGCAATGCCAGTTCTTGTCATATGTTTTCCTGTCTCACCCTATCTCCAAACCCAGCTAATCTGATGATATCCAACTGTCCTAATGAGCTGCATCTACTTCTAGGCTGAAGCGTTGACAGCTGCCTGTTCCATTGCCAACAAAAACTTCTGAGACAACTGTATCTCATTCCTGCAAGTACGCAAATCGCGTCGTTTCTAGCACAAATATGAGATATAATGATACTTCTTTTAGTTGATTCAGGTCTAAAAAGAGGTGTGTGAAAAATGTGATCCAGCACTCAATTACTTCCTCACATGCAGTTTGATCCCTCGTCTGGAAACAAGGTTTATCTCTATTGGTTACAGAGAAATCAAGGGCTTGTGTCCTTTACAGCAGAGGTACAGTCACATGGGCTAAGGTCAGTGAGAAGGACATGTTCCTCCAATTAATGTTGGCATGTGTTTATTTATATTTTTATGCATTGGTAATTCTTCCATTTGCTGTTCTTGGATTCAGAGCTCTTGGCAAGAGCTTCATCTTGTTCTTATTGACGTAGGATTCAATGCACTTAAATCTTCGCCACCACCTTTACCATCTCAAGCACATGGGATTTGCTTTCTTGCCCAAAGCTATTGGACCCACAGACTCATCAGCCTTTCCTTCCCCTGGACTGCAGGTCCAAAGCCCAGAAACTGGCTAACAGGTAAGACCAGGCTCCCAACAAGCCATTAAAAACTACTCACAACCTCTGGAGAGAAAACTATCTAAAATAGGGACTGAATTTGCAGGATAAATTTTGTCTTGGGGGACTACAATGTCCACAGCAATAACAGACAACAATCCTCAGACAAAGATGGAAAGGAAACACACAGAAACACTGATTTTGATCCAAATGCAATCAGAATAAATAGAAGCAACTGCTCCAGTGACAGCTGATCAGGGCAGCTCATCTCCAGGAAGAAATAATAGTTCTCCTTGTCAAAAGAAAAACCCATGTCTACCCTCTGCCCCTCATAAACTTTAAGACTTGCCAGATTCCAGGAATCATAGAAAATACTATTAAGCTGGGGCCAAGGGGCAGAAAATCTAGGAGAAGCACACCTAATCCTGTCAAACTCTTGTAGAAGCCCAGGTCACCATTGTGGCCTCTCCTGTGCCAGCCTTTCACACTGTTTTCACAGCTGAAGGTAGGACCCATTATTCAATTCAACTTTGCCTCAGTAAGTTCCTCACACACATACAAGCTCAAAACCTCAAGACTCTTGCCTAGGATAAGGCTGGGAAGGAAGGAGAGTTTGTTACTGTTCTAAGGGGTTTATTTAGTTTTTTTATTAATTCTTGGGATATGCTCAAACACTGCGATGGTTGAGACCATATAAGTAGCTAGATTAGAGAAACAGACAAAACAGTGGTATTGGATACAGAAATAACAGCCATTGCCAGTTCCATGGGAAGAGAGGACAAATGAATAAACATCGATCATATAATCTGAAACCACCAGGCTTGGAAAAGCCTCTTTATTTTAGGAAAAATCCACTGAAAGATGCCAGGGCAAGATCTGGTATCTGACTTTTTCTCAGGAATATAATTGCCATTGAAGAAGAAAAGAATTTTTGAGGATCCATAAATCCAGGAACCTTCTATGCCATTATCTTTTAGTCAGTAAGCTCTATGGACAAATACAAGGGTTGGTTTGTTTGGTAGGGCTCATTTTTGTTTTTATTTTAAATCTGTAGTTTTCCCTAAGCTTTTTCTCCAAATGTTTTTTGTGATGAAAAATTGCATGCCATCCCAGGATGATGTACAAACCGAATGCAAAGGCAAGCAAAATATCCAAACATGTCTAACTCTTGGTATCTCTTGAGTACAAGATGGTCTCACCTCTACAGGACCTTCTCCACTGTCAGCAGATCCAACACACCATCAAGAAGGCAGGGAAAAAATCAGGAGGAAATGATAAGTATATGTGGATTGAATATCAGTGGAACTATACTATAAGTTCTATTCCAGGCTATGGGGCCAGAAAGGTATTTTCACTTCCTGGTGTTTCTGAAGGAACACAGACTGTGCCATTTTGGAGAGGGAGGAATTGGCTTCTTGAGGATTACTCAAAACTTATTTAATAAGAAGGTTTCTGTATTTCCTCACAGCTAGAGACCAATCATTGCGACACAGATAGAAAAGCTGGAGGCTGAAAGAAGAAAAATTCTCGGATTTAACCCGAGTTCCTTACACACACAGCTGGTGTGTGCAAAATGCATCCAGGTTCTGTGAAGTGTGAGATACTGAATACCTCTGCCTGCCTCAGCAATATTTGGAGCTTTACATTGAGCTGGGTGCTCAAATCCCAGAAGGTGGCATTGGGAGGCAAATCCCTTGGGACATCACTGGTGTCAAATTCTTTGAGGATACTTGAGTAGACTAAATGCATCACGGTGAGGTGACATTTACCTTCTATAGAGCACGAAGAAGACCATATGTTATAAAACTGTGCTCAGCTTTGGTTTCCTCAGTAAAAGAAAAATATTAAAGAATAAATCCAAACATAACTGCAACAAAGTTTTAATAGGCTTGAGGTACTGATTCAAGATGGGGATGCCCAAAATACACATTAAGGGTGAAATGCTGGCACCATGAATATCAGCAAGAAAATCTCCTGGTGGCTGCACTGGAACTGTGTCCATACAGTTTATCCAGACAAAGACAGTATAAACACCAGAGGCTCAATTGTCCCTGAGCTAACAGAGCTCAGTTGTTTAAGCGCAGGAAATGGCCCACCCTTTTCCCACCTTTGTACACCCAGGCAGGGGTCAGGCACAGTGTAGCTGCCCCAAGGGCAAGGCTGATCCGAGCTAGTGTCTGACATAGGGTCAGAGAGGCAGGGGGATGGCAGAGCTGCTGCCCTGGAGCTCTGCCAGTGACTGTAGAGGTGGCAAAAATGGGCAGAATGTATGGTCAATCTGTGAAAATGCCCTGTGGGCAAGCAGATACATTCTACCAATTGTCTTGGAGAAACTGGCTTAAACCACTGCTCAAGACAGTTTTCTTTCTTGAAGTCAATACTCAGGTGAAAGAAAGGTTCCAACAGTTTCCCTTAATAGTCTCCTTATACGGGAAAGAAGTCCAAGGGAACAAAAGTACTACTGTCATTGACACAACACAATCCCACCTCCTTCCAGTATCTTTTGCTACCATAACAGGATCCTGAGGTAGTTGTTTTTAGTTAAGGATTAAGATGATTTCATCCTTCACATTCTTTATCTGAATAAACGAGTACATACTTCTCTCATTCTTCATATTTGTCTTGATTATTCACCTTTGGTAATGGAACATGTAACAGGAATGGGAAGGCATGAGTTCACTGCTGGGGAGTGCCTCTGCAGGCAAAATGAGATGCAAGTACAAAAATCAAAGCCATGATGGAAGAGAAAACTATTTTTTCATTTTCTCTTAACCTAAAAACTCTAATCAAAATAGTTTCCCAGGCCTCTCCAGCTCTCCACATGTTAAGCATTGTGAAGCCCCCATCTTGGGAGTAGTGGGATCAGGCACTGAGAGCTGAATTTCCATGCTACATAGACATGCACACATTTAATCCGGTTGTGGTTTCCTTAATATGCAAGGATCCTAAAGTCAGCTCTGGTTTGACTTATCAGTTCCAGCTAATTTTCAGGCTAAGGACTCTAATAAGCAGATTCAAAAGCATCTGGGCAAATTTAGCTCCAACCAATTTGCCTCGAGAACATCCTTTGAATACATTTGCATAGTCTGTGCTCACAAAGCTACATAAAACATGCTTTGCCACCTGCCGGCTGGGCCCCTCAGCCTGGCACACTGTTGTCACTGCTGAATATCCACTGAAGCTGTGACAAAGTGCTTAGAATCATTCACTTTTCCTTTAGTTGATATTATGTGTACCCCTGTACCATGGTGTGCAACAAATTCCTGGAATAATGATGATTTAAATGCTGGACAGGCAGTGTGCAGGCAGTGGGCTCATGCCCCACGTCACTGTGCCACAACCTTGACCTGATGACAGGATGTCTGAGAGTAAGAATGCAGAGCCATCACTAGCACCGGGCTTGGCTTTCCCTCTGCAGTGCCAAGTTTGATAGTCTCTTTGGTGATCCAGGCACATGCCCATTAAGAAAGTTTATTTTAAAGAGGTCAGGTAGCAGCTGATGGGTGGTAGGAATGTTTTAGTATTCCAAAACAGGCAGTGTTTGAATGAACAATCTACAGATGCGAATGTCAGCAGATGTATTGGCAATACCACATGCTAGAGCCTGTGAACTTTGAGTACTTGCTGTTTGGTGCCTAATTATAGTCCCTGGAGCAGTTCATTACTTGCAACATATTGGGATCTAGGGGTCCTTGTCAGATTTGGAGTCCTTTTGTGCCAGGTGCTTCACAAACACAAATGCCAGCTCTGGTAGACCCTACAAGCTAAGACCCTACAAAGTCTCCCACATGTGCTGAATTTTCTGCACAGCTGTTCTTCACCAGGTTCAGTCTGATCTGTGCAGATATGCAGTTCTATTGTGTTCTAGGTCATTATCTATTAACACCTATCGAACCCTCTGCAACTGCTTAAAAGCATGAAGTAAATCATGCGCATAAATATTTGTAGAATGTGGGGCTTAATAAAGACCAGCAGCAATATAGGAAGAGGAAAGCTTGAGTGAGAGGAATAAGGGGAACTAGTGATTACATAGCCTGGCCACATACATAATTTGTGGGCTTCACGGTTTGGGAATTTTGTTTGTTTGCTTAATGTAAATGAGAAAGAGAATTTTAAGAATCCCTGCCACCTACTGAAGCCAGAGCTGCGTGTTGTAGGCCTCACCCAGTGCATTTATAAGTCCTTCCTTGTTCAGCAAAACACTTGGCTGTGTTTTGCACTCTAAGAGAAGAATACCAAATAGCATGTTCTCGGCAAGAACTGGCTATTGCCTGCAAAGTACAAACCCAAATAAACATGCTATCCCCAAAATATTCCTGTACAATGAGCATACGGAGGCAGGAGCCTGTGAGGTTTGGGGGTGATTTTTCTTTCAATATTTCTGAACTCCTTTCTGTGTTCCTTGGCTAGCTCTAACTAAAACCACCTTTGGGAGTGTTCTGTATTCAGTCTAATTTAGATGTACCCAATTTAGATGCAAGTTCTCACCATGCATCACTTTCAGAACAAGTTGCTTTGTAAGCTGATGACAGAAGATGTTTATAGTCCTATTATACTCGAGTAAAAATGCAAACTGAGTAATGGATGTAATATCTTTTCCTTCGGTTTACTGGAGTTTATTTCTCTGTTGTGCAAAGTTTTGTCACAAACTCACTTTGTCTTGACTCATACTTTTTGTTCTCCATGAGCAGTTTAACAAGTTCGGAGAATTTGCAGAGTGCATTTGTTTTGGAGTGAGAATATTTCCAGGGAACCAAAATTCCTAAAACCAATTATGTTAATCAGAAATGTGTTGTAACTATTCTGCTTTGGGAACACTGAGATAACAGATCACCTTTAACTTACTGACACACTTTTGAGTTTTGGCTACTGAATAGTTGCAACAATCTACACATTGAGTATCAGCTATTTGTAGCACTTGGCAAACAGGATAAAAAAGGTGAAACTCTGATTTTTTATCAGCTCTCTGCAGGTCTAAAAGTCTTATTTAGCAAAGAGTTTCTATACTTACTGAAGTTAAGCATACACTAAAGATAAGCAACAGCCTGAAAGCTTTGCTGAATTCACACTTGCTTAGGTAAGGTTACAGGGTTTTTGCTTAATCTGGGCCACAGCTAACAGCTGAGTAGCGATACTGGGTGCAACAACTGGGACTCCAAGGAGGGCGTGGATGCTATTTTTGACCCACTTACATTGATTGCTATTCAAGTTTTGTGTCAGTTACAACATGTTACAAAGACACAGAGAATCTACAAACAAGCCCAAGTTACCTTCTTGGTTTAATGAAACCTCACTTCAGAGCCCTTCAGTTTTTCACCTTGCCTAGTGGCTTTCTTTCCACCCCAGCGTGCCAAGTTGGCTGATCTTACCGAATATTGATATGTGAAAGAAACAAGCCTCCCCTTTATTTAACATGGCTCGTTTGCTCTTCCTGGCATTGGATCTTTATTACATCTGCAGGGAGGGTTAGCTTTTAATCTGTGTGTTATTGTAATGTGTCTCCATCAAGATAGAGGCATGCCCCAGCAGGACAAGATGCTGTGAAAGTTCAGGTTGCTGCTCTTTGCTTCCAGCAAAGGAAATAATGTTTTAGCCACCCATGTTGAATTGCCAGTGGCCAACATGGAAACCTTCTGCAGACAAAAAGCCACCAGACCATTGATATGTGCAACACCCAGGATGCAGCTCAGGGACCAGCAAGCCAAAGGCTGAATCTTGAACATTCTACTGAAGTTTTGATCTTGTTAAGCTTGACTTGCCTAAGAAATCTTCCTTCATGATATTAAACCTACCGATTTAAACATGAACCCCATTCCTTCCTTACTGAAATTCCCTCTGAATGGAGTTAGGAGAAGCCAAAATTTGTGGATTACCCCGGAGAGAGAACATGCTATGAGCAGGCATTATGGGCTTTGGGAGGAACAAAACAGAACTCAGTAATGATTAGAAATCACAGGATCACACTCAAACCAAACACAAGGTCCTTACAAGTTTTGCTCTGAAATGAGTGGGAGGGAGGCTTTCAAGGCTATGTCAGTGCTGTATTGCAACACACCTTTGCCATAACTTTGGATGACAGTTCTCCAGTGTACCTGTCTGTGGACAAAGCATGCTTTCCAAAAGTGTTTATGACTTTCACATACAGACCTTGTTCTTTCCAACAAAAGCAAATGAAGCTCATGAAGAAAGACACTTAGATTACGACAATCTGCTGACACACATGAAAAAAGTGTTTTTTTTCAACTCAAAATAGTCAGAATACCCCTATGAAATATTCTTTCTCACACAACATACTGTTTTCTCATTATGTGTGTTGACATTTTTCAGACTGACCTCAGCTAGATATTTTGTTCCGGAGTCCCCATTTAGTGGAACATTTAAACAATAACACTTTGAAGCATGCTCAGTCTCTCTTTTGAAGTCCATTCAGGCTCTGCCCTAGGGTCAGCAGGCGCATTCCAGCAATGATGCACGGACCATCTGCTGTACAAGTTTAAATCCCACTGGTCCTATACCTAGAGGTACTAACATGTTGCATAACTAGCACTGAAAAACAGCCTGTCAGTTCAGATGGAGTTTGGATTTATTCCTATAGCTCTCTTATGCTCCCGCTGGAGGGCCTGTGTACAGTAACCTTCGAGTGTGGTTTCTGGGAACTACAAAGTAATGAGATAAATAATAAGAAATGACATTAAGTTCTTGCATTCAAGACCTTTATTTTCTTTTGCCCATTTACACCCTGGCTCTGTGATTCCCTGAGTTCACTGTCTGGCATGTCATTTAGGTGCCTTCCTATTCCAGATTTTTCACTTAGGTGGGCTCTGGCTAAGTTATCCTAAGTAGTGATCCATGACTTAGTGTCAATTGCTGAACAAGGAAAAACCAGGATGGTGCAATATAAGGGCTGAATTTTTCAAGAAAATGCCAATGATTCAGATGACCAGGGACTATTTACTTGGGTAGGAATCTGACATCAAAAACATGACAAAAATCTCTGCCAAAAAATGTCTTTGTCTATATATTTTATCCATTGTGCTTTAATGTTAACTAGTCATTATTAAACTTAACAATGCATTGGCTGAGGTTAATGTATATCAGACCCAAGCACTATTGGTCTCATTGATGCTATGTAAACATAGAGGAAGGAGTGGTCCCTGCCCTTGGGAGTTTAAAATCTAAACTTGGACAATACACTTCAAACACATGGTATATCCTGCAGGCTGAATTACCAAACTTCAATCAGCATTAGCCTTAACAATTAATTTATGTTGCACATATGTTCTGCATTTGGGAACATTATATCTGATGGCCCCTTGACAGAAATGTGAGTGCATATACATGCTGACCTTTTTATGGTGCAGAAGGACATGGCAGCAAGCAGGAATAGGTCAGCTGAGACCTGTGGGATGGAGCATGGCATGAGGGTGAGCATGGCAGAGAGCCATAAATAGGGTACAAAAGAGGAGACGTGGAAGTCTTGTGGCATAAGTGAAGGAGAACAGCCATATCGGAGCAAGTTTTTTCAGAGCAGCTCTAGCACTAGTTGAGCACCAAAAGAAGTGGGCACATTTCCACTTTGAGTATCTGTCACTTATTTAGATGCCTCCTTGGAAACTGAGTTCTCCGGAAAATCTGTCCTCAGCGGTGGGTGCTGAGCACTAGACAATCTGGCCTGTTCATTTTCTCAGTATGTGGTTCATCTGTTCTAAGGAACAAGTCCTTCTGGAAATGGGAAAAAAAAAGGCAGAAAGAAGTGTTGGATACAGAAAAGCATGCAAGCTGCCTCATGGGCTAATGATCAAGAAAGGCAGAACAAGCAAAATTTCATAAACCAAATGAAGTCAAATGTCTTATAAACACTGCAGTAGTCCAAGAAAGATGGTGAACATGGGTTAAAACACTGAGTAGGAGTCAGAAGATATGAATTGGCTGAATTGCTTCATTTCCCTGCACAAAATGTTCATATCTGACCGAAAAAAAAGAAAAAAAAACGTGGAACAGGAATATTTGACCCACTACCCTGCAGGAGGAAACTGTGAACATTAGTTAAGATCAAAACATGGCCTCAGAAGGAAGGAGCAGCCCATGGGGTTGAGAGAAGATCATCTGAGGCTTTCTGCCTCCATAAAACAGAGTTGAAAACTGCACAACAGAGCATGAAGGGACCTAAAGCTGAAGAGCATAATGTGGGACACGCTTCCATGCAGGCAGAAATCCAGCCCCCAGCTGTGGAGGGATATAAATCCCCCATTTGTTAGCCATGCCACATGATGGAGTGTGACGCAGCACTAGTGGTAGCCAGTCAACCTTTTAGTTAGAGTTCCTCGGACCTTTCTGTCACCTCTGAACCCTCTGAATCAAAACAGTCACCTTTTGCATAATGCACCTCTCCCTGCGTCACCTCCAAACTTGTCCTTGCACCTCCCTGGTGGGATCCTGTAAGAGGATTGGGTGGGCCACGAGGGAGCAACTCCATTGTGTGAGCACAAAAAGCCACGTTCATTAGTAGGCAGGCATCTCAGAACCAGTCGTGGAAAAAAAGAGAGTGGATTTGCCATTAAATCGGATTCTTGGAGGTTTTCCTCAACACAACTCCCTCTTTAAAGCTAACAGAAGCAATTGAGAAAACTGCTCAGTAATTCCTGAGTTCCAGTCCCAGTTCTGACATTAACTCTGAGGCCAATATAATCCTCTTGTTCCTTACAATAAGGCCTCAATCCTCTCCTGCTGTAAATCAGCCTAACGCCATTCACACAAGTTAGTGTTACCCCATTGGAAGATTTGGTTCAGAAATTAGGACACCACGGGACAGGATCATGCAGAAATACCCAGGAAAATCTGTTCCCCAGAGAAGTTTACACTCCAAAACAGGGATATGTGTACTTGTGAGCTGTCCTCATGACATTTTGGGCCCATGGAGTGGTTACCTCCTGACAGGACATGTTCCTGTGAGATGCAGGTTTACGAGTGATGGATATCTCTCAGGATAATTAACCAGCTTCAGTTGCTGCTGCCAGTGAAGGGAGGGAGCTTTGCAGTGCCTGCTGCACAGCCATAGATTCACTCTGCAGAGGAGCTGCCAGAGACTTGCTTTGTGCAGGGTCCAGTTCAAAGGGGCCAGGCCAGGAGCTGGGAATGACCCAAAATTTACACAAGGTTCCTAGTTCACATCCATTACCATTTTCTAGTTACATTTGTCCTCTTCTTGGTAAACAGCAAATATTTTCTTGGAAACAGTCTAATTTCTTATGCCAGTGGCAAAATAAACCCCAGCTCATCATGGATGTGTCCTTTCCAAAGAATTACCACAAAAATGTCTGAAACCCTATAAAGGCTGTTAATGACTACAAATCTCCATAGGGCTTTTTTCCCCCTTCCTCTTCCCTCTTTTCTCCTTGCTCTGACGAGCTGGTGAGTTGGGAATGGCTTTAAATACCACAATAGTCATGGCAGGACATCAAGAAAGAAAAAGGAACAGGGTTTTGAAATACTTGTGTAAGGCTCCAAGCACTTGAGTTGGTGCTTAGCTGACTGGCGTGTACCACACAGCAGTCAGATGATCTCTGCAGCCTTGGGAAATAGGAGAAACTCTGCAGAAGGGTGGGGGGGAAATGGTCTCTCCCACATTGGTCTTTATTGTCTTATGGATTTTATCACAGTATTGTTCTTTATTTCCTGCTATTTATAGGCTCTCATGTTTTGTGCTGCTTTCATGTTTGTGTTATCTGCCTTCCCACGACATGCTTCACCCCAGCCCTTGCCTACAGCTGGGTCCATAAAGGCCAGGCACATGGTTTGGAATGGCACATCAGGGCTCATCTTCTTTCCCTGGGCAATGCATGCAAACTGCCCTTTTCTGAAGCACTGAGCAACCCACTGAACAAGATGGTGATTTAAATGATGGTGATTGCTCTGCACGCTCTCAATAAAGGGAGTGAAGAGTTTGTCACTGGGCTTTCGGTTATCAAGCAATGGCATTCTTTAAAGGTCCCAGGCAGTGATGCTGGGGCTGTTTGCTCCAAAGTCCACATTTTACAATTAATTTAAACCATCAGCACATCAGTACACGACTTGGTGATAACCACTCCAAAAACTTCACCTGACTTCTTTTATAACTCTTGTCTTTGTGCAAGGTACTGCAGAAAGAATGTGCTACAGGTGCTATCCCTGTCCTAATTCCCTGTGATTTGGGGATGTAACTCTATTGATCTGAACTAGCAAAAGTGAAGTTAGTTCTGGTTTGAAAAAAATACGAGTTTTCTAAAAGTCACATCCCTGCCCTAATAAACTTGCTAACTAAAAAGTGGCTCCAAAAGGCCATGGGGCTAGAAATAAAAATGGGGGAGATGCAAAATAGTGCTGAAATCACTCAAGCCAATGATTGAATCCTATCAATATCCCTGTACGTCACCCCAGATTAGTTTCTAGGTAGCCAATACACCAACTCCCAGCACAGAGCAGAAACCAGGCTGCTGGTTAGGCAGGCTGGCACTGAAGGATTTGCCCCCATCAACAGTCCCTTTTGTCCACTTAGGAACTGACAACAAGCCTCTTGATGATTCCACAAGCATGATTCCACAACTTGCATCACTTCTCGTGTACCAAGCAGCCTGCCTTGGAAGTGTCCACACACCTAGTGCCAGTAACAATAGGAAAACCCCTCTACCTAAACAGAGAGGAAAAGCAAGCCCTGCTCTGGGACCCTTTCCCAACACTTACCTGTTGGAGTGAGAGCTCCTCTGGACCCAGGCCCAGAGGAAAGCCAAAGCACAGGAGTTGAATTAAAACCTTTGGATAAGCTGAGATACATGAAGTCACACCAAAGTGAAACAGAAATACAGATTTTTAACTTTTAGTAGGAATATATGTTAAGTGCTTTAAACATTGAAAAGCTGCAGCAAAGAGACCTTAAACACAGTTCGTATTGCAGCAGTGTTACCTTCTCACAGAATTTCTTTACTTTAGACAAAACATAGATGGAACTGTGCTGTTCACATTTTTTAGCTAGAGTGTTCACATGAACAATAAGAGCTGATAGAAACTATACACGCAAATCTGTGTAATACCTATGTAATACTTGTGCAAGATTTACGACCATTAGAATTAGACCAGGATAGGTTAAGAAAAGAAAAACTAGAATTGTGTGTTAATTTTATTGGTCAATTAACAAATATAATCCACACTTCTGTAAGTTTAGAGAATAGAGAAGAAGAAGAAAAAAAAGAAGCTGTTTAGCCTGCTGCTGCTGCTGTTATCATGTTTCCCTTTGAACTCTACCTTCAGAAAACTATGGAACTACGAAATAAAGGACTTTAGCAAGACAGCAGCCTCCTCTGCTCTTCCACCCTCGGCCGAAAAAGGAGGGTATCTCGTCACAAGATCAACACTTAGCCAGTAGCAACACCTGCTATGGGCTGCTGGAGAATTTTAAAGAAAATTAAATACTTGCATAAAGATGAAGCCAGGCTTGGGCAGCTTTTGCTGATGGGATTTTTGGGCAAGTTATTTCCACTCTTTCACCTGTGAGTGTGTGCAAAAGGGCCACAGAACACCGTTGTTCAATGCTGTGAAGCAGCATAAAGGCTGCTGTTTGCCAAGGGGACTCATTCTGTTTTGCCTCAAATTGTGTCTATTTCAGAAACATCCCTTGAAAAAAGAAGCATAATTTTTCTGTAAGCAGTGTGAAGTACAGGTTTTATTCAGACAGTTAGACACAGGTCTCTGCAGCTATCCTCACTCCCTGTAGAAGCCAGACTGAGAGAGGAGACAGGATGGTAATCGGAAGCATCTATAATGCACCAGACTAAGCAAAGATGAAGTGTGGTGCAAGGAGAATTAAGTGGTAGCAAAGAGCATGCTCATGTTGGTGAAACCCAGGATTCTTTTTAGATGCTGCTAAGAAGCAAGTTTATGTCAAGCCATGAACATCACTAAAGCACATTCCTTCTCTCCTAAGCACCAGTGAGTCCCAAAAGCTGCCATTTAAAATGTTTAGTATCCATTACATGGAAATCGATTGCAAACAATTTGGGGAAAGTTATGTGAAAATTCTTTTTCAGGGTGGGATGAAAAAAATGCCAATAGGAACTCAACAACACTGGAAAACAAAGACCGGATCAACTCTCATTCCATCTGAGAAACAATTAAAAGCGTGAAACCAAAGGTTTCCAGCAGAGACTGCTGCAAAGGCTTAAAAGATAGTGGCTCTGGAGCAACTGCTGTAAAACACAGCCCCAGCCCTCCCAAAAAGTGCCAAGTGCCTTAATGTCCATGGGGATCAGTGTGATAGGGGGTGTCACCTCTTCCAGGCCCAGAAGTTACATTCTCCTTCTGTCCTTTTTTTCAGCTGGTGAAAATCCAGCTGTTTTCAACTCGGTGTCTGGTATGAGCCGACTCCTGTTTATCTCCTGAGCCACAATTTCCAGCGTGTCATCGGGTGCCCTCTTGGCCACCATCTAAGGAGCACTGACAGGTTGCGGTAGTTTTCCAGTCAGATTCTGAAATGGTTATTCACACTTTTATCATGGCAAGATTAGATTATTGTAATTCTTTATTGGCTGCCTTCCCAAAGGGGGCTCTGCACAAACTCCAGATGGTGTGAAATATGGCCGGCAGGATTTGAGTTAAGAAGGGACAGTATTATCCATTCTGTTAAAACCTCTACCTTGGCAACTGGTTAGACAGCAAACTGATTTCAAACCTGTCCTTTTTCTCTCTGTGCCCAGCTGAGGCCAGGTCTCTGTCACCAATATTGTGATTCATTACTGTCCAGAGTACTTCACCCAGGCTCACACTACCTGGTAAATAATTCTCTGAGGAGTAATTTCAAGAAGGTGAGGGAAGTATAAACCTGATTTCCATCTGCTCATTCTACTTTAAAGCCTGTGCAAAAGCTGGGCGGGATACTGCAATTACACCCTTTGCAAACATCACACAGTGTCAAGGATCCATGAGCTGCTCTTACTGAACTGCCCTAACCAAAACTGCAGCCTAAAGGCCCCTGTTCCTGGCCACCTGCCTCCAGGCATGAGACACCAAACCATAGCCCTCCTCTGGCATGGCTGGGGAGAAATGGCGATGCCAACCTTATCCCACAGAGGCAGCCATCTAAATGCAGCACATCCCAAAAGCTCTTCTAATTTTCAGGTGGCCAATCCCTTCCTATCCATCCCAGTGTGAGCCTCCAAGGGGGCACCCAGACAGCAGCCAGCCCCCTGCTCCTGCTCTAGCACTGCAGGGCCTCATCAGAAAACACAGACTGCTGGTACGTGTTCCTATGTGCCATCTTTCATTTTGTGTAAACAGTGGCTACACAAACAATTGATAGGATAATAACTGGCTTCATACAGACCAGCACAAATAAAACCTTCCGGTGTTTTGGGCTTTTGTCTTTTTAGAACCTTCCCTTTCTGGAAGAGGGTGATATGAAAGGTGTATTCCCTCCAATTTGATTTGTTTTCATATAGAGCCCAAGAGTTAAAACTTTCCCTGATTTAGCTCATAGTGCCTAAACTCCTACAGGCCTTTCATGCAAGGGAAACGTCTTGGGCGGGCTGTAATTAGAATCTAATAAAGAATGATCATTTGGCTTCTTTTTATTAACTGCAATTTACACAGCAGAATGTGATTTGCAGCATAAGGGGGAGAAGGGCTGGGGACAGCTTTTGCTGTGCACTGGAATGGCACGGCAAACACGGCGTGCTCTGAGCTGTTTACCTTCCCTGTCACTTCTGCAGGGAACCTGGGACCTGCCACTCATGGATGTGGATATAAAAGCTCATGCTGTTTTGGTTGGTTGTTTTTTCTGTTAGTGCAAGACAGCTGACACAGACTGTTTGCTTTGGGAAAACAACCAAACCCTTTTGTTTTGCATGAAGGGGGTGAAAAAACCTGTATATAAAGAATTGCCCTGACTCTGCAAACAGCTACTGCACAAGGAAGAACGACTGGTGGTCAGCTCCAGGGCACGCTGACTGTCATTTTAGACCTAGAGTGCCAGTGTCATTTTAGAAATTCAGAAGCCTTGGGAAGCTGAAGACGCAAAATATTTTCCCATATGGATAAAAAATAATTTTTAAGAAAAAAACAGCAATGTGAGAGAACAGACAAAGTCAGGATGGTTTACCTGAAAACATGAGAATTTGGAGTTGAGACAGAATAGTCTCTGTGCCTTGTGCTAAACTGTTTTGCACTTTCTGTGGGACTGAGAAGTATACAGCAATATTTTTTACCACTTTTATAAACCATGTCCTGCTGGACCAGATGTCTGGACATTTTAACACAAGAGAGATACTGAGAAGGGCTTTGGGATTACTGCAGCCTGTACCACCCTGAGAGCAGCTTCAAGGGCAGGAGCTACCACACTGCAAACTCAGCACTTTGATTAAGCCCTGCCTCAGTGCTTCCTCGAGCATGCTGCTGCCTGTGAGAGATGCTGGCAGACACCTGTCAGTTGCATTCATTCCATTTCCAGGTTTCTCCAAACCACACCACTCAGCTGTGGAGTGAAGGTGCCAGTCCACATCCCACCAGTACTGAGGTACAGTTTTAGCTTAAATCTAGAATGAAAATTTTATATCTTTGAATTTCCCAACAGTTCATTTTAAAGACAAATTTTATCAGTATTTGTTCAGCTGGAGCCACTAGTGGGTAGGCTCAAGGTGTCTGAATAGAGGCATCTAGAGTTATTTGAAAAGTTTGTGACCTCCCCTAAGGCACCTGCACAGGGCTGCCAGGTAAAATTCAGGACCTACAGAAGATTCACATCCTCTTTTAGGGAGAGAGAGAGCTCATGTGGGACACACAGAGGCACTGTAGTATATCACATATCCTATAGAGTGCCAGACACATATGGGTAGGCAACTCAACTGCCTCCTATGTGAGTCAACCCAGTGTTTGCAGAGGATCTGCTCCCAGCTTCTTTGTCTGCTGAGAACTGAGCCATGAATGCGTTCTGTGCATTTCAGAAAACTGTCCAAAAGGCGTGCTTGGAAAGGCAATGCCTGCTCATTTTACACAGAATATAACAGCTTACTTGTATTCCCTGTGAAGTCACTAGAAAGGTCTCCTTTGACCTGGAGAGCAGGAGAGCAGCAGAGCAACCCAAGCCATGATCTGCTCAAACCTTCATGCACACAAACATCTATCCATTCAGCACATGCATATGACACTGATAACCATCTGATGGGCCATGTGACAGACTAGAAAATCAGACAGCAAACCTCACCCCACTGTGTGACACAGAGCCCACCAGCCCAAACACGTGCCATTTCAAGCCTAGTTCTTTATCAGATGAAAGGAAAGCTCTCCTCATCACATAAACAGCATAATAAGTGCTGCAGCTCTCAGCTGTGAACATGAATGCTCAATATAAGCTGCAAGCATGTAATCTCCTGTTGCTGTGTAGCTTTCAGGCATCCTTCCACGTTCTTAATTCTCCTGATAAATTTGGAGAGATTTGTTTCCAAAGAACACATTTTCCAGCAATTCATAACATTAAACATCACACGTCATGAACTCTATCTACCATACTACAGCCAAGAGTGAAAGAGCTCAGATATCCCTATAGATCCACTCTTGAACAGCTGGCGGGAAGCACATTAAAAGGAGGCATATTGTATTCTCTAGAGACCACCACTGTGACCAGAAGTGTGAACGACTACCCAAACCTCATGTTATTTGCAAAGCTGAAGAGTGAGCAGAAAAATTAATAGATCATAGGCATTCATATAGAGCCTTTAATTAGAGAGAAGGACGTGGCTCTCCGCATAGGAAAACTCTGTCTTCACGTGGTACAAATCAACGCAGCTCTACTATGGAATTACATTAGTCTGTGCCAATGGGGATTCGGTCCAGGCATGCACATGAGGATGTCTGTCTTTACCATGGAAACACAACACCTAGGTGAGGGACCACACGAGCAGCTTAACAGCAACTGTATTAATACTTGACAGGGCAGGAAAGAAAAATGAAAACAATTGTTCTAATTGAAACTACGGGGGGTGTGTAAGTAGGGCAGAACTCACAGCAATTACCTGATTTGGAGCTGAGCCACAACACCAGCACTGCTGCTCTTGCTCTATAGGACTGCGAAGGAGCCTAAGTAAACAGGATTTTGGTTTTCCATCTTTGGCAAAAGTGGTTGTTTACACAGGAACAGGGAACTGTGTAAAAAGACATGGTGCCTGCCCAAATCTGAAGATTGAAGCAAGGCTGCAAGCTGAGGAGCCAAGCTGTTGCCCACACTTGCACCAAACAGTCAAGAGATATGGTGCTCCTTCAGAGAGATATTTCCTGCCTGGATAGCGGATGCACACAGCTTTGGCCAGCTGTGGAAAGGAAACTCCAGGTTATTACAATTGAAATCAAGGCTCCAGAAGTGTTAACATAAACATTCTGGATTTCCTCAGATTGGAGATGCTACCAGCTCACAGTTCCCTCTCCCTGCAGTCCACTTGCCACATACCACTCCTATTCCTTCCTCACAGCCATCACCAGTAGGCTCCAGACCCTGCTCCTCACTCTCCACTACATCTCTCCATATCACCTGCAGAGAGGCAAACCTGCCCGGAAAGCTGTCAAGAGGCTGGTTCCCAGAAATCCCACAGGGCAGTGGATTCCCAGGCATGGGGTGCATGAGAAGCACGAAGACAATGGTTAATAACAAAATGAGGCTCCACTGGTAGCATGGAGAGGGGATAGCCTGGCCTAGAGTTATTTCAGAGTATCACTTGAGAAGCAGAGATAGTGTCTACAGGAAAGACTAGATGAAGTCCTGCAGGAACAAAGCTCCTTTTCTGAGGAAAAGCCAATAGGCAATGGCTTACCCAGTGATGACATTCATGGTCCAACAAGCATGTCTTAGTCATATAACAGAGGAACAATTTGAGGCATCTGCTCCATCATCAGTCACTGCTTTGTGACTGTGCCAGTGACTGCAGCAATAGGGGTCCAGGGCTACAGGCTCTGCACGCACGCAGCGCACAGGTCTGAACCTGTGACCCACAGCTTCTGCAGACCATCACAAATCCCCTGAGACATACAGCTCCCCACAGCCTTGCAGGTTGTTTTTAGTTAGACAAACCCAAATGGCTGCCATGAAAGCTTAATCTCTTTCCAGCCACACTCATGCTGAGTGTCAATAGGAAAAAGTCCCATGAATACGCTTGATAATTACAGAGACATGGCTGTAGCAAAGAACAAAGTATAATGCAGGCTTGAATACTCAGGAAATTGACTGCTGATATGTTTCCATTCATTGTTTTGTTCTCTGTTCTCAGTGTTATATTAAAATCTCCAACTAAGAATGAGCTTTCTTGTTTAATGGAACTTGTCAGTTAAAGGAAATCTGCTTGAGCTGTTTGATCTATTCTTTAAAATAATATTAATTGCAAATTTAGCACATGACCCTATCTGAGTTAGTTCAAAAACTAAAACCGATATTTTTCTAAATGTATTTATTACCCAGAAAAATCACGGGCCATCACTTTCCCACTTGAATGCATTCACTGCCCCTTTGCCCCGCTATTCAGTCCTGGCTATTCATTAGATATGTTGATCAATTGTACCAGTCACCTGACATTGTTTTCCTGACTCTATTAGTGAAAAGTGGTAGTAGTGAATAGCAAACAGTAAACACGGTGCAAATCTCTGGTCACGAGAAAATCCATGAAATCTTGCAGTCTGTGAGCATTTTTATAAAATCCTGACAACCATATCCACATTCAAGTGTGACCTCGTCTATAGGAAATCATGCTCCATGCTTCTGCTTGCCTCTCCATTAATGGAACTGGCTTGTCTATTTTTGATTCCATGTGGCTTGTAATTAAGAACTGAATTTGCATGTTTGCTATTCATCCTGATTCCTGCATGTGCAGTCACAATAACAAATCTTAATTTCAAGCTCAGAAGCTGATGTACAGCAGAATCTGAATTTCCCAAATCGTACAGTTCAATGGTATTTAAATCTGAAGGTTACACTTGGTTCCTTGCAGACATAAAAGAACAATTTAGAAGAATCAGATGCAGTGGCCAGTTTAGACTCTATGTAAGTTTGTAGGATTATTTCAGTTTGCTGGTTCTGAACCTTCAGCGAAAAACTGCAAAAATGGGTTGCACGGGAGTGTTCACAGAAACAGTATTTCTTTTGTGAATGTCTTCCTGCGTCCAGTTATATCAGAACGATGGAAGAAAGGGGAAACAGCCAATTTCAGCACTCATATAACTAGATAGAACACATTCTATCATCAGCAGTACTTGATCCTTTTCTTTAGGCAATCTCGAAAGACTTTCAGAAGTGTTCAGAAACCACTGTCCATGTCACTGTGACCACAAGTGCTGTCACTTTTAGGTGTTTGACTTTACAAATAGAGAAGTGGTGCCGTGAGCCCGTTCCCTGAGAGGCAGCAGCACCAGCTCTGCACCTGACTCCCTTTCCCCTCCATCATAACACCCCTGGCAGGCACTGTGAATCCTCTTCCTTGTCTGGTGGCAGCAGGTTTGCTTATCACTGTTCTCATTCATGGAATTTGCTTCACCTGAGCCTTGCTAAGAACGCTGCCCTGGTGCTGTGCACCTCCACCAGTGTGAATTAGGGGCAGCGAGACCCCCCTACAGAAGCACTTTATTGAGGGATGTGCCTCAGCCACGACTGCTCGTGCTGCTGGGAGAGCCTGAGCTCCCTGCCTACGCGCCTTTCAGGGCACGTACTATCCTCCTCTGCTCTATCTTCCCTGCTCCTGACTAATTCAGGCAGCTCAAGGTGCAGGGAATTCCTCTCAAATAAATCTATCCTCCCCCGTCCTTATCCTTGCTTAAAGCAAGGGCAGAATTGTTCAAAATAACCCAAGGGAAGAAATCCAAATAGGAGGTGACCTCCTTCCAAGCCTCAGTGCTGGGGGCCGAGGTGTGGCCCCCGCTTCGAGCTCCCTGGGTCATTCCAGAACCTTTGTCTCATTCCCTCCCGGAGCGAGGCCCTCCCACGGGCTCGTGTTTTCCGCGGCCCATGAAGAGCTCTCTGTTCCCCGCATGAGTCACGCCCGCAGGCCGGGCAGTGACATCAGCCCCTCGCAGCCCTCCTCGGGCTGCCCTTGGCACTCGCTAGGAGCGGGGCTTTGTGCCGAGGAAAAGGGCCGGGACTGTCGGTGGGAGCATCGCTCAGCACGGCTGCATCAAGCGGTCTGTTGTGGGGGATGCCATCCGTGAGCCACCGGAGGAGCAGCTGCAGCAGCCCTGTTTTTCACGCCTGCCAGCAGGCAAACTCTCTCCTGGAATCCCCGGCGTGGTGCTAAAGCCCTGCCGGCTGTCACTACCTGCGCCAGCCACCTCGGGACACGGCACATGCTGCAAACACCTTTTTCTTTGACGGCGTTGGCACTCCATCTGAGCCCGGGACAGAGAGGGCGCGGCCGGTTTTCAAGGCTGCTTTGAGACTACAATAAGAGATCATTATGGGCTTAAAATTACCATTCTGCAATACTGGCAAACCATTACCTCTTCCAGGAAACCTGCTTTGTAATACTGCAGGAAACCCCTCTGGTGTTGTCAGCCCGCACCAGCAGCACTGCAGTCCTGACCAGAGGCTACTACATCAAGGGATTGAATGACTTCATGACCTTGATGGATGCACTGAGTCACTTCAAGAGCACTCAGCTGTGCAAATGAAATGCTGCCACCTCACTGATAAGAGGGGAGAGTACCCATGCCAGGGCAGAGGGGGGGACATGTACGGATGCAGCAGATAAGGGTGGCTCGGGGTGACGGCTCCAGCTCTGAGCTAGCCGTTTTGGGGAGATAGGCTCCCCACCTAATTCAAGCCAGTCCCTTTCCCTCTGTGGCAGCAGCAGCCAGCCTGGTTTGCCAAGGCTTTACTATAAACAAAATGTCTAATGAAGTATTTTTCTAGCCATTTTCTTCTTCTAGTGCTGCTTGAGGTCAGAGCCATCCCAGAGTGGTTTGCTCACCTATGGACTTCAGCTACACCCGCACAGACCCTTCATGTCTAGTGGAGAGGGGTGCCAGGTAAGCTCCCCCAGTCCAACATTGCTTTGAATCATCAGTAAGGCAACTGTACACAGAGAGGAAAAAACCAAACTTCTCAGGTCCAGTGCAAGGAGAGTTCTGCTTTTGCTCTCAGCTCACTACTTGGGTGCTGTTTGAGGGTTAGACTACAACTCAGACCTGCCATTCTGCTTTAGATTTGGCTGAACCTCCATGAAATGTCAACTATGCTTATGAGATTTCAGCACAAGAGATGGGAAACACCTGATGCCTGATATTGCTTTCTGAGGCCTTTTCTGTCCATGAGACTTCTATACCCTGAATCCAAATCCTTCCCCCAGGTTGTCCTCCAACCCTGGGTACACACTCTGTAGCCAAATAACATCCCCTTTTTTTTTTCCTTCTGGAGACACAGCAGCTGTTCTGTTTTGCTGCTGAATGAAGTAATGTTTTACTGGCTACAGTTTCCTGATTTGCAGATTTTGGTGGCAGTGCTGTCACAGAGTTCCCACCATCAGCCCTTGCCAGTGTTCCCCCTGCTACACAACACTCAGGCCTTTCAGCTGGGCCAGAGCAGTTGTTCCCGGGGGCAATGCTGATCAGACACTGATCTAGCTGAAGCAAAATGCGAAACCAAAAACCAAACCAAAACACACACAGAAAAAAGAAAAAAGCAAAATCCTTTCTATTTTACAGGATGTTTGGTTCACAGCCTTAACCATCAGCAGTTCCTGATGTGGCTTGCTGCAGAGTCACATGAAGAGTTGTTTAGATACAACTGGGAGAGAGCTGAGCTGGAGTAAAACAGTGTGGGAAAAAGCTGAGATGGGAACATCTCCAGGTAGAATTACTACTGAAGCTTCCTTGTCCTTAAACCATGGCCAAGGTTTCTTTTCTTGGACCACAACCAGGAGTCACCATAATTTTCCAGTAAACAGCCAATTCATTTCACGCGTTATTACACAGCCCCCACGTACCAGAGAATCAGCTCTACAGACTCCTTTCAGGCCTTAAAAGCATCCTTAGGCATCAGTTTTCATTTTTAAATGAATACAAGCATTCAACTGAGCTCTAAGCTGTTAAAGCAAGACATCACTTCACTAATAAATTAAATAATTTCACAATAATTCACTTAATTGTCCAATTCACCTCTGCCTTTGGACCTATGCTTTGGGATTCCAAATAACACAAATAATAACAAAAATAGCAACAGCACATTTCATCTTACTGAACGAACCAGTGATATACCAAAACACAGCTCGTGATACATTATCACCGGCTGTGCAGGAGTGTGGGTGGGAAGCAGGAGGCTGCAAGAAGAGACAGATAGAGCAGCTCCTACACACGACTTTTTCCTCTATGCTATTTGCCTTCTGCTGAAGAAGCGCAGCAAATACATTAACACACGCATGAAAAATGAGCTGAGGTAATTCCATCTATGAGCATGTGATCGGTCCCGCTGCCACAAATGTTTTCCCTCTAGGTCCATATCTGAATCTCACACAGACTGACTCACTCTGCGGCCGCACACGTCACTACTACCCAGCAGCGTCAGGCTGTCATTTGTTTCCTTTTGGAACGGGATGTTCTATAATAGCTCCAACTCCCACTCGACAGTTTATGAAATTGCAGTTCTTCCACACACTGCCATTGTTTCTGAGCAGCGAGAAGTTTTCAGTTTGTTTCTAAGGTGCTAAAAGAGGATCAGAGTGGCCTGAGCTCAGGGATGCCTCACCCGAAGCTCTAACAGGATGTGTCTTTTAACAGGATGAAGGTGTGATGGTTCTCAGTGCACTGTAGAGTTTGTTCTTCAGGAAAACAAAGGAGGCATAGGGCAGAACTGTTGCTTCTGGGGTTGCTGCTTGAGGTCTCGTTCATAAGGCTTCTTCTCCACAGCCAGGGAGAGACTGTCACAGACATGGAAGCTGAAGCTCTGGACATGCTGATGGAGCCATCAAAGCTGAACCAGCTCTGCTTCAGAGTGTCTTGCTACGACGCTCAAATATGCAACACTTGTTTTTCAGCACCGATTACTTTGAACCTCTGCTCCACAAATGCTAATCTATATCTGTGTCTTATTCTGGAACAGGTAAGTGTTTCTGAAGTGAATCCCTGACTGACTGTGCTTCACTTCATACCACACAGTTTCAGAGCTCAGCCTACAGGACTAAACTCATGCTAGTCTCAGGTTAAAACTCCCAGGTGTCAATAGTATAGACACGGAGTTGTCAGCACCAACTGGTTTGTTCTGCTGGCTTGGTGCTCCTGTCATACCGAACTGCCACTGCTTGCTACCTGTCTTTCAGAGCCCAGAATCCTGTAGGTTGCTGGATTTCAGCACACAGCAAAAGGAAGAATATGATGTGGTTCTAGAAGTGCAGCAGAAGAGAGGAAGTTGCAGTCCCCCAGGGTTCCCTGCCCATCTAAAGACCATGTTCATCAGGATACACCTGTAACGCTGCCAAGTTTCCTGCTGGAAACGCCTGACAGGCAGCTGATACAAAAGGACAGAACCGAGGGAGTAGAGAGCCAAAGAATGAAAGGATGCAAAAGATGTCAGCATTTCTCCTGCTTACTTTTGGGATGCTGCTATGATTCAATGCAGGCTAAAATGGATTTGTCTTCACACAGGGTGCACAGCAAAATGGATGCATTGCTATGTGTAATGCAGTGTCCCCTGCTCCGAGTGCTGCTTCCCTATTTATCAAAGAGCTTTAACCAAATGGGGAGCTGACATTACTTCCTAAGGGTGCAGCCATTCCTAACAAGGAGGTCAATGACAACTTCACGCGTAGCAAAAAGAGTATTCCTAGCATTCTTCAGAAAAAGGTTATCACTTATTACCTGTCCCTGGGAATACAATGTCTTGCAGACAATTCGGAAAAGCAAAACTTAAACTTTGCAAACTGCACATAACATTTCTCTGAGAAACAAAAAAGTTCCTGGGGCTCCTGCCTGCAAGAGGGTGCCCCAAGTATCTCTGCAGATATTTATTCTGACCTCTTGGACCTTTGTCCGAGGTTCATTCACTGGGTTTAAATAAATAAGCATTAACAAACCCAAAGCTCCAGACCTTCCACTGTCCTGCATTGAGCCAAGACCTTAAGCAAAGAGGCTTAAGTCACATTTATATTTCCTTTGACCTAGAGACAGAGCAAAGCTCAATATATCCCAGTTATGGAGCCAAAAGACCTTTATGGCTGCACAACCTTGCATTCAGCTGCCTGAGAAATCTTTAGAAACGGCTGTAAAGGCAAATCACCACAGGCTGGCATTCCCTGCTCGCTGCAGACACCTTCACATGCAGCACTGGCTGGGGAGAGCAGAGAGAGCTCTCCAGCCCTGGCTTGCTTGCACGACAGCCTCAGGAATCCTCCTGGTGCTGCCTGGCCAGCCTTGGGTAATGCTGCACTGCAGGAATACAGTGCCCAGACTCTCAGAGCCAGCCCTCAAGCTTTGGTAGCTGCCAGGACAAAAGACAGTCTCTAAATGTAAGTCATTATAATCTCACAGACATCACCTATAACTTTACCTGGGCTTACCTGGGTCGCTGTGGAGGGTAGGGCAGCGTTTCCCTTGACATTCACAACGAACGCGTGCACCAGAGACTACGAGGCTCCTCGTACACAGGGTATTGTTCTGGATTTCGTATTTCTTCGGGGTTGTCTTGGCAACGAAGAGGGTTTGCCGCTAGAGGTGTGTGAAACACTGGGTAACAAAAAACATCACAACTCCCACTTGTTTCATTCCATCACCCTGTTAAACCTGACTCTTTTTCAACCTGGAATGCTCTCACTGTGCTGTGTGTCAGGAGGGGCAGCACAAAGCAGCACCGACTCCTCTGCCCCCCCTTTCCCCCAACACAGTGATTTTGAAAATAACAAAAAATGACTTTTTTCATTGGAAAATGATGTCTATCCAGACACCCTTACAAGCTCTGTTCCCATTCTCCCTTCAAGTTCCTCCTTAGGCGGTAGTTCCCTGGCAGGCAATGGAACTGACAGTTCCAGAATGGATGAATGGATCTAAACAAAATTAGGATGGGTTTCTACATTTGTTTGCTTGTTTTAATTAATGACATTTTTAGTGACTTCAGTGAAGTCAGTGGGGTGACTGTGGACTGATTTCAATATAACCAGGTCTGCCAATTTGCCCTGATCAAAAGGAGTCTTTCCTTTGTACAGTGAAGAGATGCTGGACAGATAATGCTACACCTGGTCAGCAGACGAATGGAAATGCCCCACTTGCCCTTCTGACTCAGCTCTATCCATAGACAACAGACCTATATTTACTGCGGATGAGGTCCAGGAAGTATTCTGAAAAGTTTTTAAAGCATCCTTGGATGCAGTTTCACATTCTTCATTCATGTAATTTGCCTTTATTTTTACTTACTGAAGGCATTAAAAAACTAACCCAAACAGCTGTTCAGATGCCTCTATTTTTTATGTAGCAAAGTGAAAAAAAGTCTGAACAGCTGTGTCAGTGAAACACATCCAGGTGGCATCCCTAAGGCAAAGTTTCTACAAAATCTGTCAGATAATGTTTTTATTATCTGAGTTATTGTATTTCTTTTTTATTACTCTGCTCTTGTAGATTCTTAAAGAGGTATTGGCCACTTATTTCTTATCTTCACCCTCATCCCTCAGTGTTTGAGCTGTGCCATAGCTCAACACAGATGTTGCAGTGATTCAGCTGTCAAAGGTGAAAATCACCTTTCAGCACAATCCTCCCAAATCTATTCTGAGGTCTTAAATGGGATTTAAGGCTGGGTAAGAAGCAATTTTATATATCTGGCCTTTCTATGGGGAGAAACTCAGGCTGTGGCACCAAAAATTGCCTTAGGGACACTCAAGAGCAGAGGGAATTTGTTTTGCATGTTGTATAACCAAGTCAGCTGAGATGCACGGTTTTGTTGCAGTTCCTTGACAAGGTAGCTGGATCATCCTCAAGGAGAGGCTAAGACTCACAATTACACAAGAGTCTGAAAGAGCAGTTGTTTGAGACTCCAACATGTGAAGCACTGGGGATTTGGAAATTGCCAGTCAAATTCTCAGCTGGGTGATGCTGAAATCTGTATCAGGTTCACTTATGAAGAACCTCCCTTACTGAGGTTCTGAATTCCTCAACCAGTCTCCCATTCTGCATGGAGTAAATTTTAGCTTTCAAAACTCTGGTGCCCTTTTCATGCATTTGCTATCACATCTCAACCATGAGAGGCTTCCAGACACCTGCTCCAAGCTCTGCATTTCATGGCGCCACACTCCATCTGTGTTCTAGGCCATCACACCATAGTCCAAACCCTACGCCCTGTCCAGTCATCCAGGGCTCATCTGTTTTGTGCCTTCCATACAAACCCTCGTAAGAGTGTGATTCTGTTGCTATAAGGCAGCTTGCTGATTTATGGATATGTTATCTATAAACTGCTGATTGATATTTTCTGCCCCGACATCAGTCCTTGGATTATGAACTCTGTAGAACAAAGTGAAAGCACTGAAGTGTCTGAAAATTGCCAGCCACATCACAGGTGTTACAGCAAATGATATTCATAATAACAAATAATAATAGCAATGATAATTGTAGCGATTAAGCAATTTGTTGCTGTTATTATTCTTTTTCCTATTCCTACAATATTTGACAAATATGGGCCCTCCTGAGACTGAAGAAATATTTTCAGGTGAGAGAGAGTGCAAAGAAAAGAGTTTCTTTTCAGCTTACAGCATAATGACAGTAGATAGCTAAATGCCTGAAATCTGTTTATATACCAGTAAGATTTTTTTTTTTTTAATTAGCTTGAGAAACAAATTATGTAAAAATGTCTGTACGGTCCTGAGAAGGACCATCTTCCAGGGGAAAGCTCAGCAGAATCATCCCTGAGTCTAAAGGAAAATTTCATTCTCCTCTAAATCATTCCCTTTTGGTGCATTTTCTTCATATTTAGTACCTGGATGCAATTCCCTCTATATGTCCTAAGTTTGTGTTATTACAGTTTGAGCACGATATATGTTTATTTGGAGTCTAACAAGATCATCAATCAGCAAATACTACTGCACTTCATATTACGTATTTATTTATAGTGTTAGGATGAAATTTACCTGGGTCCAGAGAACAAAATTAGGCTGTTACAGCCCTTGGTTTCATATAAATTATTTTCCTCTCAATGCCTATGCCCTGCGGACACAAATTTATTTCTCCAATACTGGATGAAAAATCTCCCATTCTTTCACTGCCTCCAGGTAATGATGTCTACACCTTTCCTTCTGCTTCCAATTTTGTGTCCATTACTTGAATGCTTGAAAACATAAAATACAATACCATAAGTCACAGAGCAAAAAAATCTGCAGTGTGTAGAGAATATTTCTTTTCCTTTTCAATCCTTTTGTAATTAAAGAAATTCTACTCAGTCATTTGATATCTTCAGTGATATTGTCACACTTCTGATCTTAACCTTCCAGTTGAATTTTAGGGGCTGGTTGGCCTTTAGAAAGAAGGAGTATTTTGCAGACAGGTTATAGGATGCAGATTTGGAAAATCTCAGTTCTTCTCTGAAGTATGTCACACACTGAGCAAAGAAAGATGACTTTAAATGGAATGTGTACTAATAAATGTAAATATGGAAGTGAAAAATTACATCACAGAATATGAGAGCTCCATGTAGTTAATCATAACAGTAATTATCTTAAATAATACTAAAAAATCAGTGAGAAACATTAAGAGACCTTTTTTAAGTGTCCAAATGTGTTCTGATTGCTGTATTTGACAACTCTGCAAGAACCTAAGCCTCAGAGACTCGGAATCTCCATGATATTAGATGGTATTTGCACACAAAATGCAGGAGAGAAGTTACATGAACAAATGACAAGTTTATCTACAATAGAAGCATTATAAAACCATTAAGCAAGTAAAAGTTTATTCAGTTAATTGGCTAAGGCCCAGCAAAGATTTCACAACACTATCAGCAGGGTGTAGAAATACTAAAAAGAAAAAAAACCAACAAACCAACAACCCAGCAATGAAAAGCTTGATTTCAGAGAAGCATTGTCATTTAAGAAACAGCTTCTTCAGTATTTCTTAGATAAGAAACTGCTTATCAGTATGTGTGTACGTTCTTCCTGGAATCAAGGTCCATGCAATCTCTTTCACATACAGCAATATTCTCTCAGCGCTTTGCAATTTTTCCATGCTCAAGTACCAGGAAAAGTGGAAGTAAGAGGCACATACAGTTACAAAGAAGTATGACACATATTATTTATATTTGCTTAGTGATTTGAGCTAAGATAGACATGCAATCGCAGTGTAATGAGTTAACCAACAGGAGCTTCTGGCACTTCTCGTGCACAGAGTAAAAAAAAATCTCTTAGGAACAAGACTGGATAGGAATGTGTCAAAGCAGGAACACAAGGAAAGGTAGCTCATGCAGCTACTGATACAACAGAAAATTGGAACTTTGTGAAATAAAATTGAGGTGTAACCTATGTAAAGCCAATGAAAGATGTGCTCTGGACACCCAGTAAATCTCCAGTGTAGTTGTACTGATTGTGTACAACCTTTGAAACAGAACGTTTCTGAATTGCTGCTCCCTGGTGTATCTTTTCTTACGAATAGTCTGGCCATCCAGGAAATATTTCACTCTACCTTCCAGCACACACAGAAGTTTGAAAACAATGCAAATGTAAATAGTTGCTGATGCCAAACACTTCCAAGAAGGAATGATGCATTTTGTACCAGGATTATATTATGGCCAAGATTAATTTTTGGATTTTCTCGGGTGATTCTTTAACAAAAACACCTCCTGATGAAATACAACCTGTAACTCATGGGTTTTGTGTATTCAGGGGAACTTCTCCCAACAGCTGTTTACAGTGTTCGTAGAGAACAAGCTGTACTGTGACCTGCTTTTAATCCAGCTGCCAGATATTCCAGAGGTAACGTCATGGGAGAGGGCACCAGGTTTTTGAAGATGAACCTACTCAGTGATAAAGATCTTATGGGAAACCAGAACAAAACCAATCAATGAATATACCCTAAATTCTCTTAACAAAAGGGAAATATCTCACCGTTATGATATAAGCAACTATTACCCAGTAAGAATTGAGGCCAGGCCTCAAGTAATGTTTCACAGCACCAGTTATAAGATCAGGTCGCTTCGTGCAAATGCACCAATTGACTGGTCACACGTGTGCTTGCAATGTCGGTAACCATATCTGCTCTCTTGCTTTGTAAAAGAAGTTAACCTCCATAAAAAAAGAAACCACTTTAAATATCTACATCTGTGTATGTAGATTCATCGATGTTCAAAAACATCTACTATAAATTCAAAGATGAGTTCTGGGATCAAACCAGGTATCATCAAAACATAAACCTAAGAAAAAGTAGAAGGGAATAAAAGAAAAGAAGGGAGAACTGACAGGTGGTAGAGAAATAGTGAGAAATTACTGGGAATGTGTTAGATTATTATCAGGCGGAACTTCCCTTGAATCCAATTTTAGTTACTTTTGGGAATACCATGTGACCAGAATTTTCTTATGGCTGTCATTGCAAACAAGCAGAAGAATCATGCGCCATTTGAGTTTTGTTGATTCCTACCATGGCAAAACCTTTTGATTAGAAGTAAATTTCCGTAAGTAATGTGGCAGCCTCTCCTTCCAGCAACCAAACAATATTTGTCTGAGTTGAATGCAGTTTACAAGGCTTAAGTCATTAAGCATGACCGAGCTGACCAATCACGCCACACGAACACCGACTCATCACCCTTAAATGATGTCAAAAAAATAACCACATCAAGTAAACCAAAACCTCAGAATTTGGAACAGTGCAGGGACTGAAAAACTTCAGTTTCTACACAAGCAATTTGTCAAAAGAAAAGACACTACACTTGACAAGGAAATACTTCTGCTGAAAGTTGCATGCTCAGTTATATGATTACATTGCTGGTGTTCCCCTGTTCCTCTTCTTCCTCCTATGTTTCTCTCTAGGAAATATTTCCAGAACTTGCTGGTTCAGTTACCTGTTTCAGAGTTGTGGCATTCAGTAGTTCCAGGAACAAAGCCTTATTATTATAAATACTTCAGCTACAACATTTCTAAGGAAATTAGACTGACTGTTATAATCTCCTGATGTCTCTCACCTGGGAATTTTAAGTTCTCTAGTGTGGGAGTAGACTCTGAGGACAAAACATTAATTTTTTTATTTAACTAAAAGCAAAAGAAGAAATTCAGGATAGAAAATTCAAAGCCTGGAAAGAGAAGTCAGAAAACAGCAAGATGAGAAAGGATGAAAACCGACACCACACTGATGACTCCGGAAAATTCCAAGTCAAAGTACATCACAGGTTTTGTTTTGGTACAACAAGATGATAAACAGTACACTTGGACTTCAGAGGCATTTTTTTAAAAAGTTTTTTTAACTTTTCTTATTCAACCTTCTACTTGAATAACAGCCCATTCCTGAATTTATAATCATGCATATTCTCCACACTCACACGTAAAGTTACTTTGGCTTCCAGCAGATGATGT
Source organism: Rhagologus leucostigma (assembly GCA_013397725.1). Taxonomy (NCBI): domain Eukaryota; kingdom Metazoa; phylum Chordata; class Aves; order Passeriformes; genus Rhagologus; species Rhagologus leucostigma. The sequence continues at coordinate 1,701,479 of VZTD01003554.1, forward strand.
TTTTGAGTACAGACATCACCCCTGAACATTATCTTCTGGCCTTCAAGCTTGTCACATAACATCTAGTATTTAGATATTAGCTAGTATCTAGAAACGAGCCATCTTGACGTGACCGAGGTATTTCATCACTCTGCAGAAGTACATGCCATGAATCAGCAGCAGCACAAGAGATGCTCTGTCCCTCTCTGGTACTCAGTGCTGCTTTACAGAATGACACAGTATCAAAGATAATAACCAGCCTCTGGAACAAACAAATCACATACTAATGAATACAGAACATTAAAGCCCAAAGTAATTTTCCCTGTATCCCCTAGAGAACTATAACTAACACTATAGAAAAGTCTCAATGAAATCTTGCTGAGTTCTGTGTGGAGCCCTGTTGAAAGCCAAGAGTGATGTAAGATTTGCCTGGAGTTTGAACTGAACCCTCTTCATTGTTCTGAGGGCTTACCATTAAAAGAAGAATAAATGTTAGCAATAAAAAGGTCAAGAGAATGAACATCTGAGAGCATCTAAAGATCTGCAAGGGATCTCATAAATATATAGCAAACATCCTCCCTGATGGATTCCCCAGAAGAGAAGAATTCTACATCACCCACAAAGCACATTTTTTACAATCTGTTTCTTTCTGTCTGGATACAAAGGAGTAAAGCAGAGTGCTTAACATATGACTTGTAAAATTCAAAGTTTAAAGTTTAGAAAAACAACCAAGATTAGAGCTGTTCAACAAAATCAAATCTCCCTTCACATAGTGTCTTTTTATTCTTATAATTTGTCAATAAATCAACAAATGAGACTTTCAGCTATCAGTACTGTTAGGTATCATGGCTTTAGGTACACAAAAATAATAAAACAGCATGGGCTTGAATCATACCAACACCACAGGCAACTGCTGCGGGTTTTCCCATCTGATGTGTTGGTGAGGGCTTAGGGTATTTGCTGTCATTTCATACTCTGGTGCCCTAAACTTTGAAGAATGTGTTAAGTCCTGGCAATTTTTGTTGGCTCAGGTCCCTTATACATGTGCCATATGTGACCAAGAGCAACTTCTCATGAAGATCATAGCAGAAATTTGAGCATGCTCTGCCAAAAAGCCCTTGGGAAGCAGGGTTTGTTGGCACACGCCTACCTTCAAGCAAGCAGGCAGCAGAGGTGCATCTTGGGGTTATTTAGCTTGAGGCAAAAATGGCAAAGGTCTCTTCTAAGAAAGACCTCGAAAGCAAAATTACAGAAGATACAAGTGGTAAACACAAAAGGAGAAGACAGAGAAACATGTACCAAAGAACCCACACAGACAGAATGGGAGCATCATTCTGTTACCACATATAGGATACACGTGTATAGGATTCTGTTTCTCCTCCTGGCGCTCAGCCCTGGGTGGTGAAACAGATGATGCTCTAGGCTGCAGTGGTCCGTCCTTTCTCCAGCTGGTCAGATACCAGCTGAGGGACCTCTGTAAGCACCACATAGCTCTGGCAACAAGGACTTGCAAGTCAGGTTGATGCCTACACAAAAATGCTCGAGGTGGCCTTTAGCTGCTGAAAATCCTACTGCCCTCTCCTCTACCCCTTGTCATCTCGTAGATCACAGTAGAAAAGGAAATGAGCAAAACACAGCTACCTGGTCATGGACGACCTCTTCGGGTCCATCTTGTTGAGTCTATGTTCTGGAGCTGAAGTGAGAATATTTGACAAAAGGAAAAAAACCCACACATCTAAGAGAAAATAATCTGGCATAAATCACGTAGAACAGCTAAAGAAAAAGAAGCGACAACAAACAAGCTCTGCAGTCAAGGAAAGGGTAAAATCTTGGCTTTATTGAAGTCATTGGGATGTTTGCCAGAAAGCTGTAGACAGGGTGTTTTATCCAGGACTTTTAATTAGTTATTAAATGATTCAATGGCAAGTTGGCTGGTTCAAGGTGCAAAAAAATTCATAGAATAGCTCCAGCATGCCTCTCCCTGCCCTGCCTACCCCTTGGGAGGTTCAGATCATGCACAGCTTTTTTTATGGGAGACTTGACAGGTATTTCATTGAACCTGAGTTGAAATCAGTAGGTTCCCAGGCCCTGCCTCCTTCCCAAGTTTGGGGATGAAGATACGAAACACCTGCTAATGACACCAGAGACACAGCAAACATCAAAGTCATGTGTCAGCAGAAAGCACCCTGGAAACCTGGCCCCTGCAGTACTGACACAGCCTGTCTGGTGGGGGATAGTGCATACGAAGAAATAGGATGCTGTGTTAATTTAATTGACGTACTTTTGAAAGGATTTGAATTATTCTTGAGTGATATACCCACAAATAAATAAGGCAGCTCACTGCCTTCAGGCTTTAGTCACTTTATGAAGAGCCCCACCACTCGAATGATCTATTCACACTGCACGCTTCTGCTCTGCCTCATTTTTCTGCTTTCCTCAGTCTCCTTCTGCCTTTCCCCCTCCAAAGTACACTGGTTTCTATGGGAACAAAACACATCATTGGAATGGACAGAACTCGGTGACATCCCCACGTGCAGACCGAAAACAGGGTTTAAATAAGCGCTTTGCAGTTTCTGCCACGAGCCAGGGAAGGCGAGGGGCAATGGCCCCACACGTGCATGGACACGTGTGAGCGTGGGCGGCTGGCCCTGCACGCACGCGCTGTCCCCTCGTCACACGAGGCACACACATGCACAGCCACCGGCTCCCTGGGACAGCAGAAGGCTCGGCAGAACCCGTTCCATCCCATTCTGCTTTAATATAGCTGAAAATTGCTTTGACAGCTGAATAGCTTCTTTGTTTATAACTCGTTCTTAGCTGACTCTGCTGCATTATGGAGCTTTGTAAAGAGATTACTTTGTCAAGAACTGAACATATATGGTCTGGGCATGAACAATTTAGCGTGATGAACTGCATTCATTTTATGTGACGTGCAATCCGCAGTCCTGCTACCTTTAATGCATCTGCTTTTCTCCGTGGGTTTCATTTTCTGGTCTCAAGTGTTTTATGAATTTCCTTGGGGTCTTTGGGATTTATCTTCTTTACCCTGTCCTGGAGAGATGCAGAGAATTTTCAATATGTCAAATCTCAAGACATTTTGTCTTACACTAAGTGTACCAAATCGAGATTTCGGCTACAAAGAACAGATCATCACTGTTATCCAGCTAGCTAATTATCCACCTGCAAATATCTTATTCCTGCCCTGAACTGCTAGAGTTTTGTTAGTGTTTGAATTAGGATTTTAACACAGTAGAGTCCCAGCTTAGAAACTGGACCCACTATAGGGGACACCATATGGAACATATACAGCTTCTTGCTGTGTGCCTTCATCCCCAGTGCTAAAACCCCAAGTACACAGATCTCCATCTACATGACTTCAGCAGCACCTGAACCAGTCCATTGTCTTTACTGAGCTTTATCTACAAAATATTAAAGCCAACCCAGCCTGTACTGCACTGCAGGCACTTATCAGGGCCTTGCACTGTGCACTGGACGAGCTTTGCAGGCTCTGAAGCCATTGCCTTTAGCTGTGCTTGAGTTGACTGCACTGGTCATCTCTGATCACCATCGCAGTTTTTACTCCTAGCTATGACTTGCTTAGAAATTCCATTACTGCAGATTGACTTTGTGCCCTGCCTGGAGGCACAACAGAGACTCAGGGTATTTTTCTCTGATTTCTTGTGTCTTATTCCCCTCTCCCTCACTCAATTTTTTAAATAAGCAGCATTTATTCTGATGGGTAGATGACATGGTCCAGTATAAAAATGACTAAGAACATTAATTGTCCTAACAGTAAAATCACTATCATCTTTGTAGTAGGCATTACATTGATCTTTTGTGGGCTGGAGACTGAGCACTTTTCTTAGAGACATCACTGGAGGCTTTTCTTGTGCAGGACACAGAGCTGGGCCTCGCAGCATCTTGCATTTCAAGGGGTTTTTCTGAGCCCATGAACTCTCAGAACTCCAGTTTACACTACACCCTGCATTTTGCACTCAGTGGTATTTTGCCACTTCTGAACATACCAACCTTCTCTATAAGCAGAGGGGAAGTTTGTCAGACAGTCAAATCCCTCCTTATCTCTTAGTCATAACCCTAATCCACCTCAGATGATTTAAAGAGCTTCACACATATTAACCTTTCAAATAAAAAAGACAAGAAAATGGCTTCTTTGCAAATCACTGTTTGAAAACAGAAGCTGCAGAAAGATTCCTTACAACCTTACTTGCTCCCACTCATACACCTAATGGGCACATATTTCACAAGAGATGGCACAGTACATGCTAATTTGTTGAAAAAAAAAATATTTTAAATTCAACATCTCTGCGGAAGTCGTTGTACTAGAAACTAATGCCTTGACTAATGACTTCTTTAACTTTCACCCCTATGGCAAATGATGGACTAGTGTCACTGACAAAAAAAATTCCTCTGACCCTGTAATATTCAGGTAAAGAATAAAAGGCTGCACAGGTGGTTTAGAAACAATTATTCTTATTATACTGGGAATTTTCATATTTAGCGAGAAGTCATGAGGTCTTCAGAGTCAGTAAATTTCCACAGACAGTTTCTGTTCTTCGCCCCCCCTTGTGGCAAACGTGGCTGAGCCACCAAACATGTCTCAATTGGTCTGTAACCTGCTCTGCTGCAGGGGCCCTCAGAAAATCCCAGCCCAGCAGACACCAGCTGTTCTGGGATATGGCTGGTGCCAGCAAAGGCAGCAGGGATTTGCACCGTCATTGCTTGTGTGCACTGGTCAGAGAGGCTGAAGTCAACTGGCTGAAACACACCAAAAGCTTTGCGCAAAAAGAGACCACAAGAGAGAAGAAAGGAGAGTCATGGTTTGCAGAGGAGAAGTAAATAATTTCCAAGGTCAGGGACCCTTGATACAGAGAGAAAATAAGAAGTAGAGAGAGGAAGGAAGGCACGTCATCACCTCACAGCATGATCCTTCTAGAGTAAATACAGCTTTGCATGTGCTCAGTGTGCCTTGCCCTTTCCTTCAAGAAGAGCTCCATATTGTTAATATCCTAAATGGTGGATTTCCACATTCATATATATCTTCTCATTTCAGTGCTGCTGGCACCTCAAAATCTGAATTTAATTTTCCAAAACCAACTAAATCCCTGCCTCTGACTCTAGTCTTACCTGTTCCCTGCCAGTGTATGAAAATGACTCTCCTTCCATAAGGTCATAGTTAATAAAAAGCTAAATATGTCCCACCTAGGGGAGACATCCATGGGTCATGGTGTCAGTCTACATCTTATAAGTAAACATAAGTAAACGTTTTCCAAAAAGGACCTTAAATTTTGGGCCATGACAATGATTCAGTGCATAACTCCTTTGACTAAAGACACATAACAAATTTTCTCTTTAGGACTGTGCCAGGGAATACATTAGACAGTGGACTCCAGGCTCCTGCCACTTCTGACCCCTGACTGGCTCACAAAGGCTTAGATGGTTGACTTGCATCAAGCTCCTCATGGACATGAGAATACATTTACCCAGAAAGGAGATCTTGTATGCTCTGGTTTCTGGAAATGTAACTGAAAACACAAGGGTTGATGCTATTAGCAGATGGCTACTTTTCCTGTTCAGAGTGCTTTCAGCCTGTTGTACTTATTGGAAAAGTGGGCATGGTGGGAGCAGTATCACAGGCCCAGCTCTCAGTGCCCATTCGGGGTAAAGATGCTGGGCAGGAGCACATAATTAGGATTAGCAGGTTGGACCTCAATAGATCAAAACATTTAAGACTGTATCTGCAGAGCTGAATAACTGAAGGAAGTCCAAGGCTATTGCAAATGCATCTTTACTGTCAATGACAAATTTTCCATAAGTACCGGCAACCTTTCTCTGGATCTCATCAAAATAGCTCTTAAAAGAAATTTTGAAAATCCAAACCCAGAAAGAATTACCCCAAAGAAGCCCTGAAGTGATTTCCTTTAATGAGAAGGGACAGGTACAGGAATTTCCTCGTTCTCTTGTCTTAGAGACAGGCAGTGGGATCTTGCACAACCCCAACAGCCTGGCTCAGCCATCCATGGGGTGTTTCAAGTTCTCCCTCAGCAGGGCATAAGTCCACCTGAAAGAGTAGTGATAGGGGAGAAACTGCACAGCCACTGCCCCAGCCTGAATGTTATGAGGCTCTTCCAGACCTGCTCTGTAAACCTTTGCCTTTGGACCCTTAAAAAACACGCACCATATCATTCTGGAATGGTGTTAATCTCTCAGTCGTGGAGGTCAAAGCAGGAGTTCTATTATAAGCTCTGTGAAACACATCTCCTTCCCAGCCACTCGCAGGGAACAAAATCCAGTCAGCCAAAATGATCCGTGCGTAACAGGACACCAGAGCAGGCATTTGAGGCAACGTGGGTGAGGCATTTTAGAGCTCTGAGACCTCCGAGCTGGTGCCGAGCCCCTGGTGAGGCAATACTGGCTCAGTGCCACAGTCAAGGAAGCAGAAGAGACAGTTTTCTCTTTGCTTCCTTGCAGAGGACAATGGTCTATCCAGAGACAATACCAGCTGGAGAGGCCACGGCCACACCTCTCACCCAAGGTCCAGCAGGGCCTTCCACGGTACTGCCCAGCATCAGTTGTGTTCCCTGCCTGCCCCTGCTATGCTGCCATCTTCCCTAGCATCTCTGCATAGTCGTGGTTCATTCATCTCAATAGCACTCACAATAGCTGAAGCCCAGGAAAGACAGGATCTTGTGGTTACAAACGACAAAGCCCCAGCCCTGGAGTCACATTGGCTGAGCAATGACAAACATGTGCCAGAGCACGGAGCAGAGCACCCTGGTCCCCATGGTGTGGTAAGCTAGAGGTTAGCTGAGGATCCTCCACATCTCTTTCTTTAACACATTTTGTTCATATTTTCCTCGGGGTCCACAATGCACACTGGAGTTGCTGATAACTTATCAGTAGCAGAGTGAAACATCTGTTTCATTTGTGCTGTTTACACAGAGGCTTTTTCTCCAGTTGGTAAGTTGGGATTCAGTGAACAGGGAGACCCTGTGTTTTTTTCCATGCCCCACAAACGCTGCTTCCAGCAGTGTGTGAAACATGTCAGAAGATGGGGAGAGACTCTGCATCAGGGACCAGCCCTCCCCCACCCCAGTGCTGGAGTCTTCACCTCTACACTGGAGGTGGTCTATCCCCACGCATCATTCCCAGCCCCAACCCAACCCCTAGAGATGAGGAAAGGCTGTGGCACTGTATGTGGACGCCGATTACATCTCCAAACAGGAGGAGCACACAATCGGTGGGATCCGCCTGCTTTCCAACCCCTTTGTGCTCAGAGGCAGAAATACAAATAAGCCTCAATGTCTTTTTCCTGCTTATATGAACCAAGATCCGTTTTTCAATAGCAGGCCCTGTCAGATAAGTATTCCCTATTCTCAGTAGTTATTTTTGGGACAGAAAGCCTTTTACTGGCTCCCATGACACTCCCCTTCAGCACTCAGGAGGTGCAATGGGATGGCAGGTAGAGTTGTGATTCAGGGATGCTCCTACACCCACTGGAAGCTGGTGTTGCCATGCCAACCCTGTAGCATGTGCAGAGCCAGCCCAGGGCACTGCAGGCTGCTACAGTGTCTGTTCTTTTGCACATAGATCAGCCTCAGGACCTTCCAGTGGAAAATTTGTTTGAACCTTTGATTGCAGGATGGATGACAGTGTCCCACTGAATTTTCAGCTCACCTGCCCATCTCCCCACTTAGTCTTGTCTTAAAGAGAATAGCATCACAAACTTTATGAGGGAGTTTTCCCCCCTAAATTAATTACATCACACAACCCTTGCTAATAGCCTGTGTTGTTTCAGAAAGACCACAGAGAGAGAAGTGGGTAGGAATGGTAACAATCCTCCCAACAAGCCCAGGCACCCCTGGCAGAGCCGCACCCACCCTTCACCCACTCAGCATGTCAGGTCATGTGCTGCCTGAGACAGCATCCAGAGCCCATCTGAAGCACTCACAGCGCGTGACCAATTACCTTTCCTCTGCTTTGACTCACCAAAAGGGACATTTTAAAAACTGTTCATTCCAAAAAGCACTAAGTGACAAAGTCAGCTCTGCGTGCAAAGCCAACGGAGGTGGAGGGCACTGCAGACAGTTCATAGCAAAAGGACTCGTTTGGATTTAGTTGCCTTGTTGGAGAATTCCCTGGGTAATTTCCTGGGTATTTTCTAGCTTACTTCCTTATTGCTCTCTGGGTAAACTAGGTCAAAACACTTGCCTTGCCTAAGCCTCGGTTTGTCAACGTATTAAATGAAGGCAACGAAACAAGTTGTTCCCTGCTTTTTCTGCATGGAGTTCAACCTTACGGAAAGTCCATACAATGCCCTTCTTCTCCTTCATTAGAGCCAGGAAGGCCTTTGAAATCCCCGAACTCAGAGAAGCTGAGAAGTGTTGCATATTGCTATAGGCAGTTCAGGAGGAGCTTATGTGAAATGTGAACAACTAGATTATTAGGAAAGATGTGCTCAGAGTTGCGCAGCATTTTGTCCCTAAAAGAAAAAAGTGCATCACCTATAATTGTTTCTTCTTGATCAGCCTGCTGGCTAGAGTAGGAATACCCTTACAAATCACAATATCTGAAGTCTCAAGAAGTATCCTAGGAACAAAGAAATTCCACCACCCACTGTGCTGCATCTGAGATCTGGCTGCTCCTTCCCAAAATACTGCAGTACATCCCAGCCTCGTTGGCTGCCACTCTACACACACTGTTCATTCACCTGCACTGATTTTCTTAATCAAAAGCTGAGCATTTAAAACCACAGCAACCTTTGAGGGTCCTGCAGCATGTACAGTGGGATCTGATAAAAGGAAAACTACTGTGAACAGACAATACAGACAGAAGGGTGGTCAAGTGTCTTTGAGTCTGAATTAATACATGTGTCTATCAAGTTTGCCTTAACAAAAAGGGTTAGTCTACAGCATCCCAGATGGAGAATGAAAAGTTTTTTGAAGAAGGTAGGTTCAGCAGTAATGTTTTATCGCATTGTTAACATGCAGGGTAAAATACACCAACAAACACCACATAAGACACGAGCCTGTTCTTCAGAAAGCTTCTGTATTTCAGTGTCTGTGTGAAATACAGAAATAAATCAGGACCAATTTCATTGTATGTTACATTGTATCAGTACTCTCATACTTCCTAATAGAATAAGATCCAGCAATCTGGATAGATTTTTTACTTAAGTGATTCCTTACTCCTTTAGCACTTCAGAATTTAAGAGCAATTTTGGCATTAGGTCTTTAAAAATGTAACCACAGTCTTTTCAGCAGCAGAGATAACCAAAATAAGAATTTTAACTTCGCAAGACTTCTGCAAGGAAGCAGAGGAAGAAATCGTTGTCAGAACAGAATTGCCATGACTGTTGTTTCCTATGGCATCCTCTGGCTGCCTTCCACTCCCTAAGAGCCCCTCGCCTGGCTCCTCCTCCTCGGCTGTCCCACCTGTGGGCTATATATCTTCTGTTTCATGGCCCTGCATTGGGCTGTCTCCAGTTTGTGATATCATCACAAGTCATTACTACGACCCATATAGCTGGGCTTGGTACGCAGGTTCAATAGTGCAAGTCCTTTGAACTGCATTCCTCAAGTCCACTTTTCATCCCGTTATCAGATTGATACTGAATAAAGGCCAAGCGGAAAATCCAAGTATGACATGCATATGCTGTCGTTCATGTGATGGCTATGATCAGAAAAGGGTTGGTGAGAGACCTCACCATATACTGAACTATTTGAATTATGTGTGTTTAGTCTAACTGGAATGATTTCTGATATCTCGGGGTCAAAGTCTCACAATTCATAGGCAAACATTTTGGAGGACTCGTATATTAATGACGTATCATTAGCCAGAATCAGAACTAGTTCTGCTGAGTCAGTTACCTTGGACAAAAAACATTCAGCCAGGGACTCTGAGACATGATCTGGCTCCAGGACTTAAAATGAGGACCATTTCCCACACTGCCCAGCTATGGCAATTACACAGCCAAGGCTGGGGCTTCCAGACAGCAAAGCTACTTGAAGATATTGGGAAGGTCCCTCACTGTCTGTTGGGAAAAAATCCCAACTACACACTAACAAAACAAACATCTAATTTTTGACAGTTTTAAAGCTACTTTTCTTGATTTCTTGCTACAGTAGAATGAAAGAAAGTGCCATAGTGATGACTTTGGGCCATTAAAGGACCAGGTTCTTTAATGCACCCATGTCTGTGCTGCACTGCACAAAGTCAGTAGGGACATCCATCCTGGAACATCCCCGCACATACAGTCCCCAGAGGGGCTTTGCAAACTGCTCAGGTAACTGTTGCATTAAATTACATTTAGCTTGAGCAATCAGTAGCTCATCAGTTGACTTCTGGCTCTGACTTCTAATAACTGGAAGCATCTGACATAACGAAAGCCCTTAGAGAAGGCACAGGGAAAGAAATAAATGCGCTAATTAAGCTAAGCAGAGTGCTTTGGAGAAGAGTACTCCACTTCAATGATACCCTGACATTTCTGACCCATTACAAGTAGCAGCATAGAAATTTCAGGAATTTAATGTAGAGTGTTTAATTGAGACACAGATGAAAAGAAATCAGTGGAATTTAAAACTGATTTCTTCCCTACAGCTTAATAAATATTCTTAGCCACTAATGTGGCTAACTTTAATTACATGAGGTAAATCATCCTCATAAATGTGATAGAAAACCATGCAGGCCTAGCACATTTATGATGAATTCTTTGCAGTGCAAATGGAAATGCAATAGTCCTATTGCCGTATCATACTTAGCACTTAAATACAGTTTTTGTCTTTTATTTCCATCATTTGAACCTAAGGAGATGGAGGAATGTTTTGAATTTTACATATGATACATATTTTCTTCTGAGAGAGAGGACCTGTAAAAATAGAGCTCAAACAATACTACACTCAGCATCTCTCCCCTCCAAACCCTCTAACTTTCACAGTATCCTCACAGGATACATTTTGGTTTATCTGTTTTAATACATGGTTAAACTGAGGCTTGAAAACCAGGAAGTCACCAAGGTCAAAATGCATGTTAGGTACAGAGCTGGGGAGAGAAATCCTGATCCAGATTCCTAGTTGTCAGCTCTACCAGTTTGCTGGTATTCCTTTCCTTGCCTGCATTTAGGAACACATTATCTGGATGTCCCATTCATATGAAAGGTGTTGAATGGCAGACCACTCTTCTTAGGATGGTTTGAAGCCCCTCTCCCCCCACGTTTGAAGAATTTCTAGTTGTTCTTCAAACGAAAATGTGTGAATTACTACATAATTTGTGTAATAATTTCATTAGCGTACAAAATTCACCCTCTTGTATTGTAAAAGAGCTCTCATTTTTAATTTACCCTAATTTACCCAATAGTCAGCACCTCATGTCTGTGTTTTCATCTGGACTTGCCATGTCACTGAAGAGTGTCAGAGTATCCCTTTTTATAGCTATAAATAGGAATTTCAAGCATAGCCCAGGCTACGATTATTTGGGAATTTGGTGTTTAGTTCATACCCATCACAGGTGTCAAACTGGGTTAACCTTTCCATACTTCTCCATGTTGCTGAATATTAAATTAATTGGTTGTGATTAATACAGGAAGGTCATTAAAGAAAGCTCTTTCCATCCAAGTGGTTTTATGCAGTGTCTGAAGGACATGAATATTTGGAACAAATTTCTCTAGACACATTTCTCAGTTTTTCCTGTTAGTGGGAACCCAGAGGACTGGATATGCAGTCTTCAACCACTCCAGTTTGTGTCTCCAACTCTATTTAATCCATGTACCAGGGCAGCAGCTTGCTACTACCACTAGAAAGAATTGCAGTGGAAGTGACTGATGAACCTGAAAAAATCCAAATAAAGACAACCTACAGTTCCAGCATTTTTCCCTCTGATCTCCTAACCAGAGCAATATCCTGCAGAGAGAAATCTAGATCCCATTGAACGGAGGAAAGTTAGCTGGGAATGGCAGCAGCACCCCTTTGATGGCAGAGCCAAAGGAGAAAACTATCTAACTCTTCCATTGCAAAGTTTCCCCTGGACCAAAAACAAAACAAGCATTCAGTTCGGTCATACATGAGTCTGGCTTTTTTAATACTCATCTAGGCCTTCTATTCTTTCTCCAGCTGTGGATGCTGCACCCTCGTGCCTTTGCTCCTCTCCCGCAGCCCCCCGGCTGGGCCTGGGTAATCTGTGCCCTGACTCGTGCTGCTCTGCATTTCCTAATGGGCTCATGTGCTGGTCTTAGCTGCCTTACAGGGTAGTAAACTGAAAGAAGAGAGACTTAGATTAGATATTAGGAATAAATTCTTTACTCTGAGGGTGGTAAGGGCCTGGTACTGGTTACCCAGAGAAGCTGTGGATTCCCCATTCCTGGAAGTGTTTAAGGCCAGGTTGGACAGGGTTTGGAGCAACCTGGGATAGTGGAAGGTGTCTCTGACCACGGCAGGGGCGTGGAACTGGTTGATCTTTAAGGCCCCTTCCAATCCAAGCCATTCTATGATTCTAATATGCCATTTGTAGTTTTAATACAATAAGGAACAAGAAAGATTGTATTTCTGTTGCTTTACTTACATAAGGAGCAAGTAACTGGCTCTCCCTGTCTCAGTCTTGTGCTATTAATAAAGTCCATGCGAGGAATCTATACATTCACAGCACGTGTGAAACCTGTATACCCAACTGGTCTCGAGCTAGAATAGTTTCCATGCTGTGTATCTCCATATGGCCCATCTTTCTGGCACATGTGACCCAGAAATTTGTCATCAGGACTCATGTAGTCACTGGACTGATGAAAGGAATTCAAGGGAAACAGAAGCAACAATGCTGCTTCAAACCTTTGCTCAGCTTGTTGCTATTGCTGTCTGAAAAAGTTAGCAACACATGGAAAAGATGTCGTCATCCCAACCTGGCCATGGTTTTACCTTTTCATACAGCAGGCTTTTATGTAAAGCCATATTTTCCCTGAGATTATTAAGAAAAAGGAACTAAAAATCCGCAGCTGTCAGTTTTTAAAAGCAAATAATCACTCCCACGCAATGGCTGAAAGGCAAACTTGTACCTAAGAACTTGCAACTGGCATCACTGACATTTTTCATTGTCCAATCAAACTGTTAAAAATAAAAATAAACAAAGTCTACAGAGAAAAATACACTGGATTTTAACATTCTTTCACATTTCATGACCAAAGCTGCAGTCAGCAACACGGAGCAAGAAGGATGTTTGGTTATAAGTCATGACTACAATCCGACAGTCTCACTGGCATCACATGGAAAACTTCCAAATTAAATGGATGTCCAAATTAAAGACACTCAGACTAAAGATGAAACATCACAAATAACCCTATTTTGTCTAGCATAAATAAAAATCAAACCAGTCAAATGATCAGGAAGATAACTGATACAACATTGTTCTTTTGGGCATTCTTGTTAGTGATTTACCCAGGGTATTTTAGATGCCTGAAACAATTAAGCTAGTGGACAAGCTATTCTACTCCTCTGGGCATGAACTGTCCTCCTAATGTTTGCTCTCCAGGTCTCCCCATAGCCACATCCTTCTAATGCCTCGCTTCGTCCTTCCAGCCTCCAGCTGGTGACTCACTATTTAATCAGGGCAGCCATCAGGATATTCACCTGCCAAATCAGAACAACACTTGGTCTCACTGCCTTGACCTTCACTATGCCTATTCCCAACTTTGGCTTATTACTTCCACTCATTGCACCAAATCTAAACTTAAGACTGGCAAAGCTCCCACCATGTGTGGCACAAAGCCCACTCTCCCTCACAGTGTCTACAGACTCTATGGAAGGTCATAAGCATCTTAACTGCCCAAAGGGTGAAAGGACCACTGCCCTCAGGCCTAATTAGGTTTGAAATCCAGGGTAAAACTTCCACAGGCATCAGCAGTGCTGGATGAAGCAGGAAGAGGCTGATGCTGAAGGTAATGCTAAGTGCCACTTGAAGGGTCTGCATCTTCTCAATGCTAAGGGATTCCATCTTGCGAATGGAAGTCCTAAAGCCAAGAAATCATTTTAACAAGAACTGTGAAACTCCTCCAGCAACACTCATTAGAAAGTTGCCTGTCATGAAAGACATGAGGCAATAAGGAGTCTGGAGGTGTAGGGGTCACCAGAGGGTATTTTATCCTTCTCTCTATATTTTCTCCAGAAACAATAAAGGAGATGGAACATAAAATGTGAGATTATGTCACAGCAGAAGAATGTCTCTACCCAGAGGAAGATAAACCTTTTTCACTGAAGTCAAGTAAACTTCAAAAGATGACCGAGCTGTATTGCCATGCACTCTGCAGTTTTGTGCAGTCTTTCCACTTCCTGTATTTTATGTAAAAAAGCTACATTATATATTACATTATATAGCTCAGCTGATCTTAAGGTCTACTCCAAGTCCGGTTACTAATTAGAATAAAGAGAAATATCAATGTAAGTGGCAGGAATTTGATCATGTCAGATTAGCAATGGATACTTTAACAAGGAAAACTGTCAAATCATGTCAGACACAGTGTTTGATTATCCATAGATGGATTACCTGAGCCATGGATTGACCCATTCTGTCTTTTCCCTACAGCTTTGGCTGTGCCACAGCCAGGACACAGACTCTCACCTGCTTACGGCTTCCAGGAGCCCCCGGGTTATCTGTGGTTCTAAGGAGATGCACTTTCTGCATCTGCATGTTAAAAGATGGACACACTGACTAGTCACTGTCTCACTGGCACATGTTTCACATTAGCTGTGGATAATCTTCCCCCTCCCTCTCCCTGCCCTTCTTCATTATCTGGATAACTGGCTGCAGACCGTCTCTGAAGGAGTATGTTTGGGAGTCATCACAGGGGTGTATTATGAAAGAAAGAGCTCAACCGTAATACTATCCTAATAATAAGAACAGAAAGGCAACATAACACAAAGTTTCTGCCTTCTAGACCCCTGTATTTCAGATCCCATTTTGTATCCAGCAGTCAATGCTCACACTTCTGCACAGCCTAGGCTCCTGCCTCTGCAGAGCTCATCAGCTCAGTTTGTCTGGAGAAAATCTGCAGTTCAAACATGGATATTGGTGAAGTTTCATGATACAGAAATGCATCAAAACAGCACCCTGCAGAAAAGCAGGGTATAGACAGCAGTGACCTTCAGTTCTCTTTGCAAACACTGCTGCAAAGGTGCTTTAATTGTATTTATGTTGATAAGTGACAGAGGGACTTCAGGGTGCTCAGGCACTTTTTGGACTCCATAGCAGCAGGAAATCCTTCCTCAGTGGGGTGGAGCTGGAAGCCTCAGGCTGAAAAATCTGGCTGGTCACTATCCAGACCGCAAGGATTTCAAAACATGTGGTACCCATGGGCTGGATCTACCCACTTGCAACACATTGCTTTCCCTGTGCCATCTACTCCCTTCCAAAAATCCCACAATTGCTTTTTTCTGACTTAGCTCAGCTCTTGTCTCTGAAAAGACACGGTTGTGAAAACACAAACTTTTGGACCCTATTTGAAGTAATGATTCTATTCATAGTTTCCAAACTCTCCTTTAACCATACCAGCAAGAGAGCAAAAGAGATAAATCTAACTGAGCTGCACAAACTCCTCCATAGCACTTTCATAGGTACCCAGAGAGAAAGGGCACACACAGCTCAGGACACAGAACCTGGCTCAGACACACCTAGGACAAGTTCAGATGAGGCGTCAGGAACACCTTAGGCTGGAGGAATTGACCTATTTCATTGTAGCTGAACAAGGATCTCAGCCCACGCAGACCCTTCCTTTCCTAGATTCTACTTTTTTGATCCTGTTAAAGTTGTTACCTGTGTTACACCATCATTTACCCCAGATTTACTTATTTACTTTGCTATTAAAAGTCAGCTACACAAGGGGTTGTACTTTTTCTTCGACTGGATACAGTCATAGTGAGCTTCCAAAGTCCCCACAGTATCATCTACCACACATAAAATTCAGGACTGTGACTTCTCTGAACTATTCAGTGATATAAATTCTTGGAACACAAGCGAGGGGAGCCTTATGTCATACATATGGGGGCATGGCTACACAGAGATAACACCCACCAGCTTCAGAAGACTTGTAATGGCAAGTTTTTTCATTGCTTTCATTATGTTGCTGGAAATCGTGTGAGTTCCTGAAGGTCAGCTCCTCTGCTTGTACATGTGTTTAAGAGTTTCACTTTCGGATTTCTAGAAAATAAAAGTTAGGTACTACTCAGTAAACTTTTGCTCTACAAAAAATTCATGTCCATGGAAATAATTTTCATTACTTATGCTAATGTAGAACTGCCACGTCCTCCATTTACAAGGTATGAAATGTCCTAAATTTCATTTATGATTGTCATCAAACCCAAAAAAATAGCTAAATGAAATGATAATAATTAAGTGTACTCAGCTGCATTTTCCCTGAGAATTTCTGCATGCATTGAGTGTGGGAGAAGTGACTCATTCTTCGTGAGGAGAATGCAGTATAAATCCTGCTAATTATTTGTGCTGAGAGTGGTATCTACAATTCATTAATTATATGAAAGTTATAGGGCTCTGGCACTTTTTCATAAAGTGCCATTAATATTGCAGCTGGCTAAGCTACAGACACACTGTAAGATCTTGAGAAATCATATTTCAGATAGGGTAGAAATACTTTAAATATATATTTATTCAACATATTTTAGTATTTCTTCTTTGAACATACTCCCCTGACAAATGAAACAATCTCAGCAACTCTGGCAGGACAAAAAAAGAAAGCCTCAGCTGCAGCTAGAATTCAGAAATAGATATTATGCAGCACCAAGAGATATTGTGCACTGTTAAAGGATTCTTGGAATGAGTGCAGGACTGGAAGCGAATCCCCTGCCATTTATCAATCCCTTATTACTAAAGGCCATATTCCAGAATAACTCTCAGGACTAGCTAACAGGTTGTTAATTAGTAGTCACTACTATATAAATTAGAAGCAAGGGACTAACAAGACCCCAGACACTGTGGCACGGGCTGGAGCCCCCCCAGCCCATTTCACAAATGGTCTCTGAGCTGCCCACGCCCAGATCAGCCACAGCTCTGCCCAGCCCCACCACTGAACCAGCACAGCAGAAAAAGCTGTCAGTACCAGTATGTGTTTGTATAAACCAAAAAGAGATGGCAATATCCAGGGAAGAAGAAAGGAGAAGGAAGATGAGGCAAGCAACACAGGAGGTGATGCAAATTACATCAAGCTTGAAAGAACCTGTCAAATCCTTATCCTGCTATAGATAAGTTGCTATAGTTAACTGAGCTGATCCACCTTTCTGATAAACTGAATCCTGTTTAATTTCAGTGCCATTTGTATCCAGGCTGATGTGTGTGCCTGGCTGTCTCCAGGACATACATCAGGAAACTAATGGAAAGCATCTGATAGCATCAGTCAGGTAAGACGGCCGATGTTCCCTCTACAGTCCAAAATGTTGCAAAAATACAAAATAATATTTTAGGCTGGGATGACTCAGAAATCAGCATCAACTTGCCAACTTGGAAGGCCTTAGGATGTTTGCTTCGAATAGTATCTTGGTAACAAACTTGTATGCCACATTCACATACACAAATCCATACATAATGAGATTAAAGGTCACAGCTCCTTAGGAGATACCCTGTTAATACAGAAATACAAAGAGAGTCTGCTGTCTGCAAACAGAAACTTATAATCCAAAGGTCCTTCATTAAGTGAATTGATCTATTTCTACAGCTCTGCCCTGTAACAGCCTCCAGCAAGAAAAGCCCATTATTTGTTTATTTGTTTTCATGATTTTTGTTATTGTTATTGTTTGGTTTTTTATGCAGCATTTTTATCATGCCTGGATTTCAACTGGGAGCATTACATTTTGGGTAAAGGACTTATTCTGAAGGCTTAGATTTCTAATAGGCTGAAACCAGTTCAGTTTTGTTTTGTTTGGTTGATTTTTTGTTCAGGAAGAATTCCATTTGGTATTTTAGGAGCTCCAGTAGGAGGACAGGGATGAGCCCTTACATTTTGTATCAACAACTGATCTATGAACCTGATAACAGTTTATTTTAAGGGTGCCATCACAGAGATGAGCTCTATGACCAGCAGTAACAGGAAGAATTAAGAATGAGAATAGTCAGACTGCATGTGAGAATCAAAAATTCCTGACAGTCCTCCTGAAAAATTTCCTTGCAAGGAGGATGCCTTATAAATATATACCTTAAGATGTTTCCAAGTAGTATCGAGGAAAAAACCCTCAAACAAACCTGCTGACTGAAGCACACTGGCGATTAGGTGTACGTGAAGAGATGGACTGGGTCAGCCATAAGACTAGATTATTACTGCACTAAAGGCACCAAACATTTAAATCATGACACAAACTGACCATAAAGATACTGTAACATTAGACCCTTTCTTTACTTTGCATGGTCACCAGTCACATGTGACAACCATGACAATTTCAAGCATCATGATGAGATTTCTACTATTTTCCCATGGGTTATTTTGCAGACTGCAAAAAGGTATTTGAGGAAAAAATGTTTTGGAAACTGAAGTCACATGCTTTGATGTGAAAAACCAACCAGCCTGAAATAATATATTCTGAGCTCAGCATTACACAGAACTTATCAGTTTCTTAAAAGAAAGTACAGTACGCTTTGGAAAGTAAAATGAACTTCCACATGATTGGAGCAGAAACCTCATACTTGATTTCTGTGCATTTGACATGAAATACAGAAAGCTCTGATTTAGAGTTCAGCATGTTTCAGTAGATTCCAAATAGCCCTAAGGGCAGCTCCAAAACTAAAGGTAATTATGAAAATAAAACTTTGAATTTCTCAAACAAACCAAAGGTTTGGTTTAAACCCTGAAAAACACTTGTGGAGACTGGTCCAAGATGGATCACCAGAACTGGATACATGGACTGGTTCCACACTAATCTGGCCACCCCTGAAGCATATCTCTGAACAATCTCTATGGCTGGCACTTAGGAGATATGCACGTAAAAGCCTTAACTGAATCTCACCTACAAATTCAGTCTGGACCATCCTGCTAAATTAAGATGTCTTCAAGAACAAAGCTCCCAGGGCCCTCAACAGAGAACGTAAGATTAGGCAGCACTTGCTTGACCAATTAGCTGCTATTTGAAGTTGTACATGCTTGGCACAAATTCATTTAATCCTAAAAAGGTTTACAAAGTCTTTAACTTGCTAGAAACAAGCAGGAGCAGAGAGTTTCCCTGTGCAGAAGTCCCGAGATCTGCCCCACCAGTGGATTTAAAGCTCAAGAAACCCTGCCTCTCCTTGTTCTCAGGGTCTCACTCACCTCTCCTCTCCTCTCTCTCCAGCATTTATTTCAGTCTCTGTAGTAGCAATTGGGGTAGACAGGCAACTTGGCTCTGCCTTGCCCTGTAGCTCACAGAATCTTGTTCAGCCCTGAGCAGGACTAGTCCCTCTATCTTTGAGCCTAAAAGACAGCACCCAGGAAACGCTGTAGCTGCAGTGGGTTACAAAAACCTCCCCGTCGGTGAATACCTCTCAACATAACACTATAAAATAAATAGCACACAGTGGTGTTGACTTTACTTCTGCATTGTACCCAGCACGTAGCCACAGCTCATATTGCACCACACAGACCTAATGTTTGCTTTTCAGCGATGGCCTATGTTGGCTCACCCCTCCAGGCCCATTTCCCACCTCTAACTTGAACTTGAATTGCTGTACTTCCTCCTAATTGCCAAAAATTGCTTGTCTCCTCCATGCCCTGGGATTGTTCAAGGTATCCATTTCATGGTGCTGATGCTCCTCTTGTATTGAAGCCAGTTTGCTATTACAAAAGATGACATTACTAAAACTTAAAATGCTATTCTTAATAATGACATGATACAAAATTAGTAATGTAAGCTACATTAATTGCTGGTCTGTTCTGCTTTCTTCCATTGTATAAGCATTATAAAACAAACCACCCAAATTCCCAATAACAGTGGCTTACTCTCAAAACAAATAAATGCAGGGCCTAGCTTTGGTGGCTTTTGAAACACAAGGAGAGTAAATGAGGCCATTTGGAGACTCACTTAGAGGCAATTACTTTATTCTGTGTATATATTAGCTGTACAGACCTTACTCTGGCCACACATTAATTGTGTTAACTTCCACATCAAGGTATCCAGTTCAGCACCAGAGGCTTCTCACAGGGAAGGAGCACAAGAACATCCCTCAAACTTCTTCTTAAGGGAGAAGAATTTGACCTTCCAAGTTAAACTTTAAAACTCCACTACAACCTTAAAAAGCCTCTGTTCTCTTCCCATTGAAACTGATGAATTTATTTTTGCTTGGCAGGTCCTGTTTCCCAGAGACCTGCCTCTCCTCCCCTTCTCCTTGTCCCACATCCTTCCCTCCAGAGCTTTCCTTGCTCCCATCTCCCTAACCATATTGGGCTCATATCCAGAGATACTTGTCAAAATACAGCAGCGTGCTATAAACAGCCAGTCTCTTCAGATTTAAAATTCACTAGTTACTGTTTCTGAGGCAGGAGAGGGGAAAAAGGGTATTCCAAGGGGACCTCTTTGACGTGACCATTCATCTGCCTACATCAGCAGTTCCCAAGCCTGTCGGCTCCCACCCTCGTTTCCGGGCTCATGACTGCCCTTCCATCAGCGCTCCTCGGGGTCGTGATCCCAACTTTGGAAGCTTCTCATCTGGATCAGTCAAAAGTGACACCTCAAGAATAATTTTCCAGCCGGTGCCATGTTTGTTTATGCTCCTGAGGAGTGTGGTTACCCTTGAGTTCAGGTTCAAACTTGTCTCTTTGCTTGTTTGTAAGTTTGGAAAGAATTTCTGGGTGTCACTCAGCCAGTTGATAGCAAACACCAACTTTTGACTGTTCTAGTTAGAGACAATTATATCCCAACTGACCTGGTATGGCATTAAGCTCTCGGTTGCAAAGTTCAGCCGTGCCTGGAAGAAGCAGGGATTTTGCTTCTCTGCAGAGTCTGGAAACATCATTGTTTTCCCTGCTTGCATGTCACAATCATTCAGATATAACAATTACCATGCCCAAACCACTCCTTATGCAGTGACACGATTTCATCCCCCACACTCTGCACCCTCTCTGCTGCACACACGCATGCAGGCGGCTGAACTCTCACAGCTGGTTTTCTGCACGTCAGGTTGTCTTTCTCTTCGTGGTCATTGAGACTGCGTGGGCAGTGAACACTGTAATAAATTTCCTTCTCTGCTTTGTCATCTTTGCTTGCTGATAAAAGGTTGGTGGGGATGGGGAACATCAACAGCAAAGTGGTTTGAAGACATCTTGAAAACACCACTAAAAATGCTAAAACTGTGAGAACATTTGCAGTTTGGATGTGCAACAGCAAGTCCTGCTTTGGAATTTCCCCGGAATTAAAATAATTGGCCATTTTTCAACTACCTGTTTCTTCTATTTTCACATCATACCCTTATTCAGCCTACATGTCTCTGTAGAGTTCTCTCTCTGCTCCTGCATTAAAGACCAGTTCCTTTAGCTTTCCTGCCCACAAAATCTGTCTCACCTGGTACTCTCTTACTCTAAGCCTAAAAGCAGTTGTTTGACTTTCTCTTTAACCTCAGTGTATTTCAATGTTACTGTTTTTCAATTTAAACGGCCGAGAGATATCTGCCTAGACACACCAGGCTGGAATTTGGGGAATGTAAAGTGGAAGCTTAGCAGTAGCAGCAGCACCTGGGTGCAGCCAGCCTTCATACCTGCCTTGGGAAAACATGAAATATAAATCTCGAGTCAAAGGGAAACCAGGTAATACTGAGTGTTAACTAAGGGAAACCAGTCATTAAAGTGATGAAAGGACACAACACTACCTCTGCACTTGAGAGGGTAAAGTTATCCAAGATCAGTAGATGAGGGAGAGAGAAGAAAGAAATTTGTGACTTTTCACCACTCGGGCACATGTGAGTACATGAGGCAGTTGGATACAACCCCTTTTTCTAATTATTCAGTCTCTATATGAGGTTTAAGCATCTGACTTTGGATGCTGCCAATAAAAGAGATTAGGCTGAAAATGTTTCAGCATGAAAGGCAGCCACTGAAGCTCATCATGGCTTCTCTCTCCCTCAAGTATGAGGGCAAACCCCATGGCCTGGCAGTGCAGGCCAGCAGGTGAGGAAAACGAAGTCAAGCTTTGTTAGACTGAAACTTGGTGAGCATCAGAGCACATCATCAGCACAGAGAAATTCCTGTAATGATGTGCATGAGACCATCACTTGTTCGTTACTGTACTGCACCTGCAGAAGGATTGCAGAACTCTGCTGAATTGCAAATGGTTTTCACTTTCTTCCTGTCTTTTGCTGACACTGTGCTTACAAGAGTGCACAGAGGTCAGGTTTGCCTTCTGCCTTCACTCGTGCCATTATGAAATGGAAAACTGCTGGAGATGTCAAAGTGGTAGACTCAAGAAGCTGGTGTGGTTATTGCTACCGAGTTGAGTGTACCTGAAATATCTCTGCCTGCGACATCTCCAATTCCAGCCACGGGATTCACATGGACAGAACTTTCAAGGTTTGTGGGGAATTGTCTGGTTGTGGTTGGATTTTGCTTTTTTCTTCTTTTTAAATTTATGTATTTGGATTTGCTTCAACTAGGAGGGAATTAAAAATTTTGCCAGAGAGGATAGAGCACTGGACTGATCCCAGATCTGCAGATATTAATCCAACCTCATGCTTAGAAAATGTGTCTTCATTAATAGTGTTCTACATAAAGGAAAAACTGTACTGTTAAATGTAAAAGAGATACCAAAATTAGAATAATCTTATTCATCCTGTTAATGCATATTAGAGAAGGATTGGTAATATGTATGGACAGGATGGAATTTACTAAACAGGTGAACAACTAAAAATATTTTGACCAGTATAGGAGACAAAACCTCCTTTTGAAGAAAAAGGCCAATATCAAAGGTTCATGGCTGAAAAACTAATTAGAACACAGCCATTGTAGCTACATGACATTTATATAATCAGATCAGACTCCCATTTGATTTATCAAATGCACAGGGGCTCTTGTTTCAGGGGTGTATAGAAGCACACTTTGAAGTGCATATTTCATATCTGGATGAAGCTCTCGTGTACAGGTGCAGCATTTGTAAAACATCCAAGAAAATACAAAGGGCCCTTTTAAGCCAGAGACTCCCCCCACTGGGAAAGGTTCTTCTCTTTAAGATTACAAGACCATTAGGCTAATATTTGGGCTATTCTTGCTGATCCAAAGAAACCAAACAGCACATGGAAATGCGGGAAGGTCATGGGTTTAATCTTGTCAAAGATACTGTAAGAATTTTTTTTTTAGTAGAAAGGCCAAACACTTTATTGATCCATTGAAATATAACACTGGAAATTATTTTTCAGAGAAAATGGATGTCAAAGGGTGAGGGAGTGGAGTTCAGCTGCATCTCCATCCTGGCTTTCAAAGACACATATCACCACAGTGTTTCTTGCCATTAAAGGTCCACAGGTCTCTCCTACCACTGCCAACACAGACAAGACTCCAGCAGGTATCATCAATTTATGTATTTTAGACCTCAGAGTACCAGAAGGCCTACCCTAAACATCAATAATTTAGGGAAAGGGGGCTTCTTTGGAAGGTTTTCAAAAGATGAAAGTGCTTTTGAAGAAAGAGAAACTTTGCTTGCAAATCGCATAACAGCTACACAGCAAGGAATGAAGAGAAAGTCTAAAGTGAACTCTGCTGGCCACTCTGACAGCCTTCCCAGGGAGCTGAATGAGGGGAGTTGAGCTGGCACATCTTGGTAAGGCTCCCAGTGCCAATGACTGTACACAAAATGATGCTAAGGGACCCACTCTGCTCAATTTATTACAGGAAAGATAATCATGTTTGCTCATTTTACTCATTTATCAGTTCTGAATGTGTGCCCATTAATCATATAAACTGTAGAGAGGAAAAAACAGTTGGTGAAATAATCCTACAAAGCAGCAAGGGGATTCACTAAAAATATGTAATTCTGAGTGAGAATGACTGTCAGAAAGTTCATAGGGCTTCCCATGTGATCCTGTACCTGTCAAAGAAAAGGATCTAGACAAGGTCTTATTTGTGAAACTGAAAAATCCACATAGTCCTTAAAAGGAGATGAACTCTTCGAAATAAAAAGAGTGCAAAGGGAATAATTCACCACAGTTTGTTTCTTCTTGCCCTTCATTAGCATATTATTCCCTAAACCAGCCCAGCAGGAAACACAGACATGGAAAAAACAGTGCAAGTAGGTATTGCCATGAGAGCAGCAAGCCTTACTCCACCAATTCTCAAAGTAAGAAGCTTAACTGTATTATATGATGATAAAACAATTTCATCTGAGGCACCAAATCTTCAGTCCCAAAGACAGAAACATTTTATCTGCATCTGAGAAATGACAATGATCCTACAAACTTGGAGGCTTATGGAATTATAATAGCTTTCTTCGAAGATGCTCAAAGGCACGAATGCCAAAACAAGATCAGGGAAGCTGAAACTGATAGTGCACAAGACTGTATGAATCAACCAAATAGCCCAGTGATGCTGGGGTCAAACAGATGGGAGGATAAAAAGAAAAAAACACTGTAGGCCGTGGGTATTTGAACTGTATGTGAACACATCTACATTCAGTGTGGCACTATCCATGTGTGGCACACAAAAGCGGGACCTGCGCTAGCCCTGAGGAATGCTGCAAAATTGCCTTATGACAAGACATTCACTCATGACACGGACGCTTCTCTAAATTAAGTGCTTTCTAGTGCCAGATAGTCTTTCAGACTTGCTTTTTTTAGTGTGTGCTTTTTAAATAGCTTGCTGTCCAGTGACTTGGAGTCACATGCTTGTGCCTTTGATCATTCAGAGATTTCACAAATTCTTTGGGAAAATACTCAGACCAGCCTAAATAAATAACAGAGCTATGCCGGTCACAAACGCCCTTCTCTACCTGGAACCAGCTGAAGACAGGGGGAGATGTTTCCACAGTCAGCACCAGGGCTAAAACCAAGGAGCGAAAGGTGCTCACCTGTAAGTTTGAGCTCTAGGGCTATTGCTGAGAAGGAGAACAACCAATATAAATGGTCAGTGGAACGACACAAGTAAAGACATTTACCACGAGGGTGCAGAATTGAAAAGGAAGGCTGGGATTATATCTGGCCAGCTCCTGTTGTATCAAGAAATGCATTGCTGCAGAAGAAGTAACAGAGACTGGTTTGACCATATAGATAGGGACAGGCACAGCCAGAGCTGGACTCAAGAGGGTGGCAGAGATTATAGCGTGGGCTCAGCCATTGCTTGAGAAGAGCAGTGGAGACTTTGGGTGTGAAAGGAGCTCACAGCTGTGGGATTTGAGTGAGCTGCACTGGTGTGCTTTTAGTCCTTGGACTTTAGTAATTTTCATATTTACATGTCACTGGCCTGGGAACATCAGTGTATCTGTAGAAAGACAGTTCCCTGTTCCCATCTGTCCCAACTGCATATACATAGCAAGGACAGAAAGAGGCACAGCAGTTTTAGAGGGATGGAGTGATTTTGGGGTCCTTGCAGGTCTCTTTGTTTTTTCTGGCATGCACTAGAGCACTTGAAGGCAGCTCTGAGGTGTTTCCCAGTGTCTGCAATGGGCCCTTCCTGCAGTGCATTTCAGCATGGCCCATTTCCAGGCTCCCTGTGCAGTGAGTCATGAGCTGAAAAGAATACGCAAAATAGGTTGTTCTTGCCTCTCCTGCCCCCTTTCTACAGCCTCTGAGAGTGGCCAGGACAGCATAGAGGAGGATAAGTGCAAGCAGGAGTGAAGTCCTGCCCCAAAAGTGGTTGAGAAGTCTGTTAAATAAACTGGCTGGTAAAGTGGACCAGGAAGTCTGATGCAATAAGTCTTACAGAAGGGATCATCCTTGGAAGGAAATACACATCTTCAGTTATGATGCGTAAGATCACCACAGACCTCAAGCAAATACTCCACGAGTCACCAGGAATTCAGTAGCATGAATGAAACCTCCACTGAATCCTGCAATCCACTGCACAGCAAATTGCCTCAGGACTGAACCCCAAAGTGCTCCATGGGGGCCCATCATGTACCACCGAGGCCCAGCAGCCTCCTCCACCAGGCACTGCTCCATAGGTGGCCTAACTCATTCTCTCAGGTGTACCTGATGGACTGAAAAGAAGATTTAGGAACACAGAATGATGCCTCAGAACTGCACAGATGTTAAAAGGCACAAGCAAACAGCATAAGCAGCCCTTCTCCTTGCTGTCCAAATCTAAGAAAGGATGCAACAGAGGGCAGCAAGTTTTAATGTGTGAGCAGAAGCTGCTGTAAAATTCCTCGGGGAAACATGAGATCTATTATATTTATCACAAATTTGCTAAGTAAGGTTAATATCCTGGCAGTGACCCTGCCTCGTATGCCCTTAATAACATTATTATGCTTTGTCCTGTTAAGATTTTACAGCAGAAGAGATAACATATGGTCGATAACCCATTATAAACAGGTACTTTTCTTCTTCTCCCCTTGCCCACAGCCTCCACCCCATTGCAGCAGGGAAGATAATGCTCCAGCCAGAGAATTTGGTTCCAATGTTAGCCCGTAACCAGTGTATGCCTGAAGAAAAAGAGACTGATCAGGCACTGTGGTCTTCATCCTGGCAGTCGAATAGCCTGCATGAATATCAACATTATCATAAATCATTCAATTGCTGAAAATCATCCTAACATCAGAAAGAGCTGAATAGCAACCATTTCTCAGTCCTTACGCACATCCACTTACAGCAGCTGAACTGTGGGAGTATATAGACCTATTTTTCAGCTGGCATGATAATCAAGTCATTCCTCATTTAAGAGTGAATTCATTTGCCTTGATATTAGTCCTAAATAAGAATACCAGAAATTGATAAGTAATCTCCAACTCAAACTAAGATCAAACTGAGGCCACAAAACTCCCTTATTCCTTAAAACACGTATAAAACCCCCAGCAAGATTCTTATCTTGGTGTGAATCTAAACATACTGAATTAAATTTAAAAGCCACCATTTCAGACTGGTGTTTCTCAGCAGCCCCAGTATAGCCATAAAAATCAGAATCTGTCCTTAATATCTCTGCACACTGGTACTGTGCAGAACTAGCTCCAGACTATTTATAGCTCACACTACATATACACACTGCAGCTTCCAAAGGAATATTTTATCTTTTGGGAGGACAATGCTTTCAGTAATGTAAGAAGCCAAAGTTTTGCTTTAAAAAAAAAAAATCTCTGCTCAAACCCTTAACCTGGAAGAGTGGCCCTGCACTGCCAATCAGATAATGAGCTTAATTCTTACATCACACTTTATTTGTAGCTCACTGTGTAGTTAATGTTTGCAGCTTATCTAACAGGAGAAATGTGAAACCAGAGTTTTAGAACAATAGAAACAAGGCTGTCACCAGCAGGCTGCCAATGAATCATGTCCCTGCAGTCAAGTTCTCCCAGAAGGTCATTTGTAACAGAAATACATCCCTGCCTGAGCTGGCAAAATGCTGAAAAGTGTTTCTCAGTTTTATCCTAATAAAACATCGAACAGATCAGTTACCAGAACAACTTCTCCTGGTAGTATATTTAAGTTCTGTTGACTGCAAGACTTAATACTAAAAGTTACGGAGTGAGCAGGCCTGCTTGCTTCTCTGTCTGGGATTCTAGAGGTGGTTTTACCGTCAATCTAAATTCAAGGTATCAAAAAACCTTTTACAAGCCTTAAGAAAAGTGATTTACTGTTCTCTTTCACATTTGAAAATCAGAAAAAAAAATTTTAAGTGCTCTCTGACTTTCTTCCATTCAGAACAGAAGCCCTGAAATAATGGAAAACCACTGAGCTCTGCAAGAATGATTTGCCAAGAGACAGAAAGCAGCGCTGAGACATTCTCTCTTCTATTTCAGATGTAGATGCAGAAAAAGGAGAAGGAAGTACCAAAAAAAAAAAAAAAA